>JALIGW010000028.1:1630000-2217500 GCA_023053685.1 Diadophis punctatus similis | reverse complement strand
GCACAAGTCCGAAAGCTCGGAAGACAAAATCTCTGCTCCTGGTGACCGATCTAGATTGGACCCTGCAACTAAAATATCCCTGATAAATAATAGACACTAAAATGGCATGGTACAATAAAACAAACACAGTAAAACCTTAGTATCATAAAACATTAATAATCCCTATTACTTTATATTCAAGAAGATCATAGCTAACAGAGCATCAATAAGAGAACATTTAGTTCCAAAAGACCCTCCGGAGTAGTTCAGCTTTTTAATGCTTTTTGGAAAGCTGTAATAAGGGACAATCTAATGTCCACTGGGAGGCTATTCCATAAAACTTTCCCAAAGAAGGTATTAGAACCCATGTTAATAATAATACGCCCACCCATCCCAGCCACCAGAGGACAAACACAACCCTGATGCGGCCCTCAATGAAATCAAGTTTGACACCCCTGCCCTACACAATGGAGTTAAGGTCTAACACATTTCAAAAACTTCATCAAGAATGTGGAGTCTTGGTTATGTAGAGTCTCAACTGTATTATAATTTTTTAATTCTATGGCAACTAACTCAGAAGAAAAATTAAGAGAAATCCACTCCCTAATTATGAGTAAAGTACTCTAAGACCTTTGTAGGATGAAGGGTGGACTGAAAATGCTACCATTTAATATTAAGAACAAGTTATCTTCCGCACTTTACTGAACTGAAAATCTTATGATCTCCTGGATCTCTTAAAAGACTGCAAATACGATACTAATATTCTTTCAGAAATATTTCAGAAAGGTCTGCAAATACAGCCACTATTTTTTCTATGATACAATTTCTAACATGTCATAAGTTGTTGGGTTTGAACCCAGTCCAACAATATTCCAACAAATAAAGCAACTTGTACTTTATTGAAAAACCATTACTGAAACAGAAGGAATAGGCTCAGGTTTCTGGCCAAATTTTCATCTTAAATCAAACATCTGTTCCAGAAAAAGATCATCTGCATACCTTCTCAAGATGAAATATTGTTAACACTTGATTCCACATATATCCAACAGACTGATTTTTCATTAAACAACATTCCCCTTTATTGCAATCCATCTGGGTTTAGTTTCCACATGTCTTGCTGTTTTAATTTTAAAATAACTATAGTGTTAAAAGTTCTAGTAAAGAAATAGTCCTCTTTGTCCATATAATTTGTGGTGTTTTGTCCAGATGAAAGTTATTTTAATTAGTTGGTCCACAAACAAAGGCAAAACAATCTTCTACCTTTGGTAGAGAGACTTTAGCATCCTTTGTGAAATAATAATCACCTTTAAGCTTTGGTATTTTTATTAGCTTTCACTTAGCTGGATACACATTAGGGGGAAAAGGGAAATAATTTCAATTAGTCCTTGCATCCAGGGAAGCAATAAATCTCTCTTAAATACTGTCAAAGTTTTTACAAGGATGCCAGAAAAAATGAGCAGCTATAATTTCCTAAGAGAGAGCTAACTTTCTCGTCTCCTGCTGTCCTATTACAAAATACAATTTAAAGGCCTTTTCAAGCAGAGAGGCCATTAATAAAGCTATTAAAAATAATGCTAAAGTATAATTAATGATCCTATGATCCTGGTTTTCACAGGATCTCAAACAGAAATAGGAGGAATAATTGTTATGGTTAAACCAAAGGGTACTAATTTTTTTGCTGCACAAATTTTAAATAAAAGTACGTTTCTCCATTATTATTTTTATTTAAAAATGTGGCATAAATGTTACAAAATTCCGGAGCTATATATGGCTATTCTCATTATAGAGTCCCCTGGGAGTTGGGCGGCATATAAATCCATTTAAATAAATAAATAAAATAAATAAATAAATATAGGGTAGTGCATTTTAGTTCCCCAGATCTGTACGTCATTGTTGCAGACTCTTTGGGGCAGATTTCAGAATTGCAAGTAATAAAGAAAAAAATACAGGTAGTCCCTGAGTTACATCATTTGGGACCAGAATTTCTATTACTAAGCAAGGTATTTAAATGAATTGCACCTGATTTCATGACCTTTTTGCCACAGCTGTTAAGTGACTCACTCAGTTGTTAAGCAAATCCAGCTGCCACCATCGACTTTGATTATCAAAACTCAGATTGAAAGGTTGCAAGTGCGATCACATGACCTTGGAATGCTGTAACCATAATACATACATACGGGTCGCCATGCACCCGAATTTTGAGCATGTAACCATGGGGATGCTGTAATGGTTGTAAGTCTGAGGACCAATAAGTCACTTTTTTCAGTGCCACTGTAACTTTGAACGATTGCTGAACAAATAGTTGTAAGCTGAAGACCACCTATAGTCTATTTGCATGATATAGGATGAAACTCTAGGGCAGGGGTGGCCAAACTATGGTTCTTTGAGGACCTGTGGACTTCAACTCCCAGAATTCCCGAGCTAGCCATGCATGGCTGGCTCAGGAATTCTGGGAGTTGAAGTCATGCATGGCTGGCTCAGGAATTCTGGGAGTTGAAGTCCACAGGTCCTCAAAGAACCATAGTTTGGCTACCCCTGCTCTAGGGGTTTAAAAGGTAAAGCCCAACTACATAGAAACAAGTATTAAAACACTGTAAACTTCTTTTGCTTGGGAATCATCTGGTCCTTTATATCATGTTTAATCCAACCTTTAGCTCAAACGTCCCCCCCCCAAACATCTGTCTACAATCAAGATATAGTATGCATATAGAGGAGAGAGCAGGAAAATGTACTTTCAGGAACAAATAACAAATTAGTAAATGTAAATATTCATTCTTAAGAAATGATAAACTAAATATGTTCAGCGGAGAAGGGTTGCATTGATCTCTCAAAGAAATTAAATTTCCAACTCATTCATCTCTTTTGTGGTCTTACTTTTCCATCTATCCAGAACTTTCTCCATCTATCCAGAACTCCACCTACAGAACTTTTGTCTTTCCTATGTCTCCATCTATTGGAGTCTATTTCACACTGTATTTCCCAATTTATTAATATTTATTTATTTCCTGAATTTATAATTTGTACAAATAACTCAAGGCGACAAAAATATTCAGCACATCTTCGCCCTCCTGTTTTTCCAAAACTACTACCTTGTGAGTAAATTGGGTTGAGAGAGAGTGGCTCAAGATCACCAGGCTGGTTTTCATGGCTAAGGCAAGACTTTGCGTTCTTTCTAGCCTGGTGCCTTAACCACTAAACCAAACTGGCTGTCTAATATCATCCTCCATTACATCATATCCCATTCTTTCAGCAAGTATGTGGAAGGAAAAGTTATATTGGCTCAGTTCACATATTAGTCTAATCTATCATTTCTTTTACATAACTTACTGAATAAGGCATAGCCCCTAGATCCTATATACTTACAATAGCTTATAAACCACAATGTCTGAATTCACATATTGTCCAAAGCCAAAATCAACCTGTGGCTTTTCATTAGTTATGAATCCATCAAGATGAACATTTTATCATTCAAAAATATCCAAATGATATATGGGAGGGTGATGCCAATGGACAGAGTACAGGGCTGGAGATAATTTTCCCACATATAGAAGGCTTAAGCTATGGAGTGATCTTTCTGCCCCAAAGTTTTGTACAGGAACAGAATGATATCCATTCTTTACGAAATAAGCAGCACAATGTGTTGAAGCTTGAGCCTGCTAATTATAGACATACTATGTATTTCACATAAATAAAATTACTGCCCCGTCTATTACGTCAGAGTACAATTAATCAATCAATCAACAAAACTGTTTATCACACATAATATTCACTGCGTTTAATTCTAAGTTATATATATCTAGTTGCTTGTTTAATTTCAGCAATAAGTGTCCCTATAACATTTCATAAATTAAATATTAGGTCTGTCAATGCTTTCACTAGGGTTAGGCATTATCCATTGGGGTACCTATTTACAATTACAAAGCCGTATTATTTGGTATTAATCTCTGTTTTAAGAGTACTTCAAATGCATAACGTATTTTTATAAACCCCAAAGCTTTGAAATAGTAGTTTGAAAAGAAAAATAGAACAATAGCTTTTTAGCTTTATCAAGTTATTAAGAGTCTATTCAGCACATGTAAAGTAGGCTTTTATTTAGTGCATATAATTTTTTTTACTGAAAATTACCCACAGCAAATAAATGGGCATACTTTATATCACAGAAGTTCCTGTGTGAATCCTTGGAATTCATAATCTACAGCTTTTATTGTTATTTCTTTAGCTATTGCCATAAGTAGTAAAACATTTGTACAAAAATTAAAGGTTACTAAGTTGTCTACTAAAATTTTCCTACTGTCACATTTTCTCCATTTAATTATATTTTCTTTTAGCTTCCATCTATTTGGAATGCTATTTCCATTGCTCTTTAAGAAAGATTTGGACAAACTATAGTAGGTTTTAATATTGGTCACAAGAAATACTATAAATTGCAAAACTCTACAGAAGAAGTGGCATTTTTATTACTGGGAATCTGAACTAATACTCAGGGGGAATAAAGCAGTAAGATAATTTTACTTCAGAATCCACATTTTAGAATGAAAAAGAAAAAGAAAAGAATTTCTTTTTAATTAATTTTAGTTCCATTTTTTCACTGCGCTCTTTGAGTTTTAGTACTATGGCTTGAGATCCTTTGCATTTTCAGCTACCAAGTAGTGTTATCAATATAGTGCAGATTATTGAAGCTTCTTCCCCCAATTTCAAAACCATACTTATCTTTTTCTAATCAAACTTCCCTTAATATATATTCTGCATATAAATTTGAATAAATAAAGGCAGAGTATGTAGCCTTTTCACACTTTTTTGCCAACGTAGAGTCAGTCTGCGCAAGGATATTCCATGTTAGTTTGCACATTCTGTAAGACCCTTTTTAAAATATTGGAATGTAGACTTCCAATCGGTTGGCTACTATGCCATTCTCCAAAATTGTTGGTATAAGTTGATTGGAATCTTGACTGATTTTTCTTCTGTTGCTTGAAATACATAAGTAGGCATTCCATCAGTTCCTATAGTTTTCCGAGTTGGCAATGGAGTGGTGATGTAACTTCATTTTCTAGTATTAGAGGTTCTTTATAAGTAAGGCAGGGGTGTCAAACTCAAGGTCCGCGGGTCATATCCAGCCCATGGGGTGCTTAGATCTGGCCCGCGGGGCTGCCCTGGAAACAGCGAAGGACTGACCCGTGGTGCCTCTGCCAGTGAACAGAGCCCGAGCTCTGTTTTCACTGGCAGAGAGTTGCAGGAAGCCATCGCAGCTGAAAACAGAGCTCAGGAGCCCGTTTTCGCTGGCAGAGTGCTCGGGTCAGCGAAAACTACTGCATAGTGTTGCAGTATATTCCTTGCATCTTCCTTTGAGTTGGTTACTCTCCATCAGTTGGCATCATTTAATATTCTAGTTCAAGGTTGGAACATCCTTCTGAGTTCAGAGATTTTTTGAAAGACTTTCCTTATTTTTCCATGATTGCTTCCATCCTCAATGTGTTTTTAACAGCTCTTATATATCTCTTTTAACAGCTCTCTGAAACTCATCGTTATGTTGCTTTCTGAGAATTTTGTCTTTCTTGGCTTTGACTTCCCTTCTCTTCTTTGCAATTTGCACACTTTGTTTCTGATATTAGTTTGCTTTCTTCTCTATTTTTTTGGTAGCCTATTTTCACATACATTTTTAATGACTTGGTCATCTTAATGAATCCTCTGGTTATCTAGCATTGAAGTTTAGGACTTTAAAGTGATTCCTGATGTTCTCCTCAAAAATAGTGGGTATTATGTTCAAGATCATATTGTGGAAACTGGTTTCCTTCTTCTTTAACTTAACTTGGAGCTTGCACCTGAACGGTTTGTGGCCTGTACCATAGTCAGCAACTTGCCATGTGATTGATGCTCCTCCATCTCCTTTTAGCAATAATATAGTCAATAATATAGTCACTTCTAGGTGAAATGGATGACATACAAGTAAAATAAATACATAAATTTTATTCTATATACCCTATCTTGTGATGTCCATATATAGAGAGACTTCATTTTAGATATTTGACAATAGTGTAAGCTATGAGGAAATTACTGGAGTGGTGAAAACTGGTAAACTGGTCTTCTGCTCCATATTGTTTTCTTAAACCATAAAATCCAACTACATTTTCCTCTTTCACATTTCTGAATTTGGAACTATGGCATTCCACTCACCAATACAGACAATACCATCTTGCTTGCACATGCCGTTGATTTTGAATTGAATCTGATCATAGAAGTCATCAACCTCCTCTTCTGCATTGGTGATTGGAGCATAAACGGGAATGATTGTCATATTAAAGGGTTGTCCACAAAGTCTAATCAATATTATTCAGTCATTGATAGCATTGTAGCCAGGTATTCTTCTTCCTATATGCTTCTTAACTATAGAAGTAACCTCATTTCTGGTTTTTTCATGTCCTGAGTAATAAACATAGTGATCTCCTGACTGAAAGTGTCCAATCTAGTCCATCTCAATTTGCTGATGTCAATTTGTAGTTGTTTCATTTCATCTTTCAATGTGTGTTGCGCTTTCATGCTACTTACCTTCCATGTTCCTACTGTAATTTTATATTTGTAGCTTTACATTTTCTTTTCCTGGCAGCATCAGCATTGATGATTTTAATCTAGCCACATCATAAACACCATTAGTAATCTGAAAGTTCCTGAGCTCATCCGCAGCATCATGTTGAGTGCCATCCAACCTGAGGATGTGACCTGCCTTCCAGGGGTGGGTTCTGGTTTTCTTCACTGCCGGTTCGCTCAGTGACACATCACGTGGGCATGTGCACACTTCGTGCGGGCGTGCTTCACGCATGCTGTGCTAAAACAAAACTTCTGCAAAAAGCAAAAAACAAGATGGCACCCAAGAGAACTGGCTCAGGGGCATGGCGGGCCTGGGTCGCTGCCAGTTCCAGCGACCCAGGCCGCCAAGTTACTACTGTTTCTATAGAACCAGTCCGAACCAGGAGGAACCCACCTCTGCTGCCTTCCCATCATCCAGCACTATATCATCAATCATGTTATATTTTCTATCCATAGGGTTTTCTTGGAACAAATATAGGAATGGTTTACCATTGCCTTCTCTGTACAGTATAAATTCATCTCTTTGTCATTGTCACTAAAGTGATAACATGTTTCTAGCATGAGGACCCAGATTTTTAGGGGCATTATGCTGACACTGTAAACCGCTTAAAGAGGACTGTAAAGCAGTATATAAAACTAAGCGCTATTGCTATTTTTCTGTATTGCTGCTGCCCAATATACGTGCCTGCTTGATTTAGCTGGAAAGCTGGGATGACAGTAATATATTGGGTGGTAAATATATATACTCTTGGCTCCTGTTGTTTTTTTGCTCATTCCACCCAGAAATACCTCCTACTGCCATGATGAACTAGCAAAGCAGGACTTGGAGGGGGGGGGAGATTATGCAAAAATTTAAGCTGAATTCTGATAAAACAGAAACACTATAATGGGAGGTTTCTGTCAGTTCAGTCAATCTGGGAATGACTAGATAAAAAGGGCCCAATGTATATGGGGTGTATGCGTGTGTGCATGCACACTGATTAATTCAATTTTGATAGACATTGTGTAATATATTATATGTGGAATTACTTTTGCAGATATAAACCTGGATGATTACATAATGTTGCACATCCATAACTGAAAATGACTATGGTAACATATCTCACAAGCTTTGAAGCACATTCAGTGTCTGTATAATTATAACCTGTATAATATAATCTCTATAATTTTCCTGTCATACACGGCAGCAAATTATAAATCTGATTTGTCAGAATTAGAAAACAGGTTGAATCTTTTTATATCCTTAGAACTAATATGCACATTAGATGAGAGTCTAATGTGATATGCCATATTTTCTTTCTGAAGGGCCTTAAACTATAGTACGGATAAAGATCTAACAAACAGGCAGGAAGGAGGGAAAAAGTCATTGCCGTTTTAAAATATGAGAGGACATGTATTTAATGTTGAATATAAAATACTACTGAATCCAGGAACACTTTACAAATGATCAACCTTTCAGAAAATAGCACAATCATAGAAATTCTTCATAATTTTACTTTTGTGTTTCATCATTTAAGTTTTAATGAAACTTCCACCTACTGTATATATAGGAAACTGAGATTCATATTGATTATACAACTTTGCGTTTGCTGATGCAGGAAGCCTTCAGGAAACTTTTCTGATAAATGGTAACTTACTTACACAGTTCTATTTTTAGTCTTATAAAAGTCAGACATAGGTTGGTCTATTCCAATGTATTCCCAAATAATAATGAACATTCAAGAAGAGTGAGGGTGGAGGTTTGTTCTCCGAGCTTGTGGGTAGGTTTCCGAACATTTTGTTACCAGGCTAGGTAACATCTTCAAGTTTTTACCTAGCCTGGTAACAAAATGTTCGGAAACCAACCCACAAGCTCGGAGAATGAAAATGAAATTCAATTGTGATAAAAGTAAGGTTCTACATTTAGGCAAGAAAAACAAAATGCACAGGTACAGTATATGTGGTACCTTGCTCAACAGTAGTAACTGTGAGAGGGATCTTGGAGTCCTAGTGGACAACCATTTAAATATGAGCCAGCAATGTGCAGCAGCTGCCAAAAAAGCCAACACAGTTCTAGGCTGCATTAACAGAGGGATAGAATCAAGATCACGCGAAGTGTTAATACCACTTTATAATGCCTTGGTAAGGCCACACTTGGAATACTGCATTCAGTTTTGGTCGCCACGATGTAAAAAGGATGTTGAGACTCTAGAAAGAGTGCAGAGAAGAGCAACAAAAATGATTAGGGGACTGGAGGCTAAAACATATGAAGAACGGTTGCAGGAACTGGGTATGTCTAGTTTAATGAAAAGAAGGACCAGGGGTGACATGATAGCAGTGTTCCAATATCTCAGGGGTCGCCACAAAGAAGAGGGAGTCAAACTTTTCTCCAAGGCACCTGGGGGTAGAACAAGAAGCAATGGGTGGAAACTAATCAAGGAGAGAAGCAACTTAGAACTAAGGAGAAATTTCCTGACAGTTAGAACAATTAATCAGTGGAACAGCTTACCTACAGAAGTTGTGAATGCTCCAACACTAGACATTTTTAAGAAGATGTTGGATAACCATCTGTCTGAAGTAGTGTAGGGTTTCCTGCGTAAGCAGGGGGTTGGACTAGAAGACCTCCAAGGTCCCTTCCAACTCTGTTGTTGTTGTTGTTGTTGTTGTTGTTGTTATTATTATTATTATTATTATTATTATTATAGAACAAATCTTCATCCTCATCCTACACCCGAACTACAGATATTCGCCACTATTGCAATTCAAGAAGAATGTCAGATTCAAATCTAATGTAAGCTATTGATTCTAAAGCACTAGTCCAAGAGCTGTTGAAGCTATATTTCAAATGGATATAGCTAAAATACTGAAAGAATAACTCTCACTCCACTCACCACTTACCGTGTCTCTTATCAAATCACATTTCTGTGAACAGGCTTCAACAAGACAACCTTCTAAATTGCTACAAATCCCTGTCTAGGATCCAAGACTGACCTTTAATAAAAGCGCAAGCCTTTTCCACATAGTCTGTGCCTCTTTCATTACATTACTCTGGACTCAACACAGCACTAATTAATAACTTAGGCACTTGCACATCACAAAGTAAATTCCAGAACAAAACTCATATTCCATGAACTATTTGCTGAATTATAGGAGAACTATGCTGTGACTGGATGATAACAGAGTAAGAATAAAATGTTTCCTTCAGGTTTGCAGAATCTCATGTACGTAGTTCTGTATTTCCTATAAAATAAAATACAGGAACTATAGAATATGCACTTTGAAATCAAATATTCACTGACTGTACAAACCTGCAGGAGAAGCATCAGTTAAAGTTCCAACTAATACGAAACAGGGCTATGTGCTCAATACAGTGGAAAAGACAGAGAGAGAGAGAGAGAGAGAGAGAGAGAGAGAGGGAGAGAAATACAAACAGACAGAAAAAGTAGATGCAAGAGAATGTATCTATATAAAATCAATGTACTAATTTCGCGCACACAGTCTTTCTTGATAGGGTTGACCACTGTTGAGAAATTAGTACAGTGTAGGGGTGTCAAACTCGATTTCATTGAGGGCTACATCAGGATTGTGTTTGACCTCGGGGGGCTGGGGTGGACATGGCCAGCTCGACGCCAATCGTCGAGGCTCCATTTTTGGCTGCGATGAGCTCCTGCAGCCCTCTGCAAGTGAAAATGGAGCAGGAGCCCGTCACGGCCAAAAATGGAGCCCAGGCGGGCTGTGCATGCCCCCCCCACAGCTCCAATTTTGCTGGCAGAGGCACCATAGGCCAGTCCTTCGCTGTTTCCAGGGCTGTCCCGTGGGCCAGATCTAAGCACACCACAGGCTGGATTCAGCCCACGGGCCTTGAGTTTGACACCCCTGGTATAGTGGATTTCTTATCAAGGAGAAAAGAACTATACATGGAGAAAATATGCTGAATGAATTGAACAGTTTCTGAAAAGGCAGAGAATGAATCAAGTAGCTAATACAATTAATAACAAGGGGACAGGACTCCTGCAGGTGAAACAAATATGTATGAAATATATTAAGAAAAGTGAAGAACCCTTATTGAAGAAGTCAATTAAGGGAAGCTTTTGAAAACAACTAAAGTGACGTACTGAAAAGAACAATAGAAAATCAATTTGTCAACTGAGAGAAGCCAATACATGATAAATACCTGAAGCACATAGAAAGAAAAGCTGATAAAAGCTTCACATGAAACTGATTAAGATCAGAAATGTTAAAGAAAGAAACTGAAGGCTCCAGTTTAACGACTCAAGAACCAGCTTTGCCAACTGTATGAAAGTAGACAGTCATTATGTAATAACCAACAATAAATGTCACCTTTGTACTGAAAAGAATTTCATATTTATTAAACACATTTATAAGGCTGCGGAACTGACATAGGATGAGTACCATGGACCATTAAAAAAGTAATTAATCCTGGACAAATAAAAACAAATATTCCCTTAAGATTATGATCACCAAGCTCATTTACTCATGACTCACATACATTGAATATGTGGATGAGAGCAGATGACAGATTAGGGGAAAATATGCTTGTCGAGGTGATGAAAGTAGATAAAACAGAGAAGATTAAACAAATCACAGAACTCTTATGAAAGAAAGACCAAAATGGTAGGCATGTGTTTGTCCAGTCACTAGATGATTCTAATGAAAACATACTACTTTAGATATTGTCCTTGAATAATAAATAAATTTGTCAGGAGCCATGAATCTAACAAAACTTCTACACTACAAACCTGCTCTTTAAGGGAAATGTAAGAGTTTTAGATGTAACTTTATACTCGAAGACATCTGCATTAACAATTCCAACTTGCTGGAATAAGGTAGAAGTCTCATTCTCACCATCTAGTCTTTTACAGCTTGTAGATCCTACATTAAAGACATCCAGTAGATCTTCTGTTTGGCTTGGGATGGTGATATATAATTGGGTATCATCAACATATTGATGCTATTTCAGCCCAATGTGATGGCATCTCTCCTAGCAGCTTCATAAAGCTGTTAAAGAGGAGCCCTGAGGCACATCACAATGAAATGTTCAAAGACTTAATGTCTACTATCCCATCAACACTGAATGGAACTGCTTGCTTAAGAAGGAGCACAAACACTCCAAAAAGGAAACTGAATCCTAAGAGGTGATAAAAAAGGATACTACTGTTGATAGAAATGAAGACTTAACAGGATCACCTCCAACCATAAAGCATCCACAAAAGTGATCAACGAAGTTTGTGTCCCATGCTCAGGTGAAAATCCCAGTTGGATGGGATCCAAATAATCTCAATTCATCCAGTGTCCTTTGTAACTGCAGCCCCACCACCACTGCTATTGACTTTAAAAACAAAACAGAATGTTAAAGGCAGGATTGCTTAATACAGCTGAGTCAAGTACTGACATTAAAATTCCAATCATCCTTAAGCCAGGATTACAAAGTATGTATAATGTTAATACTAATATTATAATTCAGAGTAAATACAATCTCAGAAATATTGGTAATGACATAAGCTACAGAAAACTAGATAATTGGTAGAAATACTGGTATAAAAACTATTGGAGAAATTAGATCAAACAATTCTTAATTTTGTCTTAGAAAAGGGAAGGAGATTTGAGAGAAATTATCATCTCAGGTAACTGGGATTTACTGTACAGCAGATTTTCAATAAATCTAAGGTTTTTTTTTTTACTTTATGGACAGTATTTCATATCTTCCCATTTAAAGATTAATAGATATCAGGACAGAGGCTGAATAAGCCAAGTCCTAGGTCCAGATTCTTTACATCTAAAACTTGAACTATAAAAAACGTAAACAGCACAGATCATGAATTAACAAATGGAATGATTGAAAAAAAAACACCAGATATATTTTGTGATTGTGAAGCTAAAATAAAACAGAAGGATATAATAAAACTGAATGGAAATGGTCTGATCTTCAGGAGTGTAATTGTGGAAGACACATGAACTAAAGCTGTAGATTTAATTAGGAATAACTAAACTATATGTCAGAAGTTATTAATCTATGTCACTTAGGTTGTTCTTGGTGTGTGTAAAAATAGGAATCCACAGGCTGGTTATAGTTATATGTTATGCTTCAGTGAATGGTGATAATGGAAGAACCAGGCCGGAGTATGAGGAAAAATTGAAAAGGAAGAAAGGAAGGGAGGGAGGGAGGAAGGAAAGAAATATGGGAATTTATTTATAGTACAGATAATCCTCTTTTAACAATCACAATTCTGACAGCCAACTCAGTCATTAAACAAAATATTTACCAAATGAAAATTACTATTTTACAATCTTACTTCAGCTTTCTTTTGCTTTACAGACCTACAAAACTTACAAGTGTGAGGACTGGTTGCAATGTTATTTTTTAATCACTTTCATAACTGTGAACAGTCATTAAACAGTTGTTAAATGAAGACTACCTGTGATGATAAGAAGTGATGCGGCCTTTTGGAGATCCAAGAATGAATGAGACCAGTGACTGGTATTTGAACATAAAACATATAACTTATGAGGAGATATAGTAGAGAACATCTGATGTTTTGGGGGGAAATGAACAGGAAAGAAATGCAAGGAACTGAAAAGAACTAGAGTGAAAAACTGAACCCTGCATGAATTAAACAGAGATATGACTGATAAAAAACATTATTTTTAAAGACAGAGAAAAGGCTAGTTGCAAACTATATTGATCAAAAGAACCTAACAAAAAACACAAAATGAAAAATATTAAAAGGGGCTGAGAAAATCAGAACAATTTTGATGAAAATCTATAATTATTTTGGAGCTATGAGAAGGGCTAAAAACTCCAGCAGAATGAAATAGAATTGGGGTGAAATTGAAATGAAACAATATTAGTGCGCAAACAAAATGATAGAAAAAAGCCTTCATGAATGCTGTGAGAGCGTTGAAAATTCGTAAGACAATAAATAATGTTAAGTGGTTAACTGAAATTGCTAAACCATGCTAAGGTAAATGACTTGTTAAACATGTATGTGAAGATTATATCTATGCCTGAAGATTGGAAGAGCACTGCTATTGTTCCCCTTTATAAAGAAAATGGTAGTAAAAGCGAATGCAAGCTTTCAAGAGAAATGGATTTTTAAACAATCCTGGGAAGGCTTTTCACGGAACTCTGATGAAACATTACGGATGAAAAAGCCATTACAATCGAGGCGAGTCTGATATTAAAAACAAGGTTACCCCATAAAGTCAGAGCCATATATTCTATTTCTAGGATCCAAATTGGGATCCATCCTAGTTGTTGAATATCAAACAAAGGGGTATTACATTTTAGCTCACAAGAAATAGCTATATAAAGTCCAATTTATACAGGGCCTACAAATAAAATAGCCTCTGTACTGGTTTGAAAAGCATAACTGTTTCAGGTGTAGTGGATAGAACTTTGCCTTCTTCCAAGTCAAGGAATGTGGCCAAGTTCCTTGACAAGTATTACTTTATAGGTATTTGCTTCATACTTACCTAAACTAGCTTATAAAAACAGCTGGATTTTAAGATGACTAACGCAGCATTCTCCCAAAACTGAAACTTGAATTTCATTTTCTTTAGATTATGCGCTATCAAGTCAGTTCTGACTCTTAGCAGTCACATAATAGACCTTCTCCAGGATGATCTATCCCAAATCCAGCTCTTCAGGTCTTTCAAGTCCACTCATGACTGTTGTAATCAAGTCCACCCACCTTCCTGCCCAATATCCACTTTCCTGCTCAATTTTTCCAGTTTTCTCAGGTAGACTTCTCCAAAGAGCTAGATCTTTGCAAAATGTGTCCAAAAGTTATAATGAGTGCCTTTGTGCCTTGACTGAGAACTCTGGATTCAATTGTTCTAGGAACCATCTGTTTGTTTTCTTAATTATTGAGGATATTCTCATGAACTTTCTATTTGTCCTTTTTTTTCAAAGTCCAACTTTCACTTTCCTAGTGTATCAAGAAAAACCATTCCCTACATGATCCTGATCTCTGTAGATGTAGATTTCCTTTCCTCTAACAAGCATGACAAATGGGAAGTAGAAAATTACATTTCACAGTAAGGACAAATTAAGAATAGGCATACTTAAACAGTGAATGAATATCATGCTGCTTATCAGCTGTGAGAGTGGATGATGATGACATAAAACATTTTGGCATGTTCTACAGGTTTTGATTGACATGCCTCCAAGCAGCAGCCAGTCTCTTTCTCCTGTTCTTAAGTCCACCTCTATTGAACTAGATACTGCTCACAGCATGAACAGAATACTGCTAGTTTTTCAGGACTCATGTTATGACTGAAACCAATTAATAGGTGAGAAACAGCTACATTTTTACATTATTCCACTGACTTGATAACTAACGATTACATATACATACTTGTGGGCACTGTCCTATTTCAGGATGGCAAAACAAAAACGAAAGATTTTTTCCCCACCGTGTAATGTGGATTTCTAAAACAGAAATCCCCACTTTCAAACTCTATGTCCAAAATAATTGATAAAAATCTTTACAAGTCAAATGCTCAACTGCAGAATATGAACTTATAACTCAAAAAGTAAAGTTTTAGTCTCCTCTGGTTTTCCAAATTTCTCTCCTAGAAATGATAAGATTTCACAATTGCAGATACACAGCTTTCCAATCTTTTTCCAGAATCAGCCATACTCAAATGGCTTAGTAACTTTTCTCCTTCCTCATAGACTTTTTTCTCCTTGATCATAAAATATCCCCCTTTGATCCCACTACTGTTTACTTTCCATTAGAAAAACTACAACTAAAATATTGGAAGGTCACCAAAACTGGTTAGGACAAGCAATCCTCCTTCAGCCTAATTCAGCAATTCTACTGAATTGACAATTGCAACTTGTCTTTGGAGACAACCTAGAACCGTGATGGCGAACCTATGGCACGTGTGCCACAGGTGGCACTAGGAACCATATTGGAGGGCACACGAGGCGTTGCCCTATATCAGCTCCAGCACGAATGAGCACGCTGGCCAGCTGATTTTCGGCCTTGGGGAAGGACGTTTTCGCCCTCAGGAGGCTTCCCTGAAGCCTCCGGAGTGCGAAAAACGGCCCCATGGGCAAACCGGAAGTTTGGAAAAACGGACTTCCGGTTTTGTCCGTTGGGCCGTTTTTCACAATCCGGAGGCTTCAGGGATTGGCACGCGAGCCAAAAAAGGTTCGCCATCACTGACCTAGAAGCTGCAGCTGATACAAAATATGGCGACAAGATCATGGACAAGACAGCCCTGTCAAATGAAGAATCACACCTAATATTAAAGCTGTGGCATTAGTTTGCCACTAGGCTTCTAAGATCAATTGCTGGCTATTATTTTTAATGCCCTAAACAGAACAGCACCAGGATATATCAGGCAATGCCTTGCCAGAATTGAATTGATATGTCTAGTCTGATCATTGAGAGAGCACATCTGCTGAAAATTCCCTCCAATCTTTAAGGTCCCAGAGCATGAATGAAATGGCAGGCCTTCTGTATAACAGCCCACTCTTTCCAGAAGAAAGTTCAATTGCAATTTGTTGCAATTCCAGAAACACATAGAAATAGTTTTATTTAAAAGCACTTTCAGTCCTAGCTGACTAATTGTGGCTATCTATCTTGGCTTTTGTTGGGCTTTTATATTTGCTGTTTTTGTTTCTATGGTTATTCTGACTTCCTTATTTATTATTGTGTCTTTGAGTTTCTATTTGTTGATGCTCTATGCCAGTGATGGCGAACCTTTTTTCCCTCGGGTGCCGAAATAGTGCGTGTGCGTGCTATCGCGCGTGCGTGCGTGCCCACACCCATAATTTAAAGCCCCCCACTCACCCCACCCCCCTGCGCATGCATGCATGACCCCCCCACTCCCCCATTTCCCAACTTCCAGTGGGCCCGGTCGGCCCGTTTTTTGCCCTCCCCAGGCTCCAGAGGCTTTCTTGGAGCTTGGAGAGGGCGAAAACACTCCCCCTCGCCAACCAGGAGGCCCTCCGGAGGCCAAAATTGCCCTCCCAGAGCCTCCGTGTGAGTCAAAAACCAGCTGGTGGGCACACACATGCGCGCTGGAGCTGAGCTAGGGCAACTGCTCGCGTGCCGGCAGATATGGCTCTGCGTGCCACCTGTGGCACCCGTGCCATAGGTTCGCCATCACTGCTCTATGCCATTCATAGTACTCCGTAACTAGGGAGAATTATAAGTACTATTAAATAGAGTAAAAGAATTTGTGGAACTGATTGCACCACTATATTTTGGTGGAAAACACACACATTAAATACAGAGACCTTTGGCAAGTTGTTATTTTTTAGGGTTAATCTCCTGTCTTAGAACTGGGTGCACAATCTATAAATTTATACAATTTGAAAGAATTAGCATACTATGATTATTTTTAAAAATAAAATATGTTTAATAAATATTTTATCATTTTTATACATTTAAGGTATTTCTTTTCTCTTCAAGTGAGTCTACAATGCAGCTTATAAAAATGAAGTGTCATTTTAAAAAAGATAATAACATAGGCTGGGTGAGAAATAAGTCAAGAGCCAGAGTTCTCAGAGCAGAGCAGATTTCATCAAAGAATCACAGATCTGGAAATGACCTTACTGTTATTTAAGCTCCGCAATCAGTATAGGATTTACCAGAGTATATCTAACAAATGACCATGCAGTTTCTGTTTGAAGATCCTCAACAAAAGAGAGCTCACCACCACTCTGTCCAGAAGTCAATTCCACTGGCTGACAATTCATACAACCAAGAAGTTCCTTTAGACCTCTAATCTGACCCTACTTGTAGTTATAACCCACTGATTCTGGTCCTGCCCTCCAGGACAATAGAAAATCATTTCTATATGACTGCCCTTTAGATAGCTGAAGACTGTTATCATATTTTGTAGGTTAGATATATCCACCAGATCCTTTGACTGGTTCTCACTGGGTTTGTTTCCAGACTCCCTACCACACCTTGGGGAGTGACTTCTCAAATTCTCCTTTTTGAATGGTGACATCTAGAAATGAACACAATATTACAAGTAGGGTCTGACCTGAAGACAGAGTAAAGTGGAACAATTAATGCATACCAATACTGTCTCTTGTTTAATATGTGGGCAACAAGAACTCCGAAGTCCCTTTCACATATACATCTGCCAGGGAGGTCGTCTCCATCCTTTAACTCCATCCTATACTTATATTCTCCTTTGCCTGATGTAGAACATTACATTTCTTCTTCTTAAATTCTATCCCTGTTCATTTCAGTCCATTCAGTCTAGATTTTTCCATGTCTTGCTGTGTAATCTGCAAATGAGTTAAATATTTCCTCCACACACTCATCAAAATCGTTGCTAAAAATGACTTCAACTTGATATGTCCCATCATGCTGAAATGAAACCATTAACAAGTATTATTTGAGAATAGTCATTCAGCCAACTGTATGTTCATCTAGCATCCAGCATGTATTTTTTTTTATTTTGCTAAGGGTGATATCATGAGAGACTTTCTCAAATACTTTTCTGAGATGCAGTTATACTGTCTATGTCATTCCCTTGATATATCAAATCAATCTGAAGAAGATAAAGTTGGTTCTGCATGATTTGTCTGCAGATCACTCATATTGGCTCATTTTAATTGAAGCAACCATCTCCGAAAGTTTCCAAAAGTGCTGAAAAATAATATGAGGACTTGCCTGGTACACCCATGTCAAGCTGACAGGTATACAAGTAAATAAGATAACTTTGATTTTGTTTTGCTTTGGTAGCCAAGCTCCTCCAAAAGAAAACTTTCAGCAGCCCCAAGCTTTTGAAAGATGAAATACAAATTGATTAGGTAAAAGCAATGAGGCTTAAACTACCAATTTGACAAACAACGTAAGCACTGATGCAATGGAATGAAGTGATATTCATCAGAGCAGCAAATACATGAAATGCTATTAACTGCCCAGATGTATGCTCTTAGCTATAAATTTTACAATTTTCAATATTACTGGTATAGGGAAGTAGAGGAGAATCTTTTACCATTATAGTTTTACAGGTTGGCGAGCTTTAACAACTGCAATACATATATATTTCAACAGGCAGAGGAGAAAATTCCATCTTTAAGGCAGGAAAAAATCCTTGATATGGACAATTCAGTAAACTTCACAGCTTAGAAATATATGGAAAAATCTCTACAGAGTAAGCTGCCTGCACTCTTTTTGAATTGGGATAACCAATTTCTTTTTTTGCTTTTTCTAAAAGTGATAATTTCATCTATTATTAGCTATTCTTAACTTGCAAAGAGAAAAGCCCAGTTATCAATAAGAAACAAGACCATGTAGAAACCGTGCACAACACATACACACTAAAGCTCAACAAGCCAACAAAACCAATACAATAGAGTACTCTATGTATTTAAATATACTCTGGAACATACTGTAATGGTGTGGTTGCTTAAAGGTTGCACACTAACCCACACACAAACAACAATACAATGTTGGAATTTACCATTTGTAATCTGGAAATCTCAACAGCACACTGCATTGGGTCCTTTGCATTTGCCTAGTATACAATCTACACACTCAATTCCTTTTGATGCGTTTGCAGTGCCCTGTGATCACATGATCACAATTTACAAAACAATTTTTGCCAGAAACTGGTCCTTACTTCTAGTTTCCAGCAAAACATGTCCCATAGCAAACAATGGGTTCGTTTAATGGCATTTGCTTAACAAATGCCACAAAAGAGATGCCTGTCCAGTCACATGGTGACTCACTTTATTATCATCATGACATGATCAAAATGTTGGGCTCAATTACGGTCATAAGTTGAGGAATACCTGTGCCGTCTATACATGCAGATAAGATAAACTCATTTTTTTTGTCTATTTGGGCACCCAAAATTCTTGGTTGATCTACAAGTATGTATGATAATATCGCCTTTAAGAACATAGGAAATATACATACATAAATTTCTTAATGCAATACCAAAAATCCAGGTCCATTCTTTCACTGACACATTAGCAAAGACACATTTGGCCTTAGATACTGCCTCATAGCATATTGCCCCCCAACAATCTGGATCCTCATTTTACCAACCTTGGAAGGATGGAAGGCTGAATCAACCTTGAGCCCTGTCAGTATTGAACTTCAGACTGTGGGAAAAGTTTGCTTGCAATACTACATTCTAACCACTGTGGTCCCAGCGTTTTTCGGGCCACATTAATGCCTGAAAGAATAGATATTGTGAAGAATATGGCCAAATACTGAGAAATATTTGAAAGTCTATATAAGTATATTACTGACTCTATCACATGACATAACTCTGTTCGTACGTTCCCTTTATAATTTAAATATAGGAATACTGAAAGTTTATGCTCTGATTTTTCATCTAATTGTCCAATTAAAATTCATGATGCCACGTTATTTTTATCCACAGACAACATCAATCAACTTTTACAAACAAACTGAAAGGATAGCTGGATTTCAAAATGATTTAGCATACCTGACAAGCAAATGTAGGTTAAGTATTCACCCTGACCCCCAGTTGCCAGGAAAGGAATCTTTTTCTTCGTTCTCCTTTTTACTTGGACTGCACCCAGCATCCTTTCATCATGTGGTGCAAAAATCTCTTTATTGATAGCAGATTTGGCACTCATTATAAATCAGACACAGATGGAAGTCGTTCCTAAAATGAATTTGTACAGCAAGTATTACATTTTTGAAGAAATATTTATATAACAAAACTGGCTTTCTGTCCCCTCCCAAGTAAAAGTACATACTTGCATACACACATACAACCAAAATAGCAAATAACTTATTCAAATCTAGAATAATCTGCCATTTTGAACAACAGAAAGAGCTTTAGAGTCAACTTGGGTCTGGATGGTTATTATCTTCAATACGAAAAGATGAAACTGGGGGCTAATATTGAAGGGAAGGGTTTTTTTGGCTTTTTGGTTTTAATAAAGTTTACAGTCAAAGATGAAGCAAGAAAGGTTTTCAATACAATATGAAAAATTAGCAAATTAGAGGGCCAGTTATTAGCAATAAATGTTAAATATTCACACATGGCATAACCCCCCCCCCCCCAGTATCTAAACATGAGGTGAATTCAGATGCAATACCTTTGAACAATCATAACTGAGCAACTTTCATAGAAATTTCAGTAGGCTGATCCACTGGTAAAAAGCATCTAATTTCATTTCAGGCTACTCTGCATACTAATTAAAAGCAGAAAGTGCAAAATATGTCTACAAGGAAGAATAGAAAAAGAGGCAGACCTATCTTGATAGCCACGCCCATGCATGGCTCCAAGTATAGCATGCTGCTCAACCTGCCTTCCAAAATGTTTGAAGGTAAAGCACTTCAAGATTTTCAGTGGAGGCACTTCTTATATGTAACAGAGAGAATGGTGGAAAACCAGAAAGAGCCACTGCAAAAGCTTTCATAACAATGATTTCATACCTTGGATCTGTCTTTCTGCAAATCCAGCTCAAGGACTCTTTTGATCTCTACCTTTTTCCCCCCCTGATCCAATCATTAGTAGAGATTGACTGAAAGGAAGACGATCCAAGGATATACTTTTTCCACCCGGAGGAGGTAAAATTGTTGGGAGGACTGCTTGGACCTCTAACATTGGTCTTTACCAATATTTCAGGAGGCAAATTCTCATGTGAGCCTGTTGAGCCTTAGCATCATGGCCCGTGATGCAAATTCACCCCCCCCCAAAAAACCCCCCTTGTTCCAACTTAACCCGGTGAAATGTCCGCCTCAGGAGATATCAAGTCAGGGATCACTTGAGATTGATCTAACACAGGCACCATCAAAACAGCTGGAGCAGTCAGATGATAAGACCGCCAAACCCTTGTATCCAGTGAATAGATCAAAGATATTCAATGAAGCTCCTTGCCAAGTAAAGGAGTAGCTCTCTAGATTAAAGACAGCTGGCTGCAGCCTGATTTAAAAGGCAGCCTGGAGCCATGCTTCTTCATTGGAAGCAACTGTCTGATTTCCTGCTTTGGGGTGTGGCATTCCTGTGAACGGTGCTTGCAGAACTCTGATCTTTCAATGTCTGACAAACCTGACTCTGAACTTTGGACTGGAGTTTGATTACTCATCTGCCTGTCCTGTTCAAAGTGAAACCATTGAAGCCAACGTTATTTCCAAGAGACTTTTGTTAGTTTACATTTCTTTCCTTCTGTGCTATGTGTACCTGTTCCTTTCATGTTGAGCTGAATACATGGAAGGAACTCTTAAACAGGGATTTTGTTATTTGGTATTAATTTCTCAGAACAATTTGTACACTTTGAAATACTACTGGTTCTATGAACCTACCATTTGATTTTCTATTGTAATGCAATGACAAATCTGGGACCTAGCAAAAACCATAATTATTTATTTTTAATGATGCATTAATCTACGATTCTACGTGACTTAGGAAATATGGACATTAAACCAAAAGCATTCATGATGAAAGAGTGCTGACTTTCCTAATGCTTTCAAAACATCCAACCAAAAAGACTAATTGGTCATTATGACCCAAGAAGGTTATATGTGCCAATCTGTTTACCACTCACTATGCCATGTATAGATTACCTTTGTGGCCATTTTTTGATGATTAGCTGAAATAGATTTTAAAGAATTATACCAAAAAGTGTTCAACACGATTCATTAAACTGAAAATCCAAACCATCATCTAGATTATTTGTAGATTTTTAAGAAAGCTGAAATACTTAATATACAGAAGAATGTTCCATTCCTTACAACATGGATCTTCAGAATCAGTCTGATATATTGTTTAAGGCATCAGGCTAGAATTCTAATCCCACTTTAGGCATGAAAGCTGGCTGGGTGATCTTGGGCCACTGGGCCAGTCACACACTCTCAGTCCAAGCCACCTCACAGGATTGTTGTTATAGGGAAAACAGAAGGAAGGATTATTAGGTATATTTTCTATCTTGAATTATTTACAAAATTGTTTATAAAAAAGAAGGGATAAAATAAAGTAATAAACAAGTATTCAATATTCAAAGGTTCTTTGCACTACTCTTACCCATATACAGGTATATCAACTGTGACGAGAATTTCCAGGGCTGGCTTCAACTGGAATTAGCAACTCCTGATAGGAAGAGGAGGTTGATTATGGCACAACCATTTCATTTTTTTAATGTTCTCCTCTCGTGGGGAAAAAATAAATGAATTCAGGGTCTTTCTCAAGTGTAAAAGGCACAAACCATCAATTGCAGAAATTTTCATAAACATTTCCTTCCAGTAAGTTTGCTTCCACAGTCAGGGCTTCAGAATGGGGTAATTTAGAAAATAGTCCTGTATTAAAGTTTTCTATGATCAAGAAAAGAAATGGGGATTATCAAAATTGCTATCACCAGCATGGGGTAATGGCTATGGTACTAGAGAAAAATGTGTAAACTACTCCATTCTATGTACAAGTACTGCAAGAAACATGGTACAGTGTTAACACGAATAAATAGTTGAGGAAGGAGGAGAACCAATGGAATACAGTGCTGTCCATCCCTAACTCCTAGAACTGATCCAGAAGGATATGATGATTTATGGTATCAAAGACTGCTGAGAGGTGAAAAAGAACAAGGATGGATGCACTACTCCTAGACCGCTCCCACCAGAGTTCATCTAAAAATGAAATCAATGTTGCTGTCTTCCCATTATCCATCTTAAACCCTGATTGAAAGAATCCAGATAATTTGCTTCATCCAGGGTCTTTTGAAGCTACCAACTGATCACTTTCTCCACAACTTTCCCTAAAAAGGGACGGTTGGAGATCAGATAAAAACTGTCCTAATTAAGTCAAGGGATAGTTCTTTGAGGAGAGAGTTCACTAAGGCCTCCTTAAGAGCCAGTAAGACCATCTTCTCCCTCAAGAAAGAATCACTAACCAGATCCAATCAGGCAGGCAGCCTTAACTAGCCAGGAAAAGCAGGGATCTAACACAGGTATGGCTGAGCTAGCAGTTGCAACGGCTTGTCCATTTCCTCAGGTCCAGCAGGATCAAACTCCTCTCAAAGCCTCAGCTCCCATAACCTCCACTAGTTCTGCCTCAAGACCGAAGTTCAATCTAGACCAAATATGAGCAACTTGCATATTCTTAGAGAGACATTCCCATTCCCCTTATCTCAGTATAACTTCTTCCAAGGAGGAACTGAGTCATCTGAAACATTCATTGAGTCACTATCTGCGGAGACACAGTTACATTTTGCCCCCTAAGGTAGGCTCTAATAGCAGTTCTGGCAGCTGTTCAATCATCTTCAACTCCTGTCTTTTGCCAGTAGCTCTCTACCATCTCTTGGGCCTTTTTAGTTCCCTCAGCCCTTTCACATATCATGAAGAGTTATGGGAACTGTGGGCATGGAGAGGCTGCTCAGGTTCAATTTGATCCAAAGCTATAGTCACTCTCCCATTCTAAGCAACCTATACTGCCTATATTACTAATATGTTGAGTCATTATTTCATTTGTTTCTAGCATTTAAATAGATGTGCCTAGCAATGGATCAGGTGATCACCTTGAACTGTAACAGCACTCAAATCATAAGCTTTATTAGATAGCTAGGTTGACCAAATACATCTTTTAGAAAGCTTGTAAAGTGTCATGGGATATGAAAAAAATATATAGAAAGTTTATTAATTTCATTATGAATCTTTTTTATTTTTTGATACAGCAGCATAGAAAACCAGTTTACTGCTACTCAGGTGCTTCTTGTTCAAGACATACTTGTTTATCTAAAGTGGGTCCTCCCATCATTCATTCATTCATTCATTCATTCAATTTGCCACCCATCTTGTTTCAGATGACTCTTTTTGCAAGTACATCACATGCTGATGGAAAAGATACAGTTCTACTTATTTACAATAGCAACCTTAATATAGCATGGCAGTTCTTAGCAAGAAACATACAAATATACAAGAAGCAAGCTACACTTTCAGTGGTATGAAAAAAGTATTCAATTGGTTTTAAATATATTACTCTTTTTTTCTCTTATCTCTTGATATCTTTCCAGGAAAGCCCAGATGTTTGCATTTCAGCCAAGCCTTTTTTTCCACTGGAAAATAAACACAATGCATTCAAAATCATGGGTATGTAAACATCCAGATATTTTAAGCATTTCAGGAAACAATTGCTTAAGTACATATGTTTTAAGGCATTACATATGTCATAAGTATCAAAGAGACTTGAGGGGGTTGGGAGGGAATTAAAAAAATGCATTAAATCTATGAAAAGTGTTTTACTCACTAAGTCTGTGATAAAACACATCATATAAATGTTGGCCTCGAGTTACAATCCTATATATACTTGCTTGAAAGTAATTTCCATTAAACTCTTTTGATAAATTATGGAACACAGAAAGGTAGAAGGGGTGTTGGTCTTACCTGATACACCTCTTCTCGTAGGGTGGAGCTAACCTCCAAGAATGGGATGACACCGTCCCTTCAGCCAATGAGGGCTGAGTCTGACAAATTGATATCTTCGTCCTCCTGCCTCAATTCCCCCTCTTTGACGAAGGACAATGGTCAGACTCGGCATGTAGCTCCCAAAGTCAACAACTAGAAGATAACAATTTGATGTTCCGAAGGCCAGACCAGACAAACTTTGGGTGGGATTGGAGGTTATTAAGCTCCCCGCACTCGACCCAGCAACTGCGATGACAAGCCAATCAGCTGGGGAGAACTCACGGCAATAAACTCGATGACCGGTGGAAATAATCCTCAAAGAATGGGAGCTATTAACACACGCGTCCTGTTCAGGCTGAGGACTGAGTCAAAGAGGGGGAATTGAGGCAGGAGGACGAAGATATCAATTTGTCAGACTCAGTCCTCACTGGCTGAAGGGACGGTGTTATCCCATTCTTGGAGGTTAGCTCCACCCACTATGGAGAACTTTAATTTTCATTAAACTCTTACTTCTGATAAATTATAGAACACAGAAAGGTAGAACATGAAATCACCCTCGGCTCTTAGTGCTACCTGTAGTCTTCTGGGCAACTAAATTGAAATAGTTGCCATACCTTCAGGATCTTTTTTTTTTTTACTTATAGACCTGGGATGATTTTATTATTGTTGTTTTTTATTCTCATTCTGTTGTTATTGTTATTATGAATTTTTGAAAAATACAAATGATGCAACAATCCAGATATGTAGTACAGTTAAAGTTCCTTGTAATCCAGAATTTGGGGACATAATGTAACAATTATGGTATGTGCAGAAAGTCTTCAGTGCAATGTTTAAATTAGGGTTCTTTTAATCGCTCAGTGTCTCATTTGAACTGGGAACAGATTTTAACTTTTTACCTGGCTTACACGTAACAGCCAAGGGATATCTCCCTTCCAAGTACTAACCAAGTCTGACCCTACTTAGTTTTTTTAAAGACAACAATATCTAGTTATTAGTTACCTGCCAGAAATCTGTATGGATCTACAAATGTTTCAACAACAAACTTGAAGCAAAATACATGAATTCTAAGAATTTAGCATTAAAATCAGAATAAAGCAAAACTCCAGCTGTCCCAAACTCTGCCATTAAGCTGTTCTGTGGTCTGTGCTTAGCCCATGATTTTTTTCCCAACTTTTTCTCATCTTAGTCAACATAGCAACAGGGACCTGTCATTACAGGTGTGCACAACCTTTGAGGGAGGTTTCTTTTTCATCTAAAGTACCCGTCTGAGCATCAAAGTGTTCAGCAGCCACATTCTCTCAAAGGGTTGGAGCAGCTACTTTGAGAGCTTCTCTTTGCCATCTGTGTATTCACATATACCTGGACAATGCGCAAAGCCCTTCAAAACTATTTTGCCAAGTCTTTATGAGACAGAGGTTCTAAGCTTTAAATAACAAGTTCAGAGGAGCACTTTATTTGCCTCATAAAGCAGCCTTATGAATGGTTTTGCACAGCCCAACTGACCATGGCATAAACTGTTTCTAGATTAAGTTGGATGGGTGACATGGGATGTAAAGTGCTGGATCAAAGCAACATGAATAGATACAATTCACTGAGTGCAGTTTGTCATCACTAGCTGCACTATTTTCAGGTGGACAGGACCAGCATTATTACTATCCCAGCATGCCTTGAAGTTGCCACCTGTACTATAATGGCCAATGTAGTAAGTGATTACTATTTCCACAAAAGTATAAAAGAAAAATGAATATCAACATATAGTGGGGCCTTAAAGGTGATTGCCAACATTGGCATGAATTGGACTTGAAAGCAAAGTGGAGACCAATGCAGCTCACATAACAGTGGTGCTACATGTACCATCCTAGGGGTGACCAATACTTTCCATACCATTGCATTCTGTACCAGCTGTAGCTTCTACATACTCTTCAAAGGTAGCTTTACAGGGCACGCTGCAATAATCCAAATAGAAGATGACCAGGGCAAAAGATGAGTGACTGGGCTTCACGATTCAGGAAAGAGCACAACTGGCTAAAACCCGAATTTCCACAAAGATCTTCCTAACCATGACTGCCACTTGATCTCTGAGGAGGAGTTGTGAGTCCAGAAGGATCCTCAAGTTGCATCCTGGGACTGTCTGAGATAGTGAGAGATAAACTCCAGATCCTGAGACTCCATGCACTCTTAGCCACTCCATCTTCCCAGGGTTCAGCTGAAGCCTGCTGTCTACCATCCAGATCTCCACAGCTTCCAGGCACTGTAAAAGGGCAGCTACAACATCATTTGTGTCATCCATAATGGATACCGTTTTTCCTGAAAATAAGACCTAGCATGTTTTAGGCATATGCCTAGTGTTAAATAGCCGGCAGCTTTGGCTTAGAAGAAAAAGACTCTTTTTGCTTAAGGAACTGTTTATTCAGCATCAACACAGCTGAATGGAACGAACTGAACTGAGGGAATGACAGCTCCTATTTATAGGGAGCTGTCAAAGTAAGTGTCCAATGGGAGCTGTTTGTGTCTCCCACGCTCCTGCTGGCCCAGGCTTCAACCAATCAGGTTCCAGTCTGGGCCAGTAAGGTCGGGTCGTAAGTCGAGGAGATGAAGAGCGTGGGGTCGTAAGTCGAGGACTTCACCGGTCGTAACTCGAGGACTTGACACCTAGTATAAGCCCTACCTCAAAAATAAGCCCTACTTAAGAGCCTGTGCAGCTGCCTGGCCGCCCATTCCATCTGGTTGCTCGTAGTGCCGCAGCCACGAGGCAAGGGGAGCTGCCCCACACGGCTTACCTCAGGGCCCCCACATCCAGACCATCTATGCCTTGACACCTATCTCACGGCAGCAACAATGGCAAGCATGTGCAGCAGGAGCCCACTTGGCCGCCAGCCCACTTCTACTTGCTCGTGGCTGCAATGGAGGAGGCTGAGCAGCATGACAGTGCCGGGGGGCGAGGCAGGTGTCGGGGCATGGGTGGCCTGGCTGCAGGGGCCCTGAGGTAAGTTGATAAGCTCCACTACCACTCTCTCGCAGTACTGGTGTGCTGTGTGGCCTCCTGCCCCACCGCGTGCAAGCAGAAGAAGTGGGCCTCCCGTACATGGGAAAAACATAAGACACCTCCTGAAAATAAGCCCTAGTGCTTATTTTGGGGCCCCAAAAAATAAGACCCAGTCTTATTTTCAGGGAAACATGCGTATAGAGTTGAGTATCATCAGCTTAACTGATGAAACTTTATTCCATGGTGCTGGATGAACTCACCCAGCAGTTTCATGTACATTTTAAAAAGGAACAGAGAGAGCACCAAGCACTGCAGCAGCAGCACTCCACAAAGGAAAGGTCGTGGGCTGGACCTCTCACTCCTTAACAACACTGACTGGGAAAAGCCTTGGAAAAAGGAGCCTAACTACTGCAAAACTGTGCCCCCCTCCAGCCCCAAGTCCCACAACCAGTCCTAAGAATATTGTGATTGACAGTATTGAATGCACTGAAAATCAAGGAGAGCCAGGATGGCTGCACTATCCCCATCTTACTCTTGGTACAGATCAATATTGTTTCTGCCTCATAATTGGGCTTGAAACCTGATTGGGAAGTTATTTATTAACTTATTAATCTCTTCTTCCAGGACTCTGAAGACTGTATACATATAGCATTCCTATTTTCCCTCAACAACCATCCTATAGAGCAGAGAATGGGCTGAGAGATACTGTTTATCCTAGTGTTTTTCGAACTTTAACATGTGTGGACTTTAAGATTTGGAATTTCCCAGCCAGCATAGAGTTGAAGTCCCCGTATTTTAAAGCTGCCATGTTTGAAAAATGCTAATTTATACAAAGATTTCTGAGTGGCTGGATTGAAACCGGACTCTCCCAGATCATAGTCCATTATTTTACCTACATGCCACAATGGATTTGCTAAGAGAGTTTCAAAGAGAATTTATAAGATTGCAGCTTTCATAATACAGAGCAATAATTCACCACTGTATAAAACTGCATTTTTTTACTAGCTGGTATTACAACATGCAGGAAAAGGTGAAATACTATTTATTGTGGTACTTTTGTATTATTATGCAAGAAAGGTCATTAACACAATGTAGGGAAAGTTGCTGTAATCCATGGTTTTGAACTTAAACAGGAAATAAAAGTATTCACAGTGCAAGGTTAACCATTAAAACCTTGGAAAATGTTTCATCAGCAGCTCCATCAGCATTTCACACACAAAAAACTATTTACATACTGCATTTCTTGTCTTATATAAACATTCTCAATATGTTAAAGTCACAAAGATGCCAGTTAATTGTTGCTTTTGCAAAGCTTGATAACAAGGCAATTCACAGGAACATTATAGTTTCAATTACACAACAGTATAGTTGTTTTAATTGTTGCTAGTTGTACATCGCCCAGAGTCATGTCCAGTGAGTTAAATGGCCATATAAATTTGCTAAATACATTTTTTTTAAAGCACAGTGCAATGCAGGTATGCAACAAGCATGTTTTAAGTGTAAACGGGCAATACAGAGTGTGCTGGATAAGCTCCAAATATTGCTATTTGGTTTAAATCATTGCTTGCTAACTAAACTGAATAACTGATTAAGTTCAAATGTCTAAATAATAAGCCATGATTTCTAAACTACAACAGCCAATTCATACAACAAAACCCCAAAGTAAAACCTAGTAATTACTCTATGTCTCATGAGGAGCAAGCAATTTGTTATTGTACCATATGTGTCACCAATTTCCAATTGGCAGCATCTTTCTACTGAATTAGCAATAGGTGACAACTACAGATTTATTTGTTCAACTCTATGTTAATATTATGTACAAAATAGGTCATAATAACTTTTGCAGTAAACTTTGATTTAAAAACCCTGATATTTTTGTGTGAACATAATAAGGAGGAACGTAGGGGAATAAGAGTAGTTTCCAAAATAAGAGGCAATGTTAAATACAGTCAAGAACAATTATTAACAGTGTTAAGATTTTTGCTTTAAAGAAAAACTATTCTACATTTATCAGAAATTGAATTATGTAGCAAATAAAGATTCCACATTGTTTGCAGATTTTACCGTGTTTTCCCGAAAATAAGACCCTGTCTTATATTTTTTTGAACCCTGAAATAAGCACTTGGCCTTATTGCCATGCACTCAAAAGCCCGATTGGACTTATTATCAGGGGATGTCTTATTTTGGGGGAAACAGGGTATTTCAGGCATGAGAAATCTCTCTCGTTAAGATAGTCAATAGTGGTCAGACATAACCTTGACTCTTTTACAATGAAACTTTATGAAATGTAATTCGTATCATGAAATGTGCAACACAACTATAAGAATATTGAAACATGTATGCATACCTATCTCTGCTTTGAGAGCTGGGCTACTTCTTTCACACATTGCAGTAAGGAATGAACAGCCAAAGGAATTTTAGCTGCTTCATGAGGCTCATGAGAACCATCTGACACTATAATAAAATGTGTTTTTTCAAATTTGTATCAGGATTTTTATTTATGCCTTTGTGGGTGTTTTGTAAGGCCAATACATTTAAAGAAGTAACTAGGGTAAAGATAGCAGCCTTTTTTTAAAATAGCCGTCTAGATTTGGAATCTATCTAGTCATATCCAACCTTAGTTTCAGATAAAAGTATTTCAAGACAAACTAAGAGGATCAGGACATAAATGGCAAGCAAAATGAGAACGTAAAGTTACTGAAAAGAGGACTTATAGAATCCCCTATAAATCATTTCATTATTTAAAAAGATAATGCGCAGAAATGGGAATAATTGTTAAGCATCTGTAATAAAGACCATTTTATATTACAGATATTATTCCTATGGTGTGAAAGATTCTTCACTGCAGAATGAATAATGAGCAAGTACCTTTTCTATTACTGCTATGTGAGATACCACTAAAGCATCACAGCCATGGCATTTATTTGGCTTTCTCCCAGCATCCCAAGCATGAACCTGAGATAAAACACCAATATCTAGAAATGGCAGGAAGCCAAACATGGGGGGAAAAAAACCCAACTGCAACACAGAATTTAAGCATCTCCTTATTCTGAAGGGTGAGGGTAGGAAACTCTTTAAAGAAACCCAATGAGCATGGGAAGAAAATATTCTTATTTCATTCCATGAATTTATAGTGACAGCAATCAAGAGAAGTTAAACTTATTCGTTTTAAATAAAGGGCTCAGAATGTCTTTTATCTATAGTGCTTTAAATACATCCTTCTAAAGAAGATCAAGGTCAAGCCTGACCTTACAATACTTAGATTTAGCCACTGTTAACTTACAAATTGTTTTCAGAATATTTAGTCATTCTGTTGCATCAGTCATGAGATAAACGTATTTTGCTTACCGCATATTTTGATGAGTAATGAATATGATTTCATGTGGATACAATGCATCTAGCTATTTCTCAAGTCACATACAGTACATGACACAGAACCTGAATTCAGCAGGTCATAATAGTTCATATAAATAATTGAGAAAGATTAATAAATGATGTCAGATTAGCACATGAGCATAATTCATTAAGTAAATATTAGAAGCATGAAGCCATCACCTTGCTTTATTATCAGAAGCAGTTTTTGCTGACTTCTTAAACACTTTCCAAAATGGTCCTATCAGAATGCAAACTGCAACAAACAAGAAGCCAATTAACCTTTGAAAATTTGATACCACTTTTTTTTTAAAGCTAAGATTTTATTGGTTTACAATAATCTTCAGGTTACAACAGCAGTTGGGACCAAGACTGCTGTCGCTAAGTGATGCGATCATAAAGCACAATGCCATATGAATGAATCTCTTAGAAATGACAATCCCAGCAGTCCTGGCTGCCATTGTAACACACGTTATTAAACGGTAAGAGTCAGAAGTCCCAGGAGCCCCCAAGGAGTGGGGATGGGAGGGTGCTGCAGGCAGGCAGGCTGGTGGGAAGAATGGTTGGCTGGAGAGGGAAGTGAGCAAGTGAAGGGGCTGCTGCAATACTATATGAGTGCTACTGGATGGATGGACACTATGGAGCGCAGGTGGGGGGGGTACTGAGGGCAGGTCCATACTACAATATGAGATTTCTGCGACAGACTTACAGGAGCAGACTTGTGACCTTCCTTCTTGTCAACCCTTGTATTGACTTTGCTTGTGGGAAGCTGACAAGGAAGGTTGCAATGGCATCAATGGCAATCACATGATTGCAATTCACTGTGACATTGTAATCACAAGCCAGGTGCCTGAGCACCAGATCAGAACCAGGTGATTGTGGGGAGACTGTGACAGCTGCAACTTCACAGATCAGTCATGCGATCCCTGATTCACCACTACTATAATTCTAAACAGTCACCGAATGAGTGGTCATAATTTGAGAACTACCTATATTGGCTATTCATAATGGCAAATAAAGGCAATAATTACTTTCATCAAGGAAAACAGGAGTACCCAACCCCTGGGCCACTGCCCACTACTGGGCCATGGACTATTCAGAATTGGGCCATGTGAATGGCTGGCTGGAATGTACACGCATGTGCGCGCAGCTCAACTTGGATGAGCGGAGGGGTAGCCGGCACTTGTACACGTTAGCCCGCTTGTGTAAGTTGAGCTGGATGCAGGAGCATCGGCCTGCTGCTTGTGCAAGAGTTGCTTGCACACGCATGCTGGCCCACCACTCCCATGGCCCAGTTTCCCTCTCCCCTCCTCCAGTTGGGCCACCAAGCCACAAAGGTTGCGTACCGCTGAAGTAAAATATGGATTTTGAATAAATAATCATGTGCAACTGATTTCGAATGAGAGCATGAACATAGTAACCACTAGAAGATGCTTCCCAATGCCTAAAAGAAAAGCAGAAGCATTACATGATTTGCTAACTGCAAAGAAATAAGTTTTGTTTTCAATTCCTTTTTGATCTTACTTCTATATGTATATACAGTATGTTAAATGAGTAGGCACAGAAATCTAGAAGCTATTCCATAGAAGGCAGAAAGATCATTGTCAATTTCTCTGCGCAACAATAGATTTTGAAAAGAATCTTTTGGGAAGATATACTTTATTGTCCAAAACTTCATGTGAATTATGTGTGAGGTCATACTTTGGAAGACATCCAACTGGTGTCTAGTACTGGCTGTGTATGTGTCTGTGAGAGAGGGAAAAAAAGGAGAAATCTAATGGTTTACAGATTCATATAAAAAATTAAAGAATCTCAACATCTTTGCTCAACTTGGGTGTTGTCTGAAGATATAAAGGTATTCTTGTTTGTTTTGGGTTGTTTTGTTGTTAAATTACAGTGATTTTTATTTGGTATTATGCTTTATGCAAGGCACTGAGAGACACTGGATTGCGGCAGGGAAGATATCTGCTTAATACATAAATAATGTGCCAACTGTGACATTTCATGGAGATGTCAGTTACAGACAGTGATATTTCATGGAGATATCAGATGCAGCTACTGTGATATATAGCTTCCTCACATTCAACTTAGACGGCTCTAAATACAATATAGGCTTGTTTTTAAAAACCAATTAAACACTAAAGCTGAAACAACAAATAGAGAAATGTTAAATAATTCTGTTTTCTAAAGAAGGATGTGTGAACTGCAAAAAGAGAAATAGATGCAGATTAATACTCTTACAACTGCAGTTCAGCACATTAAGTTGTAATTCTTAGTTTCTGACTGTCATACCTGTATGCAATAACTGCATATTTTTAGTATCACTAAACACTGTTATTGCACACAAATCTTTTTTTTTATTTTGAAAATGAGTTCTTAATGGCAAAGCAATTCAAAATACGTTCAGTATCCCACTTGATTGAAAAACTAATTTAAGTTGCTATACAGTTCTTCATTACTCTCAGTAAGGGTAACTTCATCTGACTTAAGCCCAGGAATTCAGTCTCAGAAAACAGTCGCATTCTAATTAAATCATATTTATTTAGAAGCAATATATAAGGCACCTGTCAAATTCTAAATAGTAGGAAGTTGCAAAAAAAAAAAAAAACCATTTCTGGATATCCCATCTTAACATACATATGTGTTAAAATGAAAAATGATCCAGGCTGCTGTAGATCAGCTACTTCTGCAGAAAAATATTGCACAATTAGCTAATTCAGAAAATGTTTCTTAATATTACTGAGTATAATATGAACTGCTAGAGGGAATGTTTTCTCTATCAGCTCTCCTTTTTCATTTCCAAAAGGCAAACTGTACAGTGAAAGCTAAGCAGAAAGAAAAGAAGGAAGACAATTGCATTAATAAACATTTTTCTTGGTGAGACTGCGACAGGTTTCCTTTGATGAGGAGTTATACTCCACATATTGAAACCAAATATTGGTGCAATTTCTTCTTTTTGTTTTCACATATACAGCTTAGTTGTTGTTGAAAAAAAACCCAGAAGTCTGAGGAATCCATTCCGTTCTTTGTTTTACTCTTAAAGTAGGCTATTAAATTAAGTAGAACCTTGTGAATAATTATATACTAGGTTTTTCTTACCTCATGTGGTGAAAACATTAAACTATAAGCATGCTATCAGATGAAACATAAATTAATGTCTTTGTATTTCCCCCCCATCTCTCCTCTCCACAACTAGTTCATTTGATGGTGTTGTAAAAAAAAATGTTCCAGGAAATAATGCAACATCAATTCAACTTCGTTTTTTTAAAGACAATGTTGGCAGCAAGTATTTTTTTGAACTTTAAATTAGAGTATTTTCGAATTAACACTTAGATTGTCCAAACGAAAGGCTAAAGGATTCTGCCAGTCCCCAAAAGAATTTTAAAACCTTCATATCATCTCTGGATTCACATATTGATTTAAGAATGTGCTAGCATTCTAGAAGAAAGAAATGCACTATTCTAAATTTAAGCACTTGCAGAAGTAAAGGCTTCAATTCTACTGCAATAAGGTCTCTAATGCATTGGCTTGCCTGAGCCCCATTGAATGAAGAGGAATTATCTTGGGCTGCATATATAATATAATTAATGTATTTAAATCATATAATAATGTTAAAAATTATGATCTTGTGGGGTTGCAGTACTTGCTGGCCAGGGCCGCATGTAGCCTATAGGCCAGTGATGGCGAACCTATGGCACGCGGAGCCATATCTGCCGGCACGTGAGCTGTTGCTCTAGCTTAGCTCCAACGTGCATGCGCACACCGGCCAGCTGATTTTCAGCTCACATGGAGGCTCTGGGAGGGCGTTTTCGGCTTCCAGATGGCCTCCGGGGGGCGGGAGAGGGCGTTTTTGCCCTCCCCAGGCTCCAGGGAAGCCTTCTGGGCCCACCGGAAGTTGGGAAATGGGCCATTTCCGGCCTCCAGAGGGCTTCCAGGGGTGTGGGGGAGGGCGTTTTCGCCCTCCCCAGGCATTGAATTATGGGTGTGGGCACTCGCACGTGTGCGATAGCGCGCACACACACGCTTTTGGCACCAGAGGAAAAAAAGGTTCGCCATCACTGCTATAGGCTGCGAGTTGGACATGGCTGGTCTAAAGAAAGGATGTTTTTACATGTCAATCCTAGAAAATTTCAACTTATTTAAATACATAGGTCTATTGAAGTTCACGATACAAGAGAACTATAGTGGTTCTGTAGTATATACAATTCATTTGGCAGTACAAAATAATTCTTTCCCTAGCTTGAAAAGCTACAAAGGTTATTTTTAAAAATTATAAAAATAAATTTGAGATCACATGGTTACTCTTTAAGAATATTTGTGCTCAACAGCATTTCTTGACACATAACTAGGATGACTAGAAAGCTTATTTTTGAATATGAAATTATTAGCAACATTCCTGAACAGGTAACAATTATATGGTGAAGCAACATGAAGGTGAATGGGTGTTATTAAAGAGCATAAGTCAAAAGATTTGATTACATAATAGTAAGTCCTGTCTTTCAGAACCAAGGATTGAACTGCCATTTACTTTTCATTAAAAGATATACCTTGACAAAATGAACAAAAAAGCAGCCAAGCTGATCCAACATACGTAAAGCTAACACTATCACCCTTTAACTCAGATGAGAAGTAAGCCAACACAGGCATTTTAAAAGAAGAAAGATTTTATCTTAATTTAGAATTGGCTGTATTACACCATACCTGATGAATTGTACCTGAACCTTTGTAATACAACTTTAGCATTCCTCCTTTCCTAACATGTCTTATGGCAATATTTTTATTATCTAATTTGGGAATAAAGAAACAATTCTATTTTTTTAAGTTTAAGTACTGAAAAGCATATTCAAAAGCAGTTACGGAATGTGTAACAATAATTTCCATTATGGAAAAGTGCACGGGTGAATCTATATACAAATATATACATATATTAATGCCATTTGATGGCTTGCTGGCTGTTTTCTATACTCGAATCATAATTCTAATTATTGCAGAAGCAAAAAGGATAATATTTTTTACATCTCAAATAGTTCATTTCATATACTACCACATAAAAAGATAATAGCAAATATGTGAGAGCCGTAAAAGAAGTCTGGATAGGAACAAAGTAAAACATAAACACAAAACAATGATGTTTAATTATTATGGAGAAAACATTGCTTATATTACAGTGAAACTTTAGAGGACTGCTAGATAATTAATGCTGTTTGGTTTCCAGGATTCTCAAAGCAGAACATGTGTTTGCATGTTAAAAGTTTCTGCTTACCTTTGACTATATTCAGACATCATGTTAGGCCAAATGTTTAAATCCCTACTAAGTTGCCCAAAGATACAAGCAACTGGATAGCTTTAGAAAATAAATGAATGGGTCACAATTCCAATTATACTGATATAACCATTCTGGCCTGGTGAATATTGAAACGTCAGTTCTGAGCTAGCAAATCACTGTCCTACAAAAATTAACATTAAAGCTATGACTATCACTAAAGTAGGCCAACAGTATCATAACTGGTGAAAAAGCCAGTTATTATGGCTTTTTCAGGGCATATGTGGGGGCGCACATGCATGTGTGGGGTGCATGGGGTGGGGTGCATGCACGGCCACAGCACATTGCATTTTGGGGGTTCGGGCATTCGCACGCGCTTTGGGCACTCGGTCCGGAAAAGGTTAGCCATCACTGCTATATACTATGGAGGAATGGTTGGTGAAATTGACAGATCTTGCCAGGATGGATAAAATAATTGTGTTGATTAGGAAGAAAACCCTCCATCATTTACATTTATTGGAACTGTAAATCCCTTACAGCTTTTGCATAAAATAAAAAAATGAATATGATTTTGATGAATAGATAAGACAGATTATAAAAATAGTAGCATATATAAAATTAAAATATTATTAAAATATAATTATACTTATAACTCCTGAGAAGAATATTGGAAGTCACTTCTTTGTATCTTTTTTCTTTTTCTTTTTTTCCTTGCACTTTTTGCTTTCTTTGCTTTCTCATTTTTCTTTCTTCCTGTTTGTACATTACTTTGTTTTAATTTTTATCTTTCTTTTTAAAAGTTTTAATACAAGTTTTAAAAGTTTTAATTCTTAATAAAGAATATATCAGATCTCCAAAAACATTTAGGTAACTACTTATTACTGAGATAATCAGAAAAACTAAGCTCTTCACAAAGAGTCTGTATTATCCCAGGCAACTGTAAAGAGCTGGATAAAGCAGAAGACTGTAGCCTAAGGTAATAGAAGTAAATTTTTGGAATACTTACTCTGAATGAATTTAAATGTTCAGATGAACTAAATCCTATGAAACTATAATCGTATGTGAAAAAGACCTTGGGAGATGGGATAAAGAAATACAGCCAGGGAAAGGTCAGATAAAAGAGGGCATGGCCCAGAGCTAGATAATGGATGGAGAAAGAGATTCAGAAGGGACTCTCCTTAGTTTTTCAGGTTGTAATGGAGATGAGGGGATTATTATTAAATATTATTTATTATTAAATATTAACTATTTAAATAATTAAGTTATTTAATTTATCATTAAATAAATTCAGTATTGCCAAGACTTGAAAGATCCTGTTAATGTAGCTTTACAATAAAGTAGAATTTGCTTATCTGGTTATGTTGCTTGCCTGGTCTACATGGTAAGGGGACAGATATTAAAGGAATTCATGGATATTCTGCCTAGATCTTTATATACCGTATTTTTCGGAGTATAAGACGCATCTTAGTTTTTGGGGAGGAAAATAGGGGAAAACAATCTGCCTACCAGGTATTCATCTGGCTAGCATCCTTAGTCTGGTCAGCTTCAGCACATTATTTTATCCCCTGGTTAGGACTTAAAAAAACCTTCTTCTGAGAGAGTAACAATGAAAGAGCATGCAAGCCAGTAAGAGCTGGGAAGATCATTAGCACCTAGTTAGGGCTAGAAAAAAACTTATTCAGAGCAAGTAGAGCAATGAAAAAAACCCTGCAAAGACTTAGGCCTGGAAAAACATTCTTCTGAGAGAGTAACAATGAAAGAGCCTGCAAGGTAAGACCTGGGAAGATCTGTTAGCACCTAGTTAGGGCTGAAAAAAAAAGCCACATTTGAAGTATAAGACGCACCCAAATTTTCAGCCACTTTTAGGGAGGAAAAAGGTGCGTCTTATACTCCAAAAAATACGGTAATTCTTTGGGAGCTTCTGCAGAGAAACAAGAAAGAATAATTGGCTACAGTTAAGTTTTCCGAGATATAAGAGAAATACAAACTTAACAACTTTATGCTTCCATACTACAAGTTTTATTGTACTGAATTAGGCAATATTGGTAAAAGAGAGGAGGTTAAAAATATGAATGACTGTCAGGCTGAAAAAATTAATACCACATTCAGTTTAAAGCCTAACTAAAAGTTACCCATATTATGGGTAACTTTTACCAATAATACACCCAGTATATTATGACCCCTGCATCACATCAGAAATACCATAGAAAATTAAATATTTTTATTTTAAAAAATATTAAATATTAAATATTAAAAAGTAACCATCGTGGTATGAATAGAGACTCCACACTACTGGCTGTCTAAGATATTAGTGCATTCAATAAGGTTTTTCCCCCTATAACTCAGAATGAAGGCATTCCATACTGTAAGAGAAAAGTTAACAAAAACATTAAAATGAAGACTTAAGAATTTGTATCTTGCACAAATCAAGAACCTGACTTCATTTAAAAAGTAGTTATTTGCTAGTGTCAAATTAAATACTGTACAAATCTCTTTTTTTTGCTCAGGTGCATGATGGGAATATTGAGACAGTGACTGAATACCATGATATTTTATAAATCAAGGAAATTAAAAGTAATTAACATTCCTTGCAATCCTTTGAGGACAGGAAATCATGTGTTCATCTACCCTGCTGCAGTATAAATCATGTTGGAGCTTCTGAAATCACAACATAGCAAATTATTCTGATTTTGTCCTGTTTAACTGGTGACTGCTTTATATCCAAAAATACCTTTTTCTTTTTTTTAATCAAATTGCATAGGTTTGCAGATTTACTAGAAGCATAAACCTACTATCAATAACATCCGAGTTAAATTGAAGTAGATAATATTAAGTGGGATTTATAAATTCTGTCAATATATCAGCTTACTCCAAATGTTATGATTTATATGAATGAAAATAGTTTTTCTAATCAAAAGCATAAAAAGCTATTGAAATGTACAACTTGATAAAAGGTTTCTGGCCGAATTTGCACAACATACTAATCCAGACTAACTGACAACATAAAATTCCAGGGGTAAACCATTTTGTTTTTATAGTTGTGGCTAATAATATTGTAAACTGCTTTGAGATGTATTAACACAAAAAGCATTACAAGACTATGCCATACAAATAATTCCTTCCAAGCAACAAAACAGTTCCCAAATCTAACACTTCAAAAGGAAAACTGATATGTCCAGAAATATAGTATGTATGATACTATATTTCACACACATACAGAAAGATAGAGAGAGGGAGGGAGATTGGGGGGGAAGGAGAGAGGCGGGGAACATGTTCTAAATTCATTCCAGGAACCTCCTAAAACTGGAGGAAGCTATTGCTGTCTAGGAGCTCCTGTTTTCTCCTACCCTTGAAATGCTCAAGATTTGAATTGTATAGAACTCTAGGACTTTCTAACTACAAAGGAGAAACAGGCCAGGAGAATACAACAAAATATATTTAAACAGGGGTTCATGTTATTTTTCTCTTTCTACCTCCCAATAGTGCTTCTATTGTTCTTGCCCTAGGGTGATTAACATTCTAAAGTTTGTGTGTGTGTGTGTGTGTGTGTGTGTGTGTGTGTGTGTGTGAATTGCTTATCAATTGTCTGAAACAAATACCTCTGCCTCATAGTGTAGCTATAATTTGGCAGACAATTTTATAGTGCTGATTTGGTTAGCTCAGCTCATGGGACTTCAGAGGCCTATGCATTGTTTCAGACTTGTTATGTAATTATTTAAAAAAGAGTTATGACAAGTATTGGCTTCACATTATCATACACTCAAAAACATATGTTTGGAATTGAATATGGAACATGGCAGTGTTATAATGCTAAACTGTAAGAATACTGCCAAATGGTTAGTTTCAGAAGGCAGATTAACTGAAAGGCAAGTAAATAAACTTTTTTTTAAAGAAATACTCTATAAAAGCAACAATAAAATTTCCAGCAATGTTAGGATTGGTTTGAATGGAGGATAAAGATAAATAAAACACAGCAGAAAGAGTCTGATGCAACTTTTGTGCTTGAACAGCCATTACCTAGAATAAACTCACAGCACTCCTAAAGGCTCAGAATATGACTGATCAAGGAAAATGCACCATTATTCAAATCACTTTTAAAATGTCAACTATACTTTATGCATACAGCCTTCTAGGCATTCACCTATATTTTAAACATTCAAATGTTTCTCAGTCACATGAAAAATCAATAGTCACATTCCACTACTCAAATTATTTTATCTGAAGAACCAAACACAGACTAAAATCCAACCATATGGAAAAGATGCCTTGCCCATCCTTTATTTCCCAGATGTGCTCTGGATGATTCCCCAGCAGGGTTTGGATAGTATGAGGAAATGTAAATTGTCCTTGCAGTACTGAAATAATACTAACTGGATGCAACTCACAAAGTTTACATGATGAGATATTCATAGATATTCCTTTATGACTCCTAAAATTACTAAATAATATTGACGTAGAAATATAGGCCATAGGCTTTCAACCAACGATTGGTTCTCTTTTGTATTAAAATAAACATTGCTTGAGAATAGGAAAATACAAAGTTTTCCTGCAAAAGGTTTGCACAGTTTAGGCTAAATTCCAATTGTGTTAACAATTGAGCCCATTGAAAAGAGGCCTTTTCCTGTACTTTAACTGGAACTTTTTTGATCTTTCAGAGGCAACTTCTATCTTCCTAAAAATGTGTGCTTGTTTTTTTTTTCTTAAGAAACTTGTAAGTTAAAAAAATAATAACAGCCTTTCTTTTAAAAATGGTTTCCCAGCTAAGATGCTGACTTAAGAAATATGAAATAGAATCATAAGGGTGGAGTAGATATGGGGTACAAAACTGATTTGCCTGTTTAAGCAATGGAAAACAAAACACAGAAAAATAGAAAAAAATGATAGTAATTGATAATTACGGTATATCAAATGACAATCAGTTGCTGAAAGCAATAGATTTGAAAGTTGTCAGACAAGAAAAGAAAATCATTAAAAAATCAAGTCTTTAATCTGTTATCCTTTTATTGATGGATCAAAATCATTGGGTATGATTTTTACTGTTAACTTCAAGATATCCACTGCAACTCTTATATGTTGGTAGATCTTAAGTATTTTAAAGTTCTATCTAAATATATATTTAATATTATTAAAATAAATTACTTTTATAGTTGCTGACTAGGCTTTGATAAGAAACACACACACACACACATTATTTTTGGGAGGTCCAATCTTCATACTAAAGCAAAAAAAACCAACAACAACTATATCTCAGGAAATGTTTCCAGGATTATTCTTGCACTTCAACCAGAATTCTTGGGGAAATTTTAAGAAATATACATTTGAATAAAAAATTATAAAATAACAGCAACCTGTTACTGAGGGAAGTAAAATAATTAAATTGTAAAAAACTGAACACTTAAGACTGAGAGATTCATGATGATAAATTTTTTTTTGATAGAAAAACTACCAGAGCCTTTCTGCTTTTCCGGATATACACTTTTATTTTAAAATCTTTGAAAAAGTATTGAAGTGCAATCTATGGCCAAATTTATCTTCTTGACTGTTAACTGTTCCATGATGGATATCAAAAAATGGGCACTTATAGTTAACACATTAGAATATATCTCCTAGCACTAATTAGAACTGCAGTCATTAGAATTGTAGTACTTTAGAGTACTAGAATTACTGATGGATTTCTACTCCATCCTCATTATTACCTCAAAACAAATTCTACTGCTTACATCAAGTTAAGTGTGTTTTGATCTCGGTCTTAAAATTAAGGATTACAATAATGAAAAATCTAGCCACTAGAGGAGCGAGTGGGTGTAAGGAGCATCCATTTCTGGACTGCATAAAAACGCTTGGACCATTTCCCACTATACAGGCTTTTAAACCACACAAGTCCAGCATCAGGGAAACTAATAGATTTTTGGAGAAGGACGAAAGAGAGCAAGAGACAGAAACAATGCGGACAAGACAGAAGGGAATGCAACTTCTCCCATTAAACTGAATGAAGCTCGCGTGGCCAAACTGCTAAATTCAGCAGCGGTCTGCATAAATGAAGACGGAAGGGAAGGAGAAAGAGGCGAAGTGCCAAGAGGCGCGTTCAGGGCGTGAGCTGCCCCGTTTTCCAATCCGGAGATGCAGCCGCTCGCTCTTGTTTAGTCTTTCCGAAGGCAGCCTCGCCGAGTTTGCCGCGAGCACTTAGGAAAATGGAGGCGATTCCAGCTTCAGTTCTGGAGGTTTTTAACCTTCCCCTCCATCGCCATGCAACTCATATTTTACGCAGTCCGGAACCGAACATCTCTCCGGCCACTTGAAAGCTGTTTAATACATGTAAGCCAGCCCAATGAACTTTTTTCCTCCCCCAACGCAAAATGTATTGAGAATCCGATGCAGCACAGCATATATATAATCTATATATGCACCAGCACAATAAACAAACTCGGAAAAACGATGAGATCTCTCCCTCCTCCAGAGTATCCCGTGCAGACCTCTCCTTCCCAGGCAAAATATTTAGCGCGCCATCCCAAATCTCTTTCAGCAAACCGGGCGGGCTGGACGGGGCGAGCTTTCGCGCCAGCCTTCAGACGCAAGACACTCCCTCCCTTTCTCCGCGCGTCGACAGCCCGCGCTCGGTCTACCCCAAAACCCGCGCTCTCCACTCCGCGAGAGAAACAGCCCCAGAGAGAGCTCCGGAGAAGTCGCAGAAGGAGCGCGGGCACGTCTCACCCACCTATTCTCGCAGTTCCCCTCCTCGGCTAGCCTAGCCTGGTTCATTTTTGAATCCGCCCGCAAACTTCAGGGCGAGTTGCGCGAGAAAAAGAGCAGAAAGAACGGGGGAAGAGATTGCCGAGTCCCGGCGCTTTGGGGAAAAAAAGATAAACCACCGTACGTCGCAACTACCTTCAGCGAGACCTACCTCCACGCTGCCCCGTTCCGCAGCTCCGGACTCTGCCTTTTATGGCTCCAAGCAAAACGACGACCTGCACACGAAGGGTTCGGCCACCAAAACGAACAGTAATTAATCAATCAGACCCATGAGCCCAAGGGGGGAAAAAAACTCTTTGCCGCCGCCTTCTTCTTCCTCCTCCTCCTCCTCTTCCACGCTCCTCTAAGGCACTTTAACTGGAGCGGCTCTTACTGCTCTTTCCCCGCCAGCAGAGCGGGGCTACCCAGCTGTGAGCCAGCGGTGGGAAGAGGAGCGCCACGTGCCTGCGCGGAGCCAATGGGAAAAGGCAGCCGCGGAACCTTCCTAGCTCTGCCCTCCCTTCTTCTGCTTGTCCCATGTGATCACCTCGAGAGCTTAAGTTCAGGTTTGGGCACCGGACCTGTAGGAGGAAGCGGTGAGGAGAAGGTGTGGGATGAGTTAGCAACATCCGCGGAGTTGTTGCGGTTGGTTGGTTCTCCTCGCGAGTGAGAATGTCCCTGGGAACAAGAAGGGAGGTGGAAGAGGAGATGAATATAGCGTGGGTTAATAAAGGGAGGGAACAGCTTTCCTCAAACTGGTCCCCTTCAGGTAGTCTATGTGATTTCCAGTCTGTGACCAAAAGTCTGGAAATTAGAGAAGTTGTGGTCCGCCCACCTGAGGAGCACTAGATTGTGAACGCCAAAATCTTTTGGCGTATTGTCAAATTCAACTTGTAGGAGTTTGCTACGGTCCTGGCTTTGTTTGCCTCATTATGTATCTTTCATTTACTTAAAAATATAAGGGCGTGTAAAGATCGAAATTCTACTACTGCAAGGCTCCTTGAAGTACTCCTTCTTCCCTATCAAGTGTGTGTTGTAATGAGTAAGGTGGTGAGAAAGCTCTTCAAAGAGTTGCAAATGGAGCAGCTCCTTACTCTGTCCACTAACTGGATTAGCAAGATTCTTCTCTGATGGGGGAAGTTGGGCAATTTTAATTGTAGGTGAAAAGAAGGGAGAGCTGGCATAAGAATAAAAAAATGCCTGACTTTTTTTTATACAGGTGTAACCCTCGTTGAGCCCAACATTTATGTTGCTAAGTGAAACATTTGTTAAGTGAATTTTGCCCCATTTTACGACACTTCTTGCCACAATTGTTAAGTGAATAACTGCAGTTATCAAGTTAGTAACACGGTTGAGTGAATCTGGCTTCCTCATTGACTCTGCTTGTAAGAAGGTCGCAAAAGGTGAGACACTGCAACCGTCATAAACATGAATCAGTTGCCAAAGCAGATGAATTTTGATCATGTGACCATGGGGATGCTGCAATGGTTGTAAGTGTGAAAAGCAGTCATAAGTTACTTTTTTCAGTGCTGTTGTAACTTTGAATGGTCACTAAACAAATTGTTGTAAGTCGAGAACTACCTGTACTTTTAAGTCACTCACTTTAAATAAAACCTTTTGACATGATTTACGCAATATAACTTGGTTTATAATTCTGTTAACAACTAAGCAAGATTTCAAATTCTGATTGGTACTGATAATAGTTGCTGTTCCGGGTTTTTGTAACATACAAAGCTTATGTAAACCAACAATAGTAAAATTAAAGGCAGTTGGGCAGACTTAACATGGCGATCTTGTTAATCATTCACTACTTGGCATGTCAAATAAACCTGCTCAAAGTTACAGTTTTTCAGAAAACTCTGAAAATATTGTTTACTAATAGCAGAAATGCAGATCTGCTCAGTTCTCAAATGCTTGGTGTTTACTGAGGGTAAGTAGTTTTTCTATTCTCATATATCTGATCTATGTTTTATTCATAAAAATGTAGCTTGTGAAAATAGTATTCTAGACTGAGATATGAAATAAATTATTAAATAATCGATTAACTGAAGAACAAAATATTTCACATGAGGGTTGTATCCTTAAATAAGATACAAAGATGAAATAACATCTAGAAATAATTCAGAAAGTCTTATAATGAATACAAACTATAAGGGGAGAAAGTTAAAACAGCATTAAATACTACTATTCTAAAAAGGAGTAAAAATCAACTTTGCAGAGGAAACTAAACGCCTGCATGACAGGATAAAAGTGATATACATAGGTAAAATACGTTAAAAGAGACAGAAAACTTAAAAAAAATGCTTGCTTGTACATTAGAGCAATTCCAAGGAACACATTTATAGTTAGGATACCAAACCGAGTCAGCTAAAATCTGCCATACCTCAAAGACTTTACTTTCTGCAAATCAGTTTAGTTAGATTCTATACATGCAAGTATAGCTATGTTGGGGAATATCCTTTTAAATATAGTAGTCATCCAATAAAATATAACAATATGATAACTCTTTATAGCTTTAGACCAGGGGTGTCAAACTCTATTTCATTGAGGGCCGCATCAGGGTTGTGTTTAACCTTGGGGGGCTGGGGTGGGTGTGGCTAGCTCAACATCATTCGTGTCGGGGGTGCCTGAGACGCCCCGAGCGCTCTGCCAGCGAAAACGGGCTCTGCCAGCTAAGTAAAGTTGAATTTAGTGAATACTTGAATGGGAGTTCATTAGGAAATTTTAGGATTGTAGGCTCAACTATTGTAATAACTTGGGATGGGGGGGGGGAGAAACTTATCAGAATAAAACAAAGGCAAAATACTTTACAGATAGTCCTCAACATATGACCACAACTGAACCCAAAATTTCCATTGCTAAGCAACACAGTTGCCCCATTTTACAATCTTTGTTGCCTTAGTTCTGAAATGAACCATAGCAGTTTTTTAAGTTAGTATAACGGTTAAATAAACCTGGCTTCCCCATTGACTTGGCTTGTCAGAAGGTTGCAAAGGGTGATCCATGAGCCCATGACACTGCAACCACTATAAATACATGCCAATTGCCAAGTGTTTGAATTTTGACCACACAACCATGAGGATGCTGCAACAGTTTAAGTGTGAAAAATGGCCATGAGTTACTTTTTTCAGTGTTTTTGTATCTTCAAATGGTCACTAAATAAATGGTTCTAAGTTGAGAACTACCTGTATATGGTTAACTAAGAACATGGCCATGCTAAGTAACAACTTTAAGTCTGTAGATTTGCTGGGTGGAGAATTCTGGAAATTGAAGTCCACACATCTTAAAAGTTTCCAAGTTTGGAAAACATTGCCATATAATTACTAGGGATCAAGTTTAACTTCAGCTGTTACTAAGATATGAATATGTGGAAACCTTGTATAATCCATTTATATTAGTGTCACTGTATTATATAACGATAGTATTCTCTGTAAGCATTAAAAGGAACATTTTCATTTTAAGATTACCATATAGTGGAAATATAGTAATATTCAGATAAGCGTTAATAAGCTAAGTAATATTTCTTATAAAGAACATCCCAAACTATGATTTAGATAGGAATTAAGATTATTTTTCATATATTGCCTACATGTTACATCTTAAAATGTAACTAATACTGAGTAATGAAAAAAGAGGATTATTTCAAAGATTTTATAGAGATTTGACTTTACTAACTTATCATTTGTACAATTACAAAAATAGAATTATTGTACACACTGAACAACTATAACCATTTTGTTGTTTGCATTTATTCAAAGGCATGGCATTTCGGTATTACAAGAGACTTTCTTTTTTGCTAGATTTACTGATATTTAGAATACTGATATTTAGACTTATAACAGAGCCAAGGTGGCACAGCAGTTAGAGTGCAGTACTGCAGGCTACTTTAGCTGGCTGTGATCAGTTCAGCTGTTCAAATCTCACCGGCTCAAGGTTGACTCAGCCTTCCATCCTTCCGAGGTAGGTAAAATGAGGACCCAGATTGTTGGGGGCAATATAAATATACATTGCTTAATGGTGTAAACCGCTTAGAGAGTGCTTGCACTTTGAGGCGATATATAAGTCTCACTAATAAATAAACAAACAACCCAGAGGTGGGTTCCTCCTGGTTTGGACTGGTTCGCCCGAACTGGTAGCAAACCGCTGGTGATGTCACGATGACATCACGGAACCGGTTCTGTCGGTGCTGGTCTGTGGGCACCGCCATCTTTTTTTTTTTTTTTGAAATTTTTGAATTTTTTTCCAGGTTTTTTTTTTCTTCTGCGCATGTGCAGAAACCGAGTTCCAGCACTGCGCATGCATCACCATCTACTTTTTGGCTTTTTTTGGTGGGGGGGAATTTTTTTTAATTTTTTCGGCACGGCGAATGCACATGCCCACGCGGCACGCCCACGCAGCGCGGGAGGAAGCGAACCGGCAGCGAGGTAAGGTAGAACCCACCCCTGTTATAACCATTCATTTAATGACCATTTGAAGTTACAACAGCACTGAAAAAAACCATTGCATCATCCCTATGGTCACGTGATCATAGCTTGGGGTGCTTGGCAACTGGCATGTACTTATGATAGTTGCATTGTCCCGGAGTCATGTGTTCACCATTTGTAACCTTCCCAGCCAGCTTTCAACAAGCAAAGTCAATGGGGGAAAAATAGATTCATTTAACGAGCACATGACTCACTTAAATACAATGATTAATTTAACAACTGTGGCCAAAAAAAAGGTGGTAAAATGAGGCACAACTCACTTGACAGCTGCCTTGATTAGCAACAGAATTTGGGGCTCTTGTGGTAATAAGTAGAGAACTGCCTGTAAGTGAAGGCTATCTTAATATTATTTACTTGCTTATTTTGAAATATTCTAAGATCAAAGTTAAGTAATACAACAGATTCTACTTATTCAGAATTCTTATCGGCTTCAGAATTTAAATTTCAATTCAATTTATTACTGTCATAGACCAGAGACCAGAACAAATAAAAACACAAGTAAATATACAATTAAGAATTGTAGAATAAAATAATAAATAACAGATAAAATCTATGATAAAATGCAGTCTATCATAGTAACAACTATTCAAAGACTTGTGCTATTTTTTTCAAATTTAAGCTGAAGGATCCTGTTCTAGTTTTAACCTTATGTCTGCTGGGCTTTACATTCCCAACATTGTATACATTATAGTATTATAGCAAGGGTAGGAAGTGCATATCAAAAGTTATGCTTCTGCACTCATATGGCTTGGACTAAATTCCAACTAAAACCAATAATGTATCATTGCACAAATATATAGCTATGGCTGCATCATATCTATTCTGCAAAGAAGTTTAATTTCTCAGATTATTCCTATGCAAATGCACTGCAACCTTAGTGGTACTCATCTCAGTTTTATTATTTCAGGAAGTGACACCTAAAGGAGACATATTCACAAACATGTTATAGTATTACAAAAGGCAGTTCTTAATCAGAGTCAGTAACCAATAAACAGCCATGTAAAACAAAACATGGCTCATGAGGGAATCTAGCATGACAGCATAATAAAACAGAAGTTTCAAGTAATTTTCAGTCCCAACAAAAGTCATAATACACCAAAGAACATTTGAGATACAATTGTTTTTTTCCCTAATGGAGCATACAAAGAAATACAACTATAACTCAAAAATGTTCTGTTTAGTTGTTTTGTCTTTTCATGATGGTAAATCACTGCCACAATATCCTTCCTCCCAGCCCACCTAACAAGTCTCTTATGTGTTTAGAAATTGAGATACTCTTGGCTGGTGGTTTAAACATTTTTAAAAAAGAAACAGTGGACAGATGAGGGATCTTAAAAGTAGAGCTTTTCCTAAAATGTTTTTCTGAAATGAAGGAAGCTGTTTTTCTTTTGGGTTTTGTTTGGGGTTTTTTTTAATGGGTTTTTTCATTTGTACTCATCATACAGAATTTTATGGTGGCAGAGATTCATATTTTCCTCAGGTATATACCGTGTTTCCCCGAAAATAAGACAGGGGCTTATATTTTTTTGACCCCTGAAAAATGCCCCTGGCCTTATTTTCGGGGAGTGGCTTATAATTTTTGGGGTGCAGGCGGGGCGGGGCACGAGACGCACCACTTACTGGAGTTTGCCAGCTCCGTGGTCTCTCGGCTAGTCTCTTTAGGGAAAAAAACTTGCAAACAGACAAGCCAAGAGACCACGGAGCTGCAAAGCTCCAAAGGAACGTCTCGCGAGTTCAAAGTTCTCGAACTCGCGAGGCGTTCTTTTAGAACGGGCTGCCGTGGAGAGAAGACTGTAAGAACGCGATCGAGGTAGGAGGGGCGTCTCGCACTGGAGTTTGGCAGGGCGGGAGGGCGTGGCGTGGCGGGCGTCCCTTCAAAATGCTTCAAAGTCCTTCAAAGCATTTTAAAGGGATCCGTTTTGCCTGCCATGAAGGGAACCAATGCTTGCCTCCTGTTCTTCGGGGAACATTGGTTCCCTTCATGGCAGGCAAAACGCATCCCTTTAAAATGCTTTGAAGGACTTTGAGCACTTCGGGCGGGGGATGGGGCGGGTGTGACGCGAGTGAGGAAGGCAGTGACAGGGAAGCGGCGAACTTCCAGACGCTGGTAAAGTGAGCGCCTCGCAGCCCGGCCCTCCCCTGCATTCCCCGCCACCCCCAAATTGTGCCTGATGATCTTACCAGCGTCTGGAAATTCGCGGCTTCTCTTTTCAGCAGGTCTTTGAGGGAAATCCCTTAATGTAAAGGAGAAGTTATCATGTGTGTGAAAAGTTGTTAATTGGTCGCACTCGCGATAACTTCTCCTTTACATTGAAGGAGTTTCCCTGCAAAGACCTGCTGAAAAGAGAAGCCACGAACTTCCAGACGCTGGTAAGATCATCAGGCACAATTTGGGGGTGGCGGGGAATGCAGGGGAGGGCCGGGCTACGAGGCGCTCATCTTACCAGCATCTGGAAGTTCGCGGCTTCTCTTTTCAGCAGGTCTTTGCAGGGAAACATCTTGAGGGATCTCTCTCTCTCTTTCCGGGCCAAAAGAGTGCCGCCGCAAAAAGAGCGGCTCCCGGCATGCCCCCCCTTTCCCCCGGAAGTAGTTGGGGGGGCTTATTTTCAGGGGGTGGCTTATTTCAAGGCATGTCCCGAAAAGCCCTGTGGGGCTTATTTTCGGGACATGTCTTATTTTCGGGAAAACACGGTAACATTATTACCTCTCCTTGGTTGGACAGTTGTCCTTTTCTTGATTGAATATGTGACTTTAAAGTATTTTTCAGGGAGGGATTAGACCAGGAAGCAAATAGTGCTGAGTTTGTAGAGTCTCACCTAGCAAGGGAATGTTTTTCTCTTTTATCATTACTGCTATCGATCCTCCATTTCTTGTGGCCTTTCTATAGTTATACAAACTACTACAAAAGTGGGATAAAAATACAAAAATATTCTGTCTTGAAATAAAAACAAATGTTTTCCAATTTAAATATTCTGCAGGAAAAGACAGAACCAACTCCATTTTCAATGCAGTGAGTAGGTGATATACTGAGAGACCTGGATATTGGTTGTAGATACACACTTTATTCTTTGCCATAGTTTTAGAGTGATGTAGTTCTTATAAACTGCTGACATGGCTATACAAAACCACTTTGTAAGTCTTTGACAGTCTTACAAATGAAAAATCTGAAAATAAAACTTCCACAGGAGTGTATGGACCTTGGAGAATTGTGGCAAATAACTGGCAGCTGGACATATTCAAGTTTTGTTTTATAATTTATTTGCTGTTCAAAAGACTAGCAAAGCAAGTTGCTCAGTCATATTTCATTCCAACCATTAGATAACTTGAAAAATGATTTGGAAGACGTGATTTGGATCTTGTGTAAACACAGCATCTCTCTGCTATTTATTAAAGTACAGGTAGTACTCGATTTACAGCAGTTCATTTAGTGACTGTTCGAAGTTGCAATGGCACTGGAAAAAAAAGATTTATGACTGTTTTTCACATGACCGCTGCAGCATCCCCATAGTCACACGATCAAAATTCAGACGCTTGGCCACTGGTTCATATTTATGACAGTTGCAGTATCCCAGGGTCACGTGATCATCTTTTGCAACCTTCTGACAAGCAAAGTCCACGGGGAAGCCAGATTCACTTAACAACCATGTTACTAACTGAACAACTGCAGTGATTCATTTAACAACTATGGCAAGAAAAGTCGTAAAGTGTGGCAAATTCACTTAACAACTGCCTCCTTTAGCAAGAAAAATTTGGGGCTCAGTTGGGTTCATAAGTCAAAGACTATGGGTTGATTTTTCCCCCCAGGTGTCTGCAGAAACCTGAAAAAGGTGTGACTGCTTTCAAAACTTTTGTTGTCTTTAATGATGGGGTTTGTTAGGACTCTGTCCAATCAGTTGGGTTGGCAATATATAAACCAACAATGTATGTCTGTAGGTTTAACTGTGTTAATGTAGCTTTAACTGTATGCTGTTTCTGATTAGTTGCTTGTGTTGTAGGTTGCCATAAGAGGGAGCTAGAGATAATAGCTTATTCTCTCTCTGACATTCTTCTCTTTGATATGCTCTCTGTGATATTCTGCTATACTCTGTTATATGTATGCTATATTGATACATTGATATGTTTGTTACTGTAACTGAAAAAGAGAAGCCGGTGAGACTGTTTATTTCTATGTGCATATCCTTGTTACTCAAGGGTCACTCTGCACATACCTTAACAGGGTTTCTTAAACCAGCAGAATAGCAATAGCAATAGCAATAGCACTTAGACTTATATACCGCTTCATAGTGCTTTACAGCCCTCTCTAAGCGGTTTACAGAGTTCAGCATATTGCCCCCAACAATCTGGGTCCTCATTTTACCGACCTCAGAAGGATGGAAGGCTGAGTCAGCCTTGAGCCGGTGAGATTTGAACAGCTGAACTGCTGAACTAGCAGTCGCTGAAATAGGTTGCAGTGCTGCTTTTAACCACTGCACCACCTTGGCTCCTAAACATGAAACATTTTTCATATTCATGAACAGCCTAAAATTTTTAGATTTCTTCAGTGGACAGGGAGAGGGATATTCAGAGGATGTTTGAAGTGCTTCTTCAGTCCACGTCATATCCAAAGTCTCTTTAGCTTCCCACAGTAGGTATTAAATTCCATACCCTTTGTTATGGTTTTTCAGCATTTTCTTATTACTGCAGTAACAATTTTGCCTTCTTAAGATTAAGCCATAATTTTTAACCATTGAATGGAGTATGTGGTGTGTTAGCAACAATTGAGGCTTAATAAGTTTGGTTTTGCTTCCTGCCTGGCTTTACAGAATTAAAAACAGGGTGAAGGAGCATTTGTTTTGTAATTGAAAGATCACAACACACAGCTGAAGGGGCTGCATTTACTTTGGGTGTGACTAATGCCAACCTGACCTCATAAATTTAAATGTGATCCTAATAAAACAAGGAAGTACAACATAAAACATTATGTGCTATTTGTCCATCTACATTGTTAATTACAGCCAGTTATATTAGAATCAATGGTTCTTACATTAGTCATATAAAGAAGGCAATTATCAGTTCATGCTTAAAAGGTAAGTATGTTGTGTAATAAATGATATATCATTACCTGTTAAATTAGCTCAAAGTACTAAAAACAGCCCTGATAGGTAAAATCTCAAAGAACTGTAAAGCATTTTAAGTGGGAAGAGAAGGAAAAAACATGTTCATTTAACACAGCTCTCCTAGCCTAGTCCTCTCCTGATGGACTACAGTTCCCAGAATTCCTTGTGAGATCAGCCATACTAGTGGGAATTTTGGGGATCTGTTATTCAGATCAACTAGATAACACTAAAAGTTGGGTTTGACTCAGCTGTGGGTTGCTCCCGGTTCGGCCCAGTTCTGTGAACTGGTAGCGGCGGTGGCGGGAGGCTCCACATGCGCAGAAGCGTCGTGCGTGCACGAACTGGTAGCAACAGGTTTAGAACCCACTACTGGTTTGACCTAACATACGGAGTAAAGTTAACAGATAAATTTCCAGAGTATTATAAAAAACCTTTTAGAATTGGAAAATGGTGTTTTTGAACTGTAATAAAAACTTCAAAAACTTCATACAGTATATAATAGATGTTTTGCCTTCTATCCAAAAGTTGTCATCTATTCATTATGTCGCATATAGGAGATGTAACTTTTGTTTCAAGAATGCTGTTTTAGTTACATAAGAGCTTATAGAGAACTATATAAAATGCAGTTGTCTTGAGTTAAAGGAAGAGCTTAAAACTAGGTCAGACAGTTTACAAAGGTTGGCTTAAATGGAATGGAAATGTATTCTTAACATGCAGTAATGGTCTCCAATTAGTGATGTAGAAAGAAGGACGATGGAGAGATTGTCGCATAATTGAAAGGACATATGTAGGAAGTTAAAACGAACTACATAATATTCTGCTTTTCCCTTGTGGGAAGTTTCAGACTTCTAATGGTGAATAGTACAACTTGTCTGGGTCATCAGTTGTGTAGGCCTTAGTGGAGTTCCCATTTTTAATTAGGTATGTATGTGCTTTTTTTTTTTTAGTCCCAAACCAATACAGTGACAATGGGCTGAAATTTCTTCCTGAGCTTCCAGAAGTTCTGCAAAAAAGGATTCTATTTTGTGTCTCTTCTCCAAGGGTTTCAGATTTTTATTTTCAAGCTTTTACAGAGCTTGATAGAATTCTTCTTTCAATAGAAGAGAATATATGTAGCTCAGGGTAAAAATGAGAAGCCCTTGGTGTTCTCTGAGATTGCTTATTTTCCTGCAGACATTTCATTACCCAGCAAGGTAACCTCTACAGTGCTACAAGAGAGTGGGGCTGGCTCTTCGTTTCTGTACCATGGCTTGCCTTGTCACTGTCATTGGTGATTTACTGTTTGATTGTCTGAACTTTGTTGCATAATTGGATTCCTGAGTTGAGTATTGGCAGGAAAGAATAATTGCAAACTCAGTAGAATTGAAAAGTTGAAATCTATAGTCTGAAATCTGGAAACATCAAAGTCATGTATGTATCGTAATTCCAAGATTTCCTCTGGGTAGCTATCTTTTTAGATTGTCAAAGACTTTCCTGGCCAAATTATCCTTAAATTACATGACTATCATTTCTAAAGTTTCTTTTTTTTTTTTTGCAGTCCTTTGTAACAAAGATGAACAGCTGAAAAATATTGCCATTTACACTCAGGGACTGCTAAGGGCTCATTGATTTTCTCTCTAGGTTTCTGTCCTAGAGGCAAGACCTTTTGCTCACAAAAAGCATGAATTAGTGAAAAAATGGCAGTTCTATCCACAATTTTATTTTAACTAATTTCAGCTGGGGGCCATTATGAATAGATTTTTCAACTTTTCAGAAAGCTCTATGTTTGCATGCTTAAAGGGAATAGACTACCAAATTGGAAATAGAAATCCTCCATCCATCCACAGAAGTGGTAGGGAAGTAGAAATCAAAGAAGTTGAAATATTTAATTAGTTCTATGCATGTTTATTCAGGTCTTTATTGAGTTTGTTCCTTTATAACAGCATATAGCAACCTTCTCCAATCAGCGGGCTGCATATGTGCTGGGACTGTGTATCCCAGACAGTGTGATTAGTGGCTACTATGGCTAGGAAGTTGAACTCCCAGTATATCTGGAGGATGCCAGCTAAGAAAAAGATGGTATAAAATAGCATTTCAGTGTATCATTAATATTATGTTATTCTAAATGGTGTTCAGTTGAACCCGCTTGCCTAAAAAAAAGGGATACATCCAAAGTTAAACTATGGTTTTACTAAAACTTACGGTTGCAAATATTTTAAATCAAGTTAAGCTTTCTATCCAATTCTACAATACGAGTTTGAAAAAAATATCCTGCCAGGTTTTGCTCTGTGGGAGCCAGGACTCTGTGGGAGCTCAGGATTTAAGAGGTTTGCAATACTTAAACTTAATCCCAATAAAAACGCAATAAACACACCTGTTATGAAAGTGAAACAGTTTATTAGCCCCACAAATCTACAATTTTCCTTGATAGCCTTTTGAAAAGCAAATAAAGAAGGCAGTGGTTAAACCTCTGGAATTGTGACATTCCACAGCATTGGGGCCATCACAGAGAAGATTGTTTCCTGGTCCACATTCCCCTGATGTCTCTCATGACACTAGAATCATTTTGGAAGCAATGTTCTGCAAAGGGACCAAGGCTATAAAAATGTTATGTGTCAGAACCAGGCTTGGACCTGGAAACCTGTACTTATTTCAAACTTTTTTTTTTGTATACTACCAATTCCCCGAAAGTCTCAAGGTAGCTCACTATTAAAGTAATCCAAAATACCAAGTATTCTAAAAAAAACATGTTAAATTGAAAAATGCAAATTGTCAGGCAGCTATGAATCTTACCTTAAGTAATAGAAACCTCCTTTGCCAGGTCTTCAACATTTTCCCGAAGTCTGAAGTAGATAAAGCTGATCAGGTCTCTACTGGCAGTGGGTTCAAGGGCGGAGGGCAGCTACTGAAAATGCTCATTTTTGAAACGCCTTCAGGCGAGAATCCCATAGACACAGAATTTGGAAAGCATTAACTCTATTTGATTTCATTAGATAAACAGGAATACAAGCAAAGGCTACCCCTCAGATAACCAGATCCAGAGCTATGCAGGGTCATAAAAATGATGATCTTGAATATAAAGGTTGAATTGCAGCCAGAAACCAAGTGTCATGGCCCCATCAGATCCCAATTCAGAGAAGGAGGAGTTGGAACCAGGACCATCTGACAGGGATGGGCACATCTCCCCTGGAATGTCCAGAGAGTCCAGGGGCTGAGAAGAACGATGCTGTCCCAGGCCCCTATGGCATGGGGAAAGTGGTCAACCGGACAGGGAGCTGTGTGCCTTCACAGATGCAGGGGAGGATTGGCTGCAGATGGGCACCTGCGTTGAGAGGCAACAGATCTCTTCTGATGAGGAACAGTTGCCTCCCCCATCCAATCCATGGGCGCAGAGGGAAGTGCAGAGGAGGTCTGTGAGGCTGCTTGCAAGGAGGCTGCCTCAACCCTCCTCATAAGGAACACCTGGCTCAGGGTGATTTAACCAAAGATTGGAGGAGGGTGTGTTCATCAGGAACAACCGTTTGTCTTGGCACATGCTCCCCTGACTTTTGGAAAACTTGACTTGTGGACTTTGACTCGAATTTCAGCCTTTGGATTTGCATACTTTGCTTTGCGGACTCTGACTCTTGGCTTACAGACCTTGTTTTGCAAACTCTGCCCCTGTTTTGTGGACTTAGACTTTCTTTCTGTTTGGGGGGCTAGTTGGTTCTGGTGACTAGTGGACCCAGCTGATGCTGGGTTACATTGACTGTGAGTAGTTGTTTTGTGGGGAAAGATGGAGTGGAGGCTTACCAACACAGTTGTGTTTTAGTGGTGCAATAAAAGATTTACCGGTATTTGTGCCTGCATCTGCCTACGTAACCTTGGTCAGAACAGCAAGTGGTAATAAATACATAATGTTAAAGCAATGTACAATTGTTACATGTGCCCACAACTCCATTTTCTTCTTATTTCCTTAATTGAAGACTTGCAATATTGGTAAACCAGTTTATTTTGCTATGTCGTCTAAGCTAATTGATGCATTTTCTATAAGCCAGGATCTCAAATGGTGGGAAGTCAGTACTTGAATCTGAATTAGTATTGCAGGGTTGCCCATTATACATGACTGGGTAGGGAAGCCAAAATGCACAAGGCTTATCCAGGTATTGCATACTGTTATATATTGAAGAGAATGTGCGATTGCCTCCCAACACGGTCCAACACTGGTGGTCCATGAGAAAATTTTGATGGTCCGCAGAAAAATTATTTGCATTTTTATATTGCATTAAATACTATTTATCAATTTTAAAAATTCGTATTAGTGGTTCGCGGGATTTAAAATTATGAATTTAGTGGTCCCTGAGGTCCGAAAGGTTGGCAACCCCTGTTCTAGAGAGACATGGAAAAATTGAAACAGATTGGAAAGAGATTTGCTGAATACAGTTTAAATCATTAATTAACAATGCAAATTATATAGAAAAAATTGTATTCCATCAAACAGTCAGATTCTATTTAACCTAGGACGTCTGGGTCCTAGGGTAGATTTGGTACTGATTATGTAATGTTTTCAAAGAAAAGATTGTTATAGACCTTTATCTATTGAGATTAACCGTAAGTAAGAAAACAGTTTGCATTTATTACAAGAGACATCACAATAAGATTCTACAATGTGACACACTATTTTTTCCTAGAATATTTTGTCGAACTTAATTCTAACCTTCATTAGTATTTTAAGATGTATTTAACGATGGTCCAATATAACTATGTGTCTTCTAAAGGCAAGTTCAATAATGGTCAAGTAATACCTCAATTTTAAGTGATTAGAGTTCACATACAAAGTCTCACATATATTAAACGGTATTTATTCCCTTTAGAATTGTAAAGAAAACAAATGGCTGGCTGAAAGATTTTTGTCTTTGTTTAAACTTCTGCATGTTTGCAGTTCATTAACACTTCATGCTGCAGTCAGCAGGAGAAAGGAAGGAAGGAAAAACACACCATAGGTTCAAGAGATCCTGCTAGTTGAGTGACAGCTCAAGAATATCATGTGTCACTATTCAAACACATAATTTATTCTGTTGAATTTGAAAAGAACAGGCCAGATCCCTGCTTATTTTTAAAAACAAAAATTAGTAATTGAGCACAATCTGTTAGGAAGATCTCCAGTACAAACATTGTTGAAATAACTGGCACCTTTGCAAAAATGAGTAACTGTTGGTTCCAAGTATAATCTATGTACGTTTCTTTTTATTTTTAAATGGTGTATATGCACTTCAAAAAGAGTTAAATACAAACTTGAAAAAACACTGATGCTCACTTCCCGGCTTCAATTTATGTTCCAGTTGTTAGATTTTATTCTTCTTCCTATAACAAAGGAAGCAAAATATATCTTACACATTCACATGTGTTTGAATTATTTCATAAAACTTAGAAAGCACATAATGTCAGGGTCATATTACAAACTACACTAAATACACATTAAATGTGTATTTGCAAGGTATTTGCAAAAAAATGCAACTAACATCCACTGGAAAAATAAACTAATAATTATCAGAATGGCAAAAGTAAATTTCAACTCTAGTAGCCATGAAGTAAGAAATGTTTTTTGTTTTTTAGAAACCTTTTGCTTTCTAGGAGAATCCTTATTAGTGACAAGTTAGATTTTTTTCTGGGAAAGAATTGATTTAATTTGCTGATTATACCTACCGGACTCCCAATAATTACCAACTCACAGTATCGTAATTGTACTATTTGTATAATTAAAATCTGCACATTAAATATAATTGCATTGAACAACATGTATAAAAACTAAGCAAGATATGAGCAGGTTCAGTACTTAGATGGGATATCTCAAAATTATAGGCTAGACTGAAAAATAGAAAAAGAAACTTCTTCAAAGAAGGCAATGGAAAATCATTGCTACACTGTGACAAACTACAAGAATCAAACTTACATTATGTTTTAATATCCTTCCAGTAGTAATTTTTTTTATCATTTTTGAGATGATATTCTTTTGTATGTTTCAGCGTCAGATCCATCAGCAAGACGATTGTATTATATTGCTTATATTGTGGTGATAGCCCAGCTTGATCATGTAAACATTGGTCTGCCCTTAATTATTTTTAAAGTAAAATGAAAAAAGCTACAGTAGTGAGGACATCAGCTAAATAGGCTACTTCAAATTACATATTCCAATTCAAACAGTATTTTGAGCATTTGATCATAAAACCATTATTTGTAAACATACTTAATTTGAAAATCTATTTTATCAATTACAGGCGGGATGATTGAAATCTTATATTTGTTTACTCATTCAGCTAAAGCAATGCTACTCCAGCTTTGGCAACATTTGGCTCACTATATAGAGAAAAAATCAATTTCTTAAAAGTCATGCTCGTAGGACAGCTCTTAAAATTGGTTAATGGTTGGCAATAAAGAAGTGTATTATATAACCTGAAAAACAGAAGTGTTCCCAAGGAAGGCGTAAACAAAAGCCCATGATCTGACATTCAATATTGCCATCTGCCTTTGGCTGCAATCCCATTAAATATTATACATTTTACTTTTGAGATTGAGTTGCTCTGCTATGTATTCTGGAAATGCTGTTACATATTGTCTACATGAAATACAAAAGACAAAGAATATCGAATCTGCTTCCTTGGTAAGATCACACTTGGAATATTGCATCCATTTTTGTTTGCCACTGTATAAAAAAGATATTGAGATATTGAGACTCTAGAAAGACTGCAGAGAAGAGCAACAAAGATGACTAGGGGATTGGAGCTAAAACATACGAAGAATGGTTGCAGGAATTGGGTTGTCTAGTTTAATAAAAAGAACTAGGAGTGATATGACAGCAGTGTTCCAATATCTAAGGGGCTGCCACAAAGAAGAAGAGGTCAACCTATTCTCCAAAGCATCAGATGGCAAGACAAGCAATGGCTAGAAACTAATCAAGGAGAGAATCAACTTCAAACTAAGGAAAAATTTCCTAACAGTGAGAACAATTAATCAATGGAACAACTTGCCTCCAGAAGTTGTGAGTGCTCCAACACTAGAGGTTTAGATTGGACAACCATTTGTCTGAAATGGTATAGGGCAGGGCTGTCAAACTCCTGGCCCGCGGGCTGGATGCGTCACATGCGGGCCATGCCCGCACCTGGTTTAGCGAAGGGGGGAAAAGTCCTGATACGTCACGTGATGACGCCATGACGACATGAGTTTGACACCCTTGGTATAGGGTTTCCTGCTTGAGCAGGGAGTTGGGCTAGAAGACATCCAAGGTCCTTCCAACTCTATTATTCTGTTATTCCATTGGAAACCAATGTCATCTTCTGTTAACAAATGTTCAAAGCATAATTCTTAACTATTAATTAAACTAATATTTCATGTATATTGTTCATATTAAACAAAGGTCAAACTTGATTTCCTATTTATTAGATTTCTATCAAACAAATTTGATATGTTGATTGTATTTTTTTTACGGAAGAGGTATACTTCTCAGATTCAATTATGATTGGAGCAGCCTCTAACCTTGTCAATAAATAGCATACCCCACCTTTCCTTTAGGAATCTAGAGTGACTTAAAAAAAGAAACTTTTTAAAATTAACACCTCAACAAAACCTATCTGAAATAGATGGGCTAAAAATACATATGCTTTGCAGGACACCATAATATTGCCTTATGAAGCACATTGAATTTATTGAAACACAGGATACTGTTTGTTTGCAAATGTAAAATGTCTAATTTTAGCTTTTGAAGGCAAGAGCTGACATTCTGATATAGCTAGTGTTGTTCAACCTATTCGCTTCATGAAAGACTAACTCATAGAAAAATAGATTATTTTTGATCAAGTTTATCCTTAGCTATTTATTTGCTATTCCAAAGAATATAGTGCTGCTGTCCAGTTCAGTTAAGATATTAAATGAAGGGGAAAGGTAATTCATTTAGTCGTGCTCTACATTTGCTTTAATACATTTCAGTTCTCTGGATTTCTGTTTCCTATTCTTTTAGCATCACATAATATTAAAGGCCAGTACATTTCCCCCTAGAAACAGGCCTCTCTGGGCTCTGTACCCATGCATTAGAACATGCACGCATATCTCTAATTCTGCAAAAGTTTACCTGTGCAGCTGCATTCTGTTATTCAAAGCAGAACTGTAATACACAGCAAACACAATTTTGAAATGGATGTTTTCTGGTTAATGTGAATGGAGGTACGAATGGTCGTCATTTGCACTAGGAAGCTGGCAGGTGAGACATTTGTCTACCCTATGGCTGTTGTGCCTTGGCCGCGTCCAGCGCCGAGTCTGGAGGATCCGGAGGACGCGGAGCCGCTCATGGTGCAGCAGTACCAGCCTATGTGCCTGGCACCAGAGACGGCTGGTGATGAGGACTCGGTGCCAGAGCAGGACAATCTCCCAGGACCTTCTGCACCTGCGCAGCAGAGTTCTTCATCAGGAGATGAAGAACTCATGCTGAATGCCAGAGCACGCAGAGCAGCCAGAAGACAGGACTGGCTGAGTAAGCGTCGGTCCAATAGGAGGAAGCAGTGAGGGCTAATTGGGCCACGCCCTTCAGTGGCTATATTAGGCCATGGTAATTAGTGCTCATTGCTGAGAACAACAATTCACTGACCGCAGCATATCCAGAGTTTCGTTTCTACGTCTGTTTGGGAATCTTATCACCAGCTTCTGCCAGCTTTATTCCGGGAAGCCAGCCAAGTTGTTCAGATAAGAATTAATGAGTCTTGCTTTGAACTTTTGTCTGTGTGCTATTTAACCCTCACGTAACCCAAAGAACCTTATTCCTGAAGACTTTCCGTTTGTGTTGTTTTGGACTTCTAAACCCTCTGAGTTTTACTAAGAAACTTTATTAGTAAAAGGAACCTTTTTGTTTGCCTCCCAACGACTGTGTGTGTGTGTTTCTGGGGGGTTGCGGTGCTGGGTCACAACAGTTTGTTCTCAGCCCAAACTGACCACACACAAGCCCAGATTGCATCATGGAGCAGCTTCAGGACGAGAATGCTCAACTTCGGCAGCAGCTGGCAATCATGAACGCTCAGTTAACAAGGCAGCAAAATCAGTTGGCAGCTGCTCCTGCGTTGGCCCCAGCCCAACGGACACGCTGCCCGATAGCCATGCCGGATAAGTTCCATGGTGACGAGGCTATGTTCCCGGCGTTCCTGGGCCAGTGCCAGTTGTTCATGTCTCTGAGGCCAGAGGATTTCCCCCACGACCGGGACAAGGTGGGGTTTGTAATTAGCCTGCTGTCTGGAAATGCAGCACGTTGGGCCACCCCTCTACTGGTCCAGAACAGTCCCCTCCTCCAGGACTTTGGGCGTTTCTGCACTCATTTGGAGGAGATGTTCGCGGATCCAATTAAGGCCCAGACAGCGTGCAGGCAATTAAGGCAGCTGAGGCAAGGCCGGAGACCACTCAGGGAATACATCAGTGAGTTCCGTCTCCTCAGCCAAGACTCGGCCTGGAATGAGGCAGCGTTGTTGGATGCCTTCCAGGAGGGCTTGGCAGACAGCATCCAGGATGAGCTGGCACGCGTGGACATTCCTGCAACCACCCAAGAACTGCTGCGGCTCTGCTTGAAAATTGATGCCCGGTTGCAAGCGAGGAACGCACGCCGTGCTGCTCCGGCGCCTCTCGCGCCACCTGACGTCCCCGCTGTTCTGGCTCCACGTCGCGCTGCTCAGGCACCTCCTGTTCCCCGTGGACTTCCGTCGGCCCCGGCTCCCCGTGACGAGCCTATGGACCTTGGCGCTGTTCGGCCCCGCTTGACCGGCGCGGAAAAGGACAGACGCAGGGCAGGGGGGTTGTGTTTGTATTGCGGCGACCCGGGCCATTTCGCTCGCTCGTGCCCTAGGAAGGGTCGGGGGCCCACCGCTTCTGGTCCTGCTCCACCGTCCCAGCCATCGCCGTCGGGAAACGGCCAGCGCCCGGCCTAGCGGAGACGCTGGGTCGGGCATGCACACCGAAGGACTCCGGCTCAGCTGACGTGGATCCCGGTCCTCCGCGGCATCTGCTCTTGGACACCAAGGTCTTTATTGACCACCGGGACCGCGGCGTCTCCGCACACGCTTTGGTGGACTCCGGGGCAACCACCAATTTCATTGACGAGGCGTTCGCCCAGCATCTTGCCGTTCCCCTGTGCCCCGTGGACCCGCCGATGAGGGTGGAAACAATCGATGGCCGGGTGTTGCTGTCCGGTCCGATTAAGGCCATCACGCAGCCGGTGCGCCTTTGCATTGGACGGCACGAGGAGGCCATCCAGTTTTACGTGACGTCGGGACTCCATTTCCCTTTGGTTCTCGGACTGGCGTGGCTGCGCACCCACGACCCTCAGGTTGTATGGTCCCAGAACTTCATTGCCTTCCCGAGTCTCCAGTGTGTGGACCATACGCGCCAGGTTTGTGCGGGCGCGGTACCTGACCCTCCGGACATTTCACTCCCAGCTGAGTTTGCAGACTTCGCTGATGTGTTTAGCGAAAAGGAGGCGGACCAGTTGCCCCCGCACCGGCCCTACGATTGTCCTGTGGATCTGATTCCCAACGCTCCGCTCCCTGTGGGCCGCCTCTATTCCATGTCAGAACCCGAACTGGCCGCACTGCGGGACTTTATCGATAAAAACCTGGCCAGGGGTTTCATCCGACCCTCCTCATCGCCCTTGTCTGCCCCCGTCCTCTTCGTCAAGAAGAAAACCGGGGACTTGCGCCTGTGCTGCGATTATCGCAAGTTGAATGCCATCACAGTGCGTAACCGGTACCCGTTGCCCCTCATCCCGGAGTTGATGGAACGCCTCCGCTCGGCGACCATCTTCACCAAATTGGACTTACGTGGCGCTTACAATTTGGTGCGTGTTCGTGAGGGGGACGAGTGGAAGACGGCGTTCGGAACCCGCTACGGTCATTTTGAGTATACGGTCATGCCGTTCGGCTTGACCAACGCTCCGGCTGTGTTCCAGCATTTCATGAACGACATCTTTAGAGATTTGCTGGACCAGTTCGTTGTCGTGTACCTGGACGATATTATGATTTATTCTACGTCCCGGAGCAGCCACATCCAACATATCCGTCAAGTCCTGCAGCGGTTGAGAGACCACCAGCTATACGCGAAATTAGAGAAATGCCAGTTTTTTCAGACGACTGTGGATTTCCTGGGCCATCGGATTTCGCCAGAAGGCATCGCCATGGACCGGGGCAAGGTCGAGGCCCTGAAAACCTGGCAACCCCCGCGCCGGGTGAAGGACGTTCAGCGACTCCTGGGGTTCGCAAATTATTATAGGACCTTCATCCCGGGGTTCGCCACTCTGACCGCGCCTCTCACTCGACTCCTGCAGAAACAAGTCCCTTTCCGGTGGGGCGATTCCGAACAGGAGGCGTTCAAGATCCTCACGGATGCCTTCATGCAGGAGCCGATCCTCAAGCACCCAGACCCTCACCGCCCTTTTGTTGTGGAGGCGGACGCGTCCGACATTGCCGTGGGCGCCGTCTTGCTCCAGACCCGGGAAGATGGCGGCCATCTCTTCCCTTGCGCTTATTATTCCCGGAAATTAACCTCGTCGGAGCGCAATTATACGATCTGGGAGAAGGAGTTGCTGGCCATCAAGGCGGCTTTCGAGACCTGGCGGCACCACCTCGAGGGGGCTCGTCATCAAGTGGAGGTGCGCACAGACCATAAGAACCTGGAGTTCTTGCAGACGGCCAGGAAGCTCAACCAGCGCCAGATACGCTGGTCGTTCTTTTTCTCCCGCTTCAATTTTCGCATTACGTACATCCCGAGTGGCCGGAATCAGCAGGCGGACGCGCTGTCCCGCAAGCCGGAATACGCCCAAGCCCAGGAACCGCTGCCACCCCGGACGGTCCTGCCCGTCGAGTCCTTTGCAACTACCCAGGATCCCGTGGACCTCCGAGGACAGATCCGGGAGGCGCAGCGACACGACGCCTACGCGGCACAACGGAGGCAGGAGATAGGGCCTGAGTCCCCTTGGACGTTTTCGGACGACCTCCTCCGTTTCCGGGACCTGCTCTACGTTCCTGCCGGTCCGCTCCGTGGCCTGATCCTGCAGCAGTGCCACGACAGCCCTGCGGCTGGCCACTTCGGCCTTTTCAAGACTCTGAACCTGGTGGCTCGGACTTTTTGGTGGCCCCGACTCCGTGATGACGTCCAGGCCTATGTGACGTCTTGTGTTCGCTGTCGCCAGGCCAAGTACGCCCCTGGAGCGCCGCCGGGCCTGCTGCAGCCCTTGCCGACGCCTGAGAGACCCTGGGGGGGCGTCTCTATGGACTTCCTCACGGACTTGCCCCCGTCCGCCGGCTTCACGACCGTGTTCGTAGTGGTCGATATGCTGACCAAAATGGCACATTTCATCCCCTGTCGCGGGTTGCCGACAGCTCGTGCCACGGCCCGCATGTTTATCCAGCATGTTTTCCACCTGCATGGTCTGCCGGATCGGGTCGTGTCGGATCGGGGAGCCCAGTTCACGGCCCAGTTCTGGAAGGGTCTGATGGCGGCCCTGGAGGTCCAAGTCTGCCTCTCGTCAGCGCATCATCCGGAGACTGACGGGGGCACTGAAAAAGTCATCGGCATCCTTGAACAGTACCTGCGCTGTTTTGTCAACCAGCAGCAGGACAACTGGGCGGAATACCTTGCCGTGGCCGAGTTTGCTTTTAACAACTCTCAGCACACCTCCACGCACGCCTCTCCGTTCCTCGCCAACTTTGGTTACCACCCCCGTTTCTTCCCGCTCACGCTCCTAGACTCTCCTGTTCCTGTGGCAGAGGAATTCCTGTCCGAGCTCCAGGCCGTTCACCAACTGGTCAAACGCTCGTTGAATAAAGCCAAGGAAGATTACAAGAGGGTCGCGGACCGCTCCCGGCGAGCAACTCCACCTCTGGCGGTCGGGGATCGTGTCTGGCTGTCCACGAAGCATCTCCCCTCCGACCGACCGGCTCGCAAGCTTGACCACCGCTTCTTGGGTCCGTTCCCGGTGGAAGCGGTCATTAACCCCGTGGCCTACCGGTTGACGTTGCCCCGCTCTCTCAGGATCCACCCCGTCTTCCATCGGTCCCTCCTTGTTCCCGAACGTCCTGCCTGTCCGCTCCGCCCTCCCGCTCCGCCTCAGCCTGTGATCCGCACTCCCGCTGACCCACCCGAATACGAAGTTGCCAGTATTCGGGATTCCCGCTGAATGAAGGGCCGGTTCCAGTACCTCATTGAGTGGAAGGGGTACGGCCCTGAAGACTTCACATGGGAGGATGCGACCGCCGTGCATGCTCCGGATCTGGTCCGGGCCTTCCACGCTCAATTCCCGTCCCGGCCGCATCCGGACCGACAGACCCGGGGGAAGGGCCCTGCGGTGAGGGATAGTGTTGTGCCTTGGCCGCGTCCGGCGCCGAGTCTGGAGGATCCGGAGGACGCGGAGCCGCTCATGGTGCAGCAGTACCAGCCTATGTGCCTGGCACCAGAGACGGCTGGTGATGAGGACTCGGTGCCAGAGCAGGACGATCTCCCAGGACCTTCTGCACCTGCGCAGCAGAGTTCTTCATCAGGAGATGAAGAACTCATGCTGAATGCCAGAGCACGCAGAGCAGCCAGAAGACAGGACTGGCTGAGTAAGCGTCGGTCCAATAGGAGGAAGCAGTGAGGGCTAATTGGGCCACGCCCTTCAGTGGCTATATTAGGCCATGGTAATTAGTGCTCATTGCTGAGAACAACAATTCACTGACCGCAGCATATCCAGAGTTTCGTTTCTACGTCTGTTTGGGAATCTTATCACCAGCTTCTGCCAGCTTTATTCCGGGAAGCCAGCCAAGTTGTTCAGATAAGAATTAATGAGTCTTGCTTTGAACTTTTGTCTGTGTGCTATTTAACCCTCACGTAACCCAAAGAACCTTATTCCTGAAGACTTTCCGTTTGTGTTGTTTTGGACTTCTAAACCCTCTGAGTTTTACTAAGAAACTTTATTAGTAAAAGGAACCTTTTTGTTTGCCTCCCAACGACTGTGTGTGTGTGTTTCTGGGGGGTTGCGGTGCTGGGTCACAACAATGGCATTCATTCTTATTGTAATTCATTTTTTACAAAATCATCCTATACTTGTGTGATAGATGATCTTATTGATTTGTTTGGGTGTTATTGTACTTTGATTTTAATTAATGTACAAATATTGGGATGTACATTGCTGAGAATAATTCACAATTGCTTAAAAGATGTGTGTGTAAATAAATAAATCCAGTTGATCTTTATATTTAATCAAAGTCCCTGTTTTCATTATGATTCTTGATTTTTACCACAAATGGTTGCAGATCATTTACATTTTCAATTACTAGAATGATGTCATGGACACAGTGCTGGTTATTGATGATTCTTGCTCCCAAAAACACCTCATCATCTTCTGTCTCAATCTATCTATATATAGCAAGATATATGCTGTAAACATAGGTAATCTCATTCCTTGCCAACTTGGAGCTAAACTCTTTTGTCATGTTCTATCTGCATTATACACATAGTCCTGCATAGAGGACAATGAAATGTTTAAGATTCCCATTTTCCTAAGGATATTCCACTTGACATGGTTGATCTAATCAAAATCTTTTCTATAACCAATGAAACATGTATTGACTTATTTCCACATTCATTGGCTTTGTCAAATATCCAGTGTGTGTCAATAATAATGTTTCCTCGGCATTTCTAAACCAGTTTGAATATCTAGCATCTCCTTTTTTCCTTATGGCTCTAACCTGTACTGATGATGATGATTATATCCATTCATCATTAAGAGTTGTATCTGACTCTTGGCAATTCTATGGGCCAGGTCTCTCCACATCTTCTGATCTTGCATTACTTCTTAAGAGTTTTTCTGTGCTCTAACTGATGTCAGCTTTGATGGTGAACCTGTATTGGAGTACGTTAACAATTATTTCCATAGAAAGTGAAATTAAAGAGTATTGTACAATATTTTCAATGCTATTAAATATCTTTTTTGGGGTATTGGTATGTAATTGACTGCTACTAATCTGCTGGCCACTGTGTCATTTTTTAATTGCTAGCACAATTTGATTAAAACCCATACTTACTTTTCTTCTATTTCTGTAGATATTCCATCTACGTCTTGACCACTTTGCTAATCTAATTTCATTTTCTAGTACTGGAGGTTCTTGTAAATAGTATCTTCTAAGATATCTTGGATGTTGACATGTCTACTGTACAGAATTTGATTATACTTCTATCTTTGTCTCAACTTATTTGCATCAGTTATTATCCATTTTAGTTTAATTTACTAAATAAAATTTAGAATTTTTCAATGAGTTTGGAGATAGTTTGGGAGACTTTTTTCCCCTTGTCTATTTCTATCTCCAATGTCTTCATAGATGTTGCTATACTACTGGTAGAAGTTGCTTAATGACTGCCTGTTTAGTGACTGTTCAAAATTACCAGGACACTGGAAAAATTACTTTATGACTGGTCCTCACACTTATGAGTGTTGGTCACGTGATTGAGTTTTGGGCACTTCATAAGTGATAATTTCTTTGCCATTATCCTGCAAGCGATAATCTGCCTCAATCATCTTTCTATATCACTGCTGTTCAATATAGGTGCCTCCTTGCTTTAGCTGGGCAGCTAGGATGACCTTACTGGAATTTAAAGAATTATGCTCCTATTGTCATTTGCTGATTCATTCCGTGATCACCCTTCTTGGCCACAATGAAGCAACAGTTGAAGACTTGCCATTCCCTTTATTTATTTATTTATTTATTTATTTTGGTATTCTTATATGCCGCCCAACTCCCGAAGGACTCAGGATTTAATCATTGGGTGAACTGATTAGCTGTATTCATCTACATGCAACATCAGTGAACTCCAGAATCAAGAACTCAACACACAAGGTCAACTTCAGTGTTTATTTTGTGCTTATATAATTTCAAATTATTTTTTATTAGTGTTTCCCTTTATATTCACATTTCATTGTTCATTACTTACTTCTGAAACCTGGTTTAGACAGCTACATTTTTGGCCACTTTTATGGGGTGCCTCTCAGTGTGTCTTAACTCCCTTGTACTTTTCTCCCTATAGGCATATTGTGGACTCACAAAATTTGTCACTGCTAGCAATATAATCAACAAAATGTGAATATCAAAGTGTCCAATAAAACTACCTCAGACAATAATCAGAGAAGTGTTTTTTCCCGTTTATGCAAAGAAGCAAGCAAGATAGAGTAATATATAAACAGGTATAATCTGAGCAGTCACAACCTTTTGATATAACCAGAGGATAGTTTTCCGTATATTAAATATGGAAATCACACTTCACCTAATTACCTTCTCTCCCAAATTAGCAGACATTTTACTGGAAGCTTCAACTTGATTAAGTCCTTGTGTTCAGAAATTCACCTAATTATACTGGTATTTGAGTATTCCATTTTCCCTTTCTAGTCAGGACGAGACTGTAGTTCTGGGTTTTCTTTGCATCAGAGAATCCTGGTATATACATTATATTATGGCATGTGTGATACTTTCTACAGATTGCCAGACAGAAAGGACCAGATAGAAATTAGACATTGATCTTACTTGATAACGTTCAGTCCCAACTACTATGAAATAAAGTTTTTTTTTAACATTGTTTCTCTTTCCTAGGATTTAATTTTAATGAAATGGCATGTTAATGAACATATTTTCTTGCATCACAGACATTATTACTCTTTTAAAGCAAACTAATACATTAGACCAGGGGTGGGCAAACTATGGCTCTTTGAGGACCTGTGGACTTCAACTTCCAGAATTCCTGAGCCAGCCATAGATGTATGGCTGGCTCAGGAATTCTGGGAGTTGAAGTCCACAGGTCCTCAAAGAGCCATAGTTTGCCCACCCCTGCATTAGACTATAAAGTTGAGAATTATCTTATGTGAATGTGGCTCATTGAGTCCCGTGGAAAGTAATAGATAATGTCACACAGTCATTTGAGAAAATAACTCAGCTTAATTTTATTTCACAGACCACTTGTAAAATGCTGGAAGACTTGGCAGATCGCTTAATATCGCTGTTGTTCTACAAATCAAATTCTGTAGCAAGTGTATATTTTAATAACCATACTTTTACTTTTCTACTCTGTGTGTGTCTGGTTTTAGGAAGATGGGGATGTCATAACTTTAGCAGGGCTAAATATTTTTCTGCGGGCCTTTAAATGAGCTATGACAGTGATCATCCAGAAGTTCAGATGCACTTTGGGGAGCTCGTATTACATGCAAGACTGGTTTTTAGTTCTAAGAAGTCCTGCCTGAGGTAAGTAATAACAGTTTGAATGATTTTTCAAGAAAATGTGCTCAGGAATGCATGAATAAATAATACTTCGCCGTGGTATTTGATTCTTTTTCCCATGTGATGGTGATGCAGGCAGTTTAATCTCAGTTTGTTTTGGATTATTACACCTGGGCAAAACAGCTTTGATTCATCTCAGTGAAGCACTTTGCCCATCAAAGTGAAGAAGCAATGCAAACTATATGCTGTATTTATTTATTACCATGATTTCGATGTTGCTCCATTCTGGCTTGGCTCTGAACAGTGAGATGATTTGTATGACCTAGCAGCCTTGACCAATGCTTGTGAAAAGTGGAAAGTACTTCTGTATATGTTGACTGATAGTTTCTAACACAAAAATCATTTCTAGCAATTGTAATAAGAGAAAGCTGTAGAGCAGAACAAGTAGGATCTTGGGGGTCCATGTTGCTGTACAGTACAATTTCAAGGGGATGTTTTGCTTGAACCTTTGTAGAAGTGAAGACCTCTTGAAGATCAGCATAGCTCAATTATTTATGATCTATGGTGGGTGTGCTAGCTATTTGAAAAATCACTTTATACAGTACACAATTATAAGATCTTTTCACTAGGCCCCAATATAATATTCTGCCATCTGCAGGCAAGGTACTGTAGATACACCCTGAGCAGAACATCTGCTCTTGTAAAGAGCTAGAGTGCAGTAATTCATTTGCATGTTTTTCTTTTGTAACTTTTGCAAAAAATAAATGTGCCAACTTCATAGCTCTGATTACAGCAAGGCAACCTGGCAGTTCTTTGTAGTAATATTGAGAACATCTGTTGGACAGTGAAAAGGATACTCAAAAGCAGTAGCTAAATTTCTGATATGGAAATGTAGCCACAAACTACGTAGAAGGCTAAATTTGATTCCAAACTGATTACTGTATTTATTTGTATATATGTTTTACTCTCTTGTTTCTGTTTCCATTTTTGATCTCCTGTATGTCTTCATTATGAAAATGCTTATAATTTGTAATAAACTAATTAACTATGTGGGCAAAATTTCCTGTCTCCCATTCTTCTCCATTCTTTCCCCATTTTCCAAAGAAGGAAATCCATTTCTAGGTATACTTCAGTGCATAGTGAGATAATTGTGCTTTGATCTACCTTTTCACACACACAGAGAGAGAGAGAGAATAAGTGGCATATAAATGGACTAAATAAATAAGTAATAAACTCCCTAAGCACTTAGCAGCAGGCAAGCTCTGTTAACAGGGTAGAATGTGCATTTATTGGTGCTGAAAGAATGTGCATGGAACTATGTTGCTATCTGGAGTGTTATGTAAAGCTTTTATAACCTCTCTTGTGATACTGACACAAAATGCACTTTCAAATAATATGAGAAGCAAAATTAGCTGCAACTCCTGAAGGGTAATATATTCCCTCAGCTACAGAAAATGTTCTCCGCTATAAATTAAACTTCCCTATCACTGAACAACACCTCTTAGTGATCTGGCAGTCCTGAATATGAATCATATTAGGATCTTTGAAGTTATATCAATATCCTTCATTAATAGAGCTCACTTGGATATCAGCTGCTTCTCTTTTGGTGCATGATGTGACATGACAAGATGCTAATTAATCCTGCTCTTCATTTACTAATTAATGCTCGTGTTCATGGCCAATTACTTGTTATTAATACTCCGTTTAAACTTCATTACAGCACATAATATAGGACATTGATTTAAAGCCACAGTATTGGCACAAGGCAACATGACTTCATGAGAAAATTTGCCCACAATAGCCCCACTATATGTCCAGTTTTGGCTATGAGGATTCATATTCCAAAATCCCAAACTGATCTGAATAATTTATTGGGGAGGCTACATTATAATTGGAAGTGTTTATTATTCTGGTCCGGTGTCTTTTAAAAATGAGAACATTTTGCTTACTTGTCCATAAATAGTCCAAGTATCTCTTGGAATTGCCTTCATTTCTAATGCAATCCTGTATTTGCAGACCAAGAAGTCAGTTCCCTTCAGCAAAACTCCAGTAATTAACAATGTACCTTTGTTTCTTTTAAATCTAAATCATCAGTGTTTGTGTCTTCAATGATTACTGCTTTTTTAAGTATTCAATTCTACTGGATGTATCTAAAGAAACATGCAGGTTATTTTTTTTTCTGTTAACAACCAAGTCAGCAAGCCTCACAGTTTTTTCAGGACATAATCCTAAAAGTGTCATAGAAATAACCTAATTATCCCAAGCTTAAGCAAGCCTTCGATTCCTAACCAAGGTTTCCGTGTCATTTTAAAGCCATGTTTATCCTTGTAGGGGCTTTCATAAACCAAGGGATTGCTTTATCAAACTCTCACTTGATATTTTGAAAGAGCAGCTGATAAGTCCCAATCTGTAAATATCCCACTACTGGTACAGAAAGATGGGGTCTCCCTTTGTATATCAGACTCTCAACTGAACCTGTGGGTGGTAGTCTAGAGGCCTCAAACCTCTTTTTAAGACATTCTGATTTCTTTTGAGAACGAAGCCCTCTTTCCTGCCTTGGGTAGCAGCTTGATAGTTCTTGCTGACACCACCTACAGTACCTTCCAAGGGAAGCACCTGGTGCAGAGAAATAAGGCTGTCACAATTTATGCTACTTTTCTGGCACTTCAGAGGTGACTATCGCAGAAAGCAGGAATGAAATAATTTCACAACTTAACCATGAAGGTTACATATGTATGGAGTTCAACCCTCTTGGGTATAGGTCAATTTCACAAGAAAAACAAAATTAAACTTTATGGATTTTTGTTTTTAAAGATACACTTTAAAGTAGAATGTTTTGTGTTTCAGACAGACCACAAGATGCTATCAGTGAATGTTTTCTCCCACTGAGAAGGGAGACATTGCATTTTGATATGGGGCAGACTCCCCGAAAAGTATAAATAAAAGTAATTTCTTCCTGCCCAATCTGAACAATGGAAGTCAAGGCTGAACTATGTATTTAATACAGAATTTGTACAGAAAAAAATAGAATCTTGTACCTCAGACATCAGATCAAGAATCTAGTGGGTAATTCCTGGCTATCTTTGCAAACAAACAAACAAAAAATTTCTGAAGCAAAAGTTTGGTTCATTTATCTAGAATGTTGGGGTGTGTTCACTTTAATCGGGTTGCTGAGGACATAGGAAAACACTACTATTGTCTAGACTCCCTCTCCCACCTTCTTCTCAATGCAGCTATGCTTTGTTCTCAAAAGACCAACCTATTTTTCTCTAGTGGAGAAAGGAACTGGGGGTCTCTATGTGACTAAGAATAAAGCCCTCTGAGAGATGTTTATTGGAGATATCTCAGCCTGTGGAATGGGAAAAATGGTACATTCACACAAAACAGCCTGGTTTAGCACTTCGGTCTTCTTCTCTCTTCCTCATGCTCATAGCACACCTTTAACATAATACAAATCAATATACATTTTGGTAATTTCAGTGTTTTGAACATTATAGCTTATCAAAAAACAAAATAGTGGTAGAATGTATGAAAGCCACATATGTAATATATTTTTCTTAGCTGCATCCAGATAACTGGAACTGTTGGGTTTTGCAGTACACAGAAAATAAATTTCACTTTGGAGGTAAAGCACTTTCAGAAGAAAATATATATGGAGCCATTGCTAATTGAGAAATATTATTTCTCTTCAAGGCCATTTTCCATGGGAGATTCAGTTAATAAAACATGTTTCAACCAACAGCTGGTTTAGCCAGTCCTTTGATATGCTGATCCATTTCTTACCCAAGTGTCCTAGTCTTTTAAAAATATATCAGCCATAGAAATGGACAAAAATGCTCCTTTTGATAATGCCACCCAGACTCCATTACACTTCTCAGATCATATTACGTGAATCCCCAAATGAATAGAAACAATATCTACAGGGTAGAAAGCTTTTTTCCCAAAATTTCATATTTTGTATCTGCAAATAACTGCATTAAATAGTAAGAATGTATTCAAATAGACAGTATTTGTATAGATAGAGGTAATATTCTATTCATTTAGAGATTCATTGGAATGTACAATTTGACTAACAATGCCTAAATTTGTGAATATAAGTGGGTGTGCTTGCATTCATCTTTTATCTCATCACAAGCTTTGGCATGAACTATACTCTTGGAATGCATTTAAAAAGATTTGAAAACTATTTTATTAAATGAAATTGACCAATTAGTGGGAGTGATTGTGAGCAGTTGCTGAATGGCTGTTTTGTAATTTTTACTGGCAAAATTAAATGATAGGTAGATTTAGGATTTTTTAATTGTACAAGTATTATTTTTATTGTGATTGTAACTATGTATGATATGCTTTTGTGCAATTTTAAGTGTACTTGTAATATTGCTTCTTGCTCCTTCTAGCAGCTACCAGAAATTCTTGGTTAAGAATCTCCTCACATTTTTTTTAATCTTTCTTGGCTGTGGCTCCTCTTCTCTACATAGCAATTTCCACTGTTTGTTTTGACATCCAATTTGCTTTCTTCCGTTTCTTGATCTTTGGCCGTCTCTTTTCACATTCATTCTTAACAGTTTCTTGGATTTCTTTCCACAGTTCCTCTGACTCTATGTCAGTAAAGTGGAGGACTTCAAATTGATATTGATCTTGAAAATGCTATGTATATGCGTAAGATCGTATTGTGGAAACTGATTGGCTTTGTTCTTCTGCTTTAGCTTGATTAAGAGCATGAACTGTTCCATATTTAGTCCCTGGTTATGTTCTTGCAGTTATAACTGAGTTCTTCCACTTCCTTATAGCAATACTATAATTGGTTTCATATCTGTATCTTCCATTTGGTGATGTCCATGTATATATGGGAGATTTTGGTTTGAAGATGTGTTGGCAATAACAATACCATTGTAGTGGCAGAAATTTATAAGTCATTCTCCTACTTCATTTTTACTCTCTGAGCCATACAAGGCAATTAGATTTTCCTCCGTGCTATTTCCGATTTTAGTATTCCATTTTCCAACCACAAGCAGTCCATCTTGTTTGTACATCCTGTTGATTGTAGACTAAAAACTCATCAACTTCCACATCTGGATCAATTGATGGAAAGTAAATTTGGATAAATGCCACATTAAGGAGTTGTGTTGTATTTAAGTCTAAATCTGTATTTAAGGTATTTGGATAGTACATTTGAACTTAGCCAAAAAAAAAAAAACCCTGGTAAAATAGAGGCATAGTTAGATATCTGTTTTGTATCTTTTCTTTTCTTTTTCCTGGTGAATGCTCTTACTGTAATTGGATTGAATTTTGATAAGTTTGTAGTTGAATAGTTTTAAACTTAGGCTTGTTAAATTCCTCCATCTTGAAAATGGATTTATTATGTCTAATCTTTTATAGAGAAGACAAAAAAGTCTCATATGATGTAAATTAAGCTACTCTATCCCCTATAGAAGAACTAGTTCAGTCTCTTAAGTTTCTAAAGGAAAATGATGTTTCTGCATTGCAGTTTCTGCTCAGAAATTTTTTATACCCAGTTGGAAAAATCTATTCTGAGAATATTGAAGTGGATTCTATTAAGGAGCAGTTTGTAATCCAAGTGATGGTGGAATTGCAATCTTTGTGAAATCTAATTGAGCCAAAATCATGGCAAAACTTGTGGAAAGATAGTCATTATTCATAAAGAAATGGGTGATATATTGGATAAGAACATAATTACTCTGGATAACAATTTGAAATCCCTTTGTGATGAAATGAAAATAATTCAGACCTGAATTGCTAAGTTTTCAGAAGAGCTGGAACATCTGAAGACATTATACCTTACACTCATGGGCCACGAATAAAACCAGCTAACTCTAAAATTCAGATGTCTACTAATATTAATTAAACAAGAGACATCTCATAAGAATACAAGGAGAGATGTAACATGCAGGCATTTGAAAATAATTGATTTACTTGCAGATATCAAATGTCAGATTCCTTGCCTGGTTTTTTGGAATTATTCCTATGGGGCTTCTTCCCCCCTCCACCCCCTTTGTCTTCTGATTTTACTTTGGAGGTCCAGTTGTTTATTGCTTATGCAATACTCCAAAAAAGTGCAGTTCCTATTATTATTAAATTTGCAAGAATGGCAATAAATTCAAGGATCACAGCTTTCCAGTAATCTTTGATATACTATCTTCTCTGGTGTGTTTAAAAACAATTTGATCCATCATGTATTTTAACCAGAGAAATATCTATTAAATCCTTTTGTTTGCTTGTTTCCTGAAAAGTTGATCTTACTGGCAAGATCAAGAATTTTATTGTTCCAGAAGAAGCTTTTCTCCCAGTTTCTACTATCCTTTTGAACAGCCACAATGACTTATTTGTTCTCGTTCCTCTTTAATATGGTATAATTGGTGATTATACTAAACAACAAACATAACTTTAAAAAAATCTCAGTCCAAATTCTACCAGTTTTAAATTGTATAGGATGTATGTAAGATTTATATATATGTTTTATTGTTTCTTCTGCAAAAACACAACCAAACTCTTCAAATATTGGAAAAAAATTGGTTCAAGAATGTTTTTGACATATGCAAAGAACTATATGAAGCGGATTTATAACGCATTTCATATTAACTGTGTTATTAGTAATTTGTATGCTGATCAGATTGAATTCTCTTTGAAGCAATTAGAGAAAGTATTGGGAATCTGGGAAATCATTAGCACATCATTTAAAATTAGTAAACCCACAAAATTTAATTTCTTAAATATAAAAAGTGAAGGATTGAGACTCACAAAGACATGGTATGGTGGATGAACAGCAATTGGGCAATTTTGGGTGTGATATTATATTAAATCATTATTCTAGGCCTGTGGATATCTTGGAAGCATCTTTGAAAAAATTCAGTTGATGAAAAATGAATGAGTCCGTAGTTGGATTATTAATCATCCAGCTGAATTATTTAAAATTTATAGATTTATTGACTCTAATTTTGTTGCAGGTTTATAAGGAATAATTTAAATTCCTTTAAATTCCTTTATATTTTTATTACACTTATACAATATTTCTTTTAAAACCAGGAAAATATCATAAATCTTGTACAGGCTATAGTCCTATTTTATTAATTAATATACATCTAAGATGTTAACCACTTTGTTGGCTCAGTGATTGCACAGAATCTTACCATGTATTATTCACCCATTTCAGTCTGGATTTATTAAAAATGGACAAGCATCAGGCAATTTACATTTATTAATTGCTATTTTGGATCTATCTCAAGATAGATTGGATCCTGCTATATTAATATTTTTCAGTGCTGGTAAGCCTTGGATATGACTCAGATTAATCTTTTAAAGTAACGTATACCTAAATACTCTATGGCTTCCCATTTTCCTTTATGAAATGCATTCTTATTTATTAGTTTCAACCAATAACGAGTAATAAAATCATTTAATGTCTGGACAAATTAATATGTGGTGTGGCACTACTGAAGACTATCCACTTTCTCCATTGCTATTTGATTTAATACTTGAATCATTAACAATCTCAGGCAATATTATGTTATCAGTGGCATTACATTGGCAGAGTCACAGTATACATATTTTTAGGGGCACATGATATTCTGGCAATTCTGAACAATTGTTCTGCATCATTGTTTAACTTAATATGGGTTTTTGGCAATTTGGAAAAGAATCAGGGTGGCAGACCTTCATCTGCTGAAGGGAGCTTGCCAGGCCTGAGGAGGAGAAGTCAGTGGAACAGCAAGGCTTAGTGCTCTCAGTCACTGAGTGAAGGGAGAGAGTTGATGGCGGCAAAGGTAGAAGTTGAGTAAGAGCCATTGTCTGGGATGACAGCAGAATTAGAGAAAATGGAAAAACACGAGCTTCCTAGACGCACAACGTATATTCCGTAGCTGGTACTATAAGCACTCCCGGAAAACCAGACTACCTGCATGCCCTCTGTTTATTTTCAGCTCAACCTGCAAAAGCTCACAGCCAGTGGCTTCCAACATGAGCTGAAAACGTGCACCAGAGAATTGGAGAACTGTTCCACAAACGTCAGCATGCTGGCAATTGCTGGCCCTTCACAAGGCTTTCCAGGAGAAAGACTAAGCTGAGACCACAATCACTTAGAAACAGAATCCTCTCCCAATTGCCATAGTAAGCCAAGAACTACTTGTACAATGTCTTATTAACTGTTATTAACTAACTAATAATATTTTATTATTTTATTGCAGTTTTATTTGTGTTTATTTATTGTAATTTGTAATTTGCCCAAAATCATCTGATTATGATAGCAGAGAAATAGTATATTATAAACAAAAAAAACTCTGTTCTTTCAGTTGTTCCAGTTTACACTGCAGCTTTACAATTACTACCTAGAAAAGACTTGTGAACTTCAAAACTCTTGAAAGTCAAAATATTTCATCTTAAATCACTCTGTGCAGTGATGATAATTCTAAGGGAATTAATTAAACATGTCCCCTTTAAATCATAGACATAGTCAAGGTTGAATTAAAAGAGAATTTCTAAAAGGAGAGTTCCTGTGCTGCTGTTAATATTGGTAAAACTTTCAAAGAGTTGCAAAATACCTTCTTTGACTCTAAGGTTCCTTTACAGGTTACAGAAAATGTACTGTAGAGGTCTGGATTTTGGTTTATGCATCTTCAAAAGGAAAGCTATATGAATGCAAATACTTAGGATGCCAGAGCATTAGAGTTCAAAAGACAGAACTTTTAGCAGATTACTTTCCTGGTCAACATAATAAAAGAATCTGGGGCTTATTTATTTATTGCCAATAATCTAAGGCAGAATCACACATGAAGAGTGGCATTGTGTGTCATACAGGCTGCTGTTATTAATGGAATCAACACTCTTTGTCTCTACTGCTACACATAACATTCTTCTGTTACTGTAACATTATAATATTTATGCTAATACCTGCTACTGTAATGATGTGCAAATACATAATGTGTTGACAATGTGTTATTTCCATATGTTGTGGAAGAGAATGTATGCAATTAAAAATATTTATTTTGCACATTCTATTAGGGCGATATATCAAAAACAAACAGCGCAAATAATAATCAATGGCAGACTAACAGATACTTTTAATATAGAAAAGGGAACAAGACAAGGTTGGCCCTTGTCTCCCTTACTGTTTATTTTGAGTTTGGAAATATTACTTACTAAAATAAGAGAGCTTGATACAATAAAAGGAATAAAAATTAGACAGGAAGAATACAAGCTACGAGCGTTTGCGGATGACCTGGTTGTTATGTTAACCCAACCATTACAATCTACTAGAACTCTGATGGATACAATCAATTCATATGGACAAGTATCTGGTTTTAAAATAAATATAGCTAAAACATAATTCTTGGTATTCACTGAGGTTGATGGGTTTCTTGGGATGTTGCATGGCATTGCATTGATGTTACCTAGCTTGGTAATGAAAATTCTGCAAGAAAATGACTAGGTTCAACATCAACAACTCAACAAGGGTTGGTTGTTCAAAAAATAAAGTTTATAACGACAATAAATCCAAGTGTTTTCTTTTAAAATTTCTTAGAATGAAAACCTAGATGCTGCTGCCCTATTACATCGCTCACTGTCGCTATAATGTATTAGTAAAGGAAATGCCCGATTTTAGAAACAAATTGCTTGACCTGCAGCTGTCTACTCTCCTCTGCCTCTGGATTCCATGTATTCTTAAAGGTATTTTAGGATGTTGGTGAAAAAATGTTGATCATCACTTTATTTTGACCTGTTTTGCCACTGCTGTTCAACAGGGAGAAGGGAGGAAATGGTAAGATCTGCCTAATAGGTGAAGAATTGATGTAGCTAGACTAGGGCAATGTGGAGAGAATGGGAAACTTGAGAAATTGTGCCTGCAATAAGAACTTGGGTCAGTCAATTAAGTTAAACCAGGCAGAGAGAGCAAAAAAACAACAACCCCACAACCTGGTCTTGTGCAAAGTGGACTGGAGCTACACAAAAAGGAGAAGAAATGGAAATATGAGGCTGACAGAAGGTGGCCAACGATGGTGGGATTTGTAATGCAACACATCTTAAGAACGGAAGCTGGTGACAAATGGTTAATTGTTTATGTAATTGTTTCACCGTATTTGTAGCCTGCCCCATGGCTAGTGACCTTTTCTAATGTTCTTTGAACCTAATTGATGCTTAGTTAATTGGCATTAATGAATTTAGAGTGATCTCTTGATATTGTATGTTTGAAGTTTTAAAGTACTAGCTTTATTCATCATGAAGGGCATGATCTGAATTATTCTATTATGTTCATCTGTACTTTTTCTGTGTTTCCCAGATACACAGCTTATACTGTATTTAGGTTGCATGAAAATTATAAAAAGGAAAAAAAAGAGTACAGTTAAATGCCAAAAGAAGCAAATCGGTCTTTATTGAACAGTCTACTTCCAAGTATGTCCTTTTAGATTTAGCTTTTCTCTCTCTTTTTTTTTTAAACAGTGAAAAAAATTTCATTTGCATCTGATGAGTCATTCATATCTTATAACTGAAGCTGCATGTTGACTGACACTTGTTAATAGACCTGCACAGTATAGTTTCTTTCAAGTGGCTAGATGGCTAGCAATTACTGAAATAGGTCTTTCAACAATCCCATCAGAACTGGGAGTAAGAGAAACTCATTTTATTACTAGATACATCTTAATAATTGCTCATCCTTTCCCACTTCTCTTCTTTCTTTGATCCTACAATGACCTAGGATGGTCTGCAATCTCTTAGTGAATTCAAAAGTTTCAGATTCAGTAATATATATCTAACACTCGCACAACACACACACACACTCATAGGAATGCTTTTTAGTGCTTTAGACAGTAATTGAGCAGACGCATTTTCTGCCCCCATTTTCAGGTCTGCACCAGCCAGCCAACATTTTGGTTTCTAAGAAAAGTTCTCAAATCTGTGTATGTTCCAAAAACATTATGAAAACTGCAGAAGATGCTTGAGGCTGGCAATTTGCTCTGCAGCCTATTGGGTTTTTCTTATTAAGAGAATTTAATTAATTAAAATTAAGCAAAGAAAGCCTAGCTTTCTCTAAAGAAAGAGTCACTATGTACATGATTAGTGGCTACAGTCATCAAGTTTGTAATGTAGGTTGTAGAAGGTTATGTATATAATTGAATGTATTTTTTTTCAAATGGAAGGTGGCCGGAACAACGGAGAAGAGACCATTAGCATTTGTTCCACAGTCTCTGGGAGACAAAGATTCCCTATTCTTACCTTAGATCTTTTCCCTAGCCCTTACATTCTACCCACGATAAACAAATAACAATAATAATGATTTTACACTGTTCCCTTTATTAAGAGTGCATGTCAATGATTTAATTATTCCAAATCTAGATCCTACACTAGAGCTTAAAGTTAGCAAAAATTAAACAAATGAAATTCTAATCCATGTTGCTTTAATCTGTGTAAGAATGCATTTCTGGTCGGGACAATCTTGAAGGGTTGACATCTGAGCACTCATTCATAAAATAACAAAATTGTTAGACCGAAGAAATTTCAATCTGCTGCATGTTTCAACACAAGTGGACCTCCAAAATCATAACCTTTATTAGAAAGTAGTTTAGATAGATTTATCTTATTTTTTAAATTAGTCTTGTAATATGCTAGCAGTTCCTTTAAAAAGAAAGGAAGGGGCAAGGGGATGAATGGACAAAATGCAATGTTAAAAAAGGCCAATAAATGTACTTGAAAGTCTTATGAAGAGAGACTGAGGAAACTCTGAATATTTACCTGTGAGAAAAGAAAACGAATGGGATATTTGATAGAATGGTTCATATATCTGAATGGATGTAATAAAGAAGAAGGTAAAGACCTTTTATTTATTGCTCTAGAGTCCATTACACAGACTAATGGATTTAAGTTGTAAGAAAGTAGATTCTGACAGAATGTTCAGAAAAACTTCCTAGTATTAACAGTGGTTTGTCAGTAGAACACATTATGTAGAGAAATGGAAGGCTTCTCATCACCAGCTGTTGGACACTAGATGCTTTTATCTAGACATCTGCACTGAGCAGGTTTTGATAGCTTAAATAGCAAATCTCTTTATTTCATTCAATACCAGCATAACTGAATATTCAAGAATAAAATTACAGCTGTCCCATTGTGGTAATAGACTAGCCTTCAGTGTAGACTATAAAAATGATTAAAACATTGATGATTAACACGAACCTCAACAGTGCAAAACCAATATCACTTAAGATTGTAAGTTTAAGATTTTAAATACCAAAGTAAATGTAAAAAATGATTTTTACAATTTGGGTGAAACTATAGAATAGTAACTGAAGATAAATAAAAATAGCTAACATAAAATATGAAATCATGTATCATAAAAATCTACTGCTAAAATATATTTAATATCAATATTCTAATTATAAGAACTATAATGGCAGAGTATAAGATAGGAGAGCATATAAGGAATGACAATAACTTGACAAGTTTAAGAGCTAAAAATGACCCATTGGAATAAGTGGATTTCTGCATTATTAAGGGGGTCTCTAGGAATTAATAATAATAAAAAGCAATAGATCAACAAAAGTGTGTGCAAATATAACGCAGAGATATAAATAAACTTCTGCATAAACAACTGGCCTAGACAGCTTCTATTGTATTCCTAAGATCACATCTTAAAGCAGAGGCTTTCGTGTTGGGGACTTTGTGAATTAGAGAGTTGTACTTGAATGCTGTATATGAAAACAGAACTGTCTAGTTATTTTTAAGAATCAAAATGCATTACAACCAATGTGGGGCTCCAATATTGAAAAAATAAATCATTGTGGCCATATATGTATGAAGCACCACACCAATGTAGCTAGGTTTTCTTCTTTTGATTTGTTTCTAACTTTTTTTTTGTTCTAAAAAGTTGCATTTTAATCTCATTGTAAGTGTGGTGCACTTGAATGTTTAGAATTCCTGCAATATTAACAAGTATAACACTGACTCTGAAAGATGCCATGGTGAGTTGAATGGATAGTAATTCCACAAGAGAAAGGCTTTCTCTTTTCCTCCTCTTGTTCTCCTTATGTATTTGTGGGATTGAGGAGCAGGGCAATTTAAAATTAACTAGATTCAGACTGCAGAACCTGTCACAACTGTATTCATTTCAGACTGAGTTATTCATAAACGTGTCAGATTGTATAGAAATATAGCAGATCATATCTTAGCTTCGGTGAAAAGAACAAAAAATCTGATAGCAGCACAAAACTGGCTTAAACTAGTTCTTACACCTTTGTCTCTCCATTTTTTTCTAACTCTTTTCCTACATACCTACAGATATTAAACTCTGTCATTATATGGTTTCTTTTAACTTTGGTAATGAACTAATTTGAAAAAGAAAAAATTCTAAGTAAAAATTCCAAAAAGAAAAGAACTGAAAAGGGTCTGTACTGTATTATGACAATAGCTGTATTTCAAAGTCGGTTAAAGACCATGATTCATACAAGAGAAATGTACTTAGGCATTAATGCTTATGACATTATCACAGCTTTGCATGACTTCTGCATAGGAATAAGACACTGAGCTATCAAAATCTCCTTTAATGCAGCTTTTATTAATTGCTATACAGTAACAGGAATTGAAAAAGATGAAATGTATTTTAGCATTCTGTTAGCGATGCTTATTATGTTCTTATCACATATACATATACAGTGCTTAGCCTAGCCTTGTTTAGGATAATCCCTTCCAGTCTCTGTCAAAACTCAAATGTCCTTGACTTCCTTCTGGAAATGCAGAATTGCATTATAAAGCAGTGTTAATGGAGGAAGACAGGTTTATCTGGGCAACCATATGCAGTATGCACTGGATAGCTTGATGTCTGAATGAGGATCCTATGCGTGCTTAATCTAGAAATGAATTTGGAACTGGAAGTAAGCTTGAGAAATAGAGGCACTGCACCCAAACCAGGATGGTTATTGTAAATGGATACTTTTTTGGGGGGGGGAGGGAGGCTTGCTTACCAGGCAACTGTTCCTAAAGGAACATCTTCTGACACTATGTTCCCACAGCCTGGTTCACCACTGATACCCTTGCTAGGTCATGGGTGGGCTATGCCACATTCATGAAACCAAGCTTCGGTCAGGGTTCCAAGTAATACACCCACAACGAACAGAACTCAGAGGCAGGTAGATTCCTCAAAGAATAGTTTTATTTGGATATATCATATTATCACAGGCTGGTGAAAACCGACTCTGAGTATTCCCACGGTTTTCACCTAATTAAAAGTAAAAGTTTTCTCCCTTCCCCAAACAATCAGTCACATGGTCCAATCAAGATGCCATCCGGTTGCCTGGTAATTTCACTACTCCTCCATCCAACCACCAGTGAGAATGTCCTTGGTTCCCAGGAGAAAGTATTTTGTTTTGGCTACAAAACCTCAGCTATCTCTATTCCCCCCCCCTATCCCTCAGCTCCAGTGTGGCAACACTAAAGCCTCAAAATGGCCTCTGTCAGGCCAGCTTCAGGGTTGACAGTTTCATTGTCTGGTTCTAGGGATTTTTCCAGTTCTGGAAATCAGCCCTTAAGCCAGGATCAAAATATGATTATTTATTTTTGTTTATGGCTTCGAGTCCCTGAAAGTTTTTTTTTTAACCAGAGTTCAGAAATGGTTTGCTATTGCCGGCATCCCAGAATTGAAAGAGAATAACTGAATGAAGGTCACCCAGCTGGCTTAGTGCCTAAAGTGGGAATAGAACTCCCACTCTCCCAGTTTCTAGGCTGATGTTTTAACCACTACTTCAAACTGGCTGTCTCAAGAAAGGTCTTTCATAATGTCTCTGGTATTTTGATTCTTGCTATATAATTCCCTCATCCTTAGAATTTATGCAGTAGATTCTCTCCTGGAAACTTCATCTTCCACTCTCATCACACACTTTCTAAAATGTGTGTGAACATTTCTTTGCCTCTATAAAGTAAGTGGGGGGAAAAAAATCATATGCAGGATCGTGGAAAGTATAAAATGAACTGAATGAAAGATCACAGCATCAAAAGGCTAAATCTTATTCGCTATTCCTAACTGTTAACCATGAAGACATTTGATGTTTGATGTTCGAATTGTCTCTGGCTGTGCACGGACAGATGGCACATTATTGTTCCTTAAATACCAAGATTCTGAGGTTTAGTACATTTGTTATGGTTCTTTTTATCTCTGTTTCCAGGATCCGTTGCTGTCTTCACATATCCCCTCCCAGTCATATTCAGTTGCACGATAATAATCCAACCTATGAGGCACTACATACGGTAGTGAATGTTTGATGACAAAATATCCCATTAATTGAACTGGGTTTTTGACAATGTCAGCTCTACAGATATTTTCAATTGAATGACAAGGAGGAGAAAAGAATGCTGCTCCTATAAGTTCCAGTCTCCTCCTCCTCCTCCTCCTCTAGCTCTTTAGCTCTGGAGTCTTTGTCACGTAGTGAATATTGTCAGTTGTATGTCTATGCAGGGTGGTGCATCCCTATTCTAATATTATGGTACATTCCAATACAAGCAGAACACGTGATATGATCTTGTACGCATGTCCACATTCCTGATCCACCATTAATCACTTTTGACTTTGACTCTGACCGGAACGGTCACGTTTTATTAGCAAAGATGTAATTAACCATGATTTATTGTTTTTGTAACGAAATAAATATTTTCTATTAGACTTTTAATCTCGGCTTTATTTCTATCTGTCTGAATTCCAAAGAAAAGATCCAAATCGACTCTATGAGATTTATTCTCATTCTCACATGGTAGCATTCGGATGAATGCTTCCCTTGACAGTCTTTCTCTGTTCTTCTCTGCTTCTCAGCCTGTTGTTCATCTTCTCCTAGTTTATTCTGCTTCCCTTCCTCAGCTCTTCCTGATGCCACCATTCTTCTCTGTTTCACCACCACAATTTTTTCTTCAATGAGACCTCCTTAAAAAAAAAAAAGGATGACATGCCAAAAAAGAGAAGGTCAGGACTCTTAAAAGGATGAAAGCATTATCTTTGCTATGCATCTTTTCTCCCATAATACAATTAGATCAATGAGATTAATTGTTTGACATATTAGATAAAGAATATAAAAGGTCCAGTATGCACATGTTATGGTAGTATTTATAGATACTTTAATTTTTTATATCAACTTTCATAAAATTAATTGATGGTTTTGGGACTTTCAGTACATAAGATGATCTTGGTCTGAACGGATGACATTGGTGGCTATATTTTCAAAACCAGATTTAACTGAACAATACTAAGGGTGTCCAGAGACAATAACATTCTGCATTAAGGATGCTTACAGATGTTTTTTAGTTGTTTACACTGAATTTAAATATGAACGCAGTCTTGAATACTGACAACAACCTAGTTGTATAACATTAGTACAGGAGCAGAGGTTTAGAAAATACTCAATTTAGTGTTCGGGGATGTAGGGAAGTAGAAAATAAAAGATCCGAACTATTTGGTACATGGACTCCAGGAAAAGAGCTTTCTGGAATTTACATCACAATTTAAAATTACAATTAATTCAGCTAAAGTATTTTAATATGTATTTGACATGTTTTTAAAGGGAGAAATTGGTGGCTACATCTAATTTTTTCAGATATTTTCAAAGTACAGTATTGGTTCCTATTATGTGGCCTTATGCCACAATAGCTACCTTTTGGGTGGAAGTTATTTTATTTAGTGCTTTTGTTGTAGAGGACACACTGATTTTTATAGACCTGTATACTCTTGAATTATAGTCTGATCCTTTGGAAATTAATAGGAGGACAATGCAATACAGGTAGTCCCCGACTTACAATCACAATTGAGCCCAGAATTTATGTTGCTAAGTGAGACATTTGTTAAGTGAGTTTTGCCCCATTTTATGACTTTTCTTGCCACAGTTGTTAAGTGAATCATTGCAGTTGTTAAGTTAATAACATAATTGTTAACTGAATCTGGCTGCCCAGTTGACTTTGCTTGTCAGAAAGTTGTTAAAGGGGATCACATGATCCTGGGCACTGCAACTGTCATAAATATGAACCAGTTTCCAAATGTCCAAATTTTGATCACGTGACCATGGGGATGCTGCAATGACCATAAGTCTGAAAAACTGTCATAAGTCACTTTTTTCAGTGGTTTTGTAAATTTGAATCAGAGGTGGGTCCCTCCCGGTTCACACCAATTCTATAGAACCAGTAGCAAACCGCTGGTGACATCATGGAGCCAGTTCTGTCGGTGCTGGTCCGTGGACGCTGCCATCTTTTAAAAAAAAAATTTTGGGGGAAAAAATTGGGGGGGAGAGATTTTGTGCTGATTTTTTTTCTTCTGTGCATGTGCAGAAGCTGAGTTTCTGGCACTGTGCATGTGCCGCCATCTTGTTTTTGGCTTTTTAAATTTATTTTTTTGCGAATTTTCAGCACTTTGCATGCGCGTGCCTGCATGGCACAGCCATGCGGTGCGGGAGGAAGCAAACCAGTGGCGAGGTAAGTTAGAACCCACCCCTGCTTTGAATGGTCATTAAACTAACTGTTGTAAGTCGGGGATTACCTGTACATTTTTCCTGAATGTCTCATCAAATAAATGTCTATGGAGATTCTCAGTCACCCAGGTCATGGTTGTCCCAAAGGTGCTTTTTCAAGAGGCAACTGGACTTTCTGGTTTTTCTCTGAAGATATTTCACTTCTCATCCAAGAAGCTTCTTCAGCTCTGAGCTGAGTCTTCAAAGAAAAACCAGAAAATCCAGTTGCCTCTTGAAAAAGGTCCCATCAAGTAGCAGCAATGTTGATCTTGGTTACCTTCCAAACTGACACAATCTTTATCAGAAGTTTAGACATTTAAAAGATTATCTTCTTGGTTGTTCTTCAGTGAGTTTAGCTCAAGAGGGGCGCTAGCAAAAAATATTTCTCGAGGTGATTAAAAAATATCTTTAAATATTTGTTGAGGCCAATAACCTTCAGGTATACTGCTCTTGAATTACAAAGATTCAATTTTTAACAAGCTGAAGCAACCTATCTTTTGATTAAGGTGAAAATATGTTATGAATATTAAAACAGAATTCCCCAGAGGCTATATTAGTTTCCTTTTCTTCATCCTCTGAATTTGGAAGTTGATTTACATAACTAATCAAGGTGGCATAATACAGCTGATGCTGATCTGTTGTTGAAAAAGAGGTGCTTAGAGAGAAAAATCACCTCTAGAGCCAATTAAACAATTGGGCAAATAAACCCATGTATTTTTCAATATTTTTAAAATGCACCATACATCATGATTAAATATTAACAGAAATTATATTAGGAGTTTGGGCTTGCTTTTTAAATTTAACATGTAATACATGAAGTCTTCTTTTAGTCTTCTATTCTTAATTGTTGGGCATGAAACATTTTTTTGGAGCATGAAATGTTTCAGTATTTTAAACTTCACTAATGGTCCTAATGATTAAATATTAACCAAAATTATATTTGGAGATTTGTCTGCTTTTTAAATTTAACACATAATAAATGAAGCCTTTTAGTCTTCTATTCTTAATTGTTGGAGCATGAAACTTATAATTCTTTTCCATGCTGTGCCACACTAAACATCAAATATTTAATACCTCCTTTTATATCTGAGACATTGTTTAATTGGCTACCCTTTAAATGGTTGGATGCCATATTTATTTTTCACCATAGGAAGAGCATCATTTATTTATATGCACATTTCAGATTGTTTGCTTTTTAAATAATGGCCAATCCTATGCCAATTTTTCAGGCATGAACATACTGTAGTTTATTTATTTGTTTTTAAATGCTTGTAAAATAATAACAGAAAAATAAAAAAGAACAAAACACAAAAATATAAACTAAAAATACATAACAAATGCTTTTAAAAGTTATATATGCAGGGGAAAAACAAAAAAATTAAAAAGATAAGACTATATGTTGTTACATCAGTAAACAGTTACAATTCTGATGCAAATATTATGCAAGTACATACTGTATTATTGCAAATAAGCTGAGATTTTTCTACATGTGATAGCAATAGCAATAGCACTTAGACTTATATACTGCTTTACAGTGCTTTACAGCCCTCTCTAAGCAGTTTACAGAGTCAGCATATTGCCCCCAACAATTTGGGTCCTCATTTTACCCACCTCAGATGGAAGGCTGAGTCAACCTTGAGCCTTGTGAGATTTGAACTGCCAAATTGCAGTCAGCCGGCAGTCAGCAGAAGTAGCCTGAAATACTGCACTTTAATCACTGTGTCACCGTGATGGTAGTGATATTACGTTTGAAGGTGATGGCACATATACAAAATTCTATCAAGCAGTTCTATCAGACAGGGGAACGTCATTCTCCACAAATCACAAAAGGTCTTGGATAGTCCACTTGGAATTCCTTCAGAGTCAACATCCAGCTTGTCCAGGATCATTTCTTTTCTGAAAAGCTTACTGTTTATTGAATACATAATTTGGTAATGGTGAGGTAAAACTAACTGAATTTCTCAGGCACCAGTTCACAGTATTAAACAATGAAGTTCCCAGTCCAACCCCTAGGCTTCCATGTAGACCATGTAAACAAGTTCTCTTTGTTATGGGTACCATCTTTACACCTGTTGATACATACTTGAAAAGTTTCCAGACTCTCACAAGCTTCAGTGGAACTGTAGAAGTTTCATTTCACCAATTAACCTATTCGTAATCAACACCTCCCCCTTTACTTTAATGACAAGTTGAAACGAAGAGGCACATAGCTGCCAATGTTTCACTCTTGACAATAATACTACGCAGCCTAAAGAAGGACATCAGGAGCATTCCTTTTCTAACACTCATTTTTGACCTAATATCATATGTGAAGTTCCTATTATGTCTCAAGGTTATATGTCTTGAATCTTTTGAGACAGAAACAAGGCACATAATATGAGTCCTCTAACTTCATTATAACTATACAACAAAAATCTAATTGTAGTATGAATTGATAAGTAGTTTGAGTGGAGCCAGATCTGAAATGAACTCACTAATCTATGAACACTGCCCTGACATCTAGTGGCTGAAGAATACTTCTTTATATGGATTGTCAAGGAGGAATTCCTAACAACTTTAGACTCTGTAAAGAACATTTGAATGAAAAACAAAACTTCCCTGTTGTGGAGGGTTATCATCTATGACGGCTTGTTCATGATAGAAGTATGAGAAAAAGCACTGAAATACAAAGGAGAAAAACCAAAGCTACCTATTGATCCTGGAGAGAAAGGAGACAAGTCATAGAAACCAGACCCTTATCTCTTCTTTATGTGAAGGAAGGCAGTGGTATGCGCGCAATAAATACCACTATTTATGAAACATAGTGTACGTATCTGTAATTGGGCCAAGTTAAAATCCCATTAGTACATACAAAAAAAATGTAAAGTTGCTGAGACAACCATTGTAAGGTCTTACAATGTTATCAGATGTTACATCTCAACTGTGAAGGTTGCAATATGATTTACATTATTCCTATGTAATATTTTTTGGAGGGAGGGAACCTGGTGATCACTGTAATTGTGCATGCCAATAAAAGATATTTTGTTGTATCTATCTCCAAATGCTTTGGTTCCTTATTAAAGTAGGTATTTTCCCCCACAACATGAGAAAAAAATCCATTAGTGAACTATTCAAAGGTCTTAATTGGATTTAGGGTAAATGTTTGGATCAGGTTAATAGTGTTCTTAAAACGGGCACAATTCTTATAAGAAAAGAATGAGGACATTCTCATTACTCCTTATAGAACAGCGGTTCCCAACCTGGGGGTCGGGACCCCTTTGGGGGTCGAACGACCATTTCCCAGGGGTTGCTCTGGCATCCTCAGCTCCCCCCCACTGCCACAAGCCTGGCCATATCACGCCCCACAACCCGCGCCCCCACCGCGCCCCACCCCGCTGCTGCCATTTGGGTTCTTTTACCATCTACGCATGTGCAGCACGCTTTGCGCATACGCAGAGGGTAAAATAACCCAAATGGCGGCAGCGGGGTGGGGCACGGTGGGGGCACGGGGGCTGGGCACGGGTCATGGCATTAGGAAGGTTGGGAACCACTGTTATAGAAGTTCTACTTTCTCCCTGGAAGGATCAAAGTATAGGAAGTATTGATAGAGCATTTCTTTAGTGATTTTCTTGATACTTTCCATCTGAGACAAAAAGTGGTTTTTTTCAATTCTATTTCTTTCTTATGAAGCTTAAAAATTAAGTGCAGAGATGTTGATTGCTCAAAAATTAAAATAGTTAAGAATCAGTCTCATATCAAGCCCATAACTAGCATTATAAAAAAAAATCACTATCCTGTTTAAGCCAATCTTGGACATCAGTTAACACTTCCCACCCCACCCCACAAAAAAGGGGGGGAGATTAAAGAAAAATTACCCTCCCCCCCCAGGATGAAAAGAATATTTCCTCTGGAGTTGGGATGATCTCTTCCATCACACATGGCTTGGAGGATTGGGAGACTGAATTGAAGTCATGGGTGCACCTTGGATTTTATAAACTCGAAGCCTACCGCAATACAGCTATAGGATGTCCACTTCATAATGTTATCCTCAATGGAGCCTCAGTCAGCAGCTACTGCTCAGGGATGAATCTCTCCTTAAACTTATTGAACCCAGGGATTCCTCTTAGAAGCTGTACTAATCACAATAGAATTGCAACCAAAATGACATCAGTTTGCACCCACAGATTGTCTCTGTTGATTTAGTGCGGGGGTAGGCAAAGTTGGCTCTTCTATGACTCGTGGACTTCAACTCCCAAAATTCCTGAGCCAATCATGCTAGCTCAGGAATTCTGGGAGTTGAAGTCCATGAGTCATAGAAGAGCCAACTTTGCCTACCCCTTGTGGATTATATATCAAAATAAATAAGATATTTAAATAAACTGTTTCAAACTGTCCCAGTGTGAGACTATTAGCAAAGGCTAGGAGCCTGAGATATATTTCCACCCACTTTTCTTGACCATTAAATATTAATATACTATCTGTGAGCACTAAGTAGCTATTTGTAAAACATTTTTAATTTTAATGTCAAATGTAACAAAGCTTTTTGTATTCATTTTAATGAACATAATAAATATTTGAAAATAATCCAATACTTATATCTTCCAATTACAGAAAAGATATCTAGAGCTACAAATGCTTAATCAGAGTCTCTGCAGATACAACAGTTGTTCTGAATTGGCCTAGAACAAGTCTATTATATTACTGAGCTGTCAGGAACTTACTCCCCAGAGGGATATTAAAAGAAGTTCTACATATAGACCCAACTGTTTGAGTTTGTTAGTGAAACAGACGTAAGCATATTGTCAGTAAAAAAAAAATCTAATATGTAGCGGCAATATTTTCAGACTTGGAAACTTTAAGATGTGTGAACTTACTTTCTTGCTTCAGATTGATTTTGTATCAAGTAACTGAGAAAATAAATGAAAATAATGTTGATTTATTTGGTCAAAATACTTACACATATCTCAGGCATACCTAATTGTGGAAATACTAATAAATTATGGCAATTGTTTCATTTAGCTAAGATGTTTACCACATCTTTCACCTTATTCCCATGCTATATTAAATTCAACCATATTCTATTTCAAATTCATGAAGGGAATTAAGTTCCTGTTTAACACTCATAAAATAATTTTGGCATGGGTTATCTTACAGTACATAAATGTTTAATGGTTCTTTAACATTTTCTTTCCAAATTTATTTTTGAACGTTTTTGATTTTTATTTTTCTTGAAGCATTAGCAATAAAACAAAAACATAAACAAAAACATAAACATAAAAGCTTCCCAAACAATCAATAAATTTAAAGAATGTCTATGTATAAGGAAATTTATTCAATTCTTTCAGCATTTGCTTTATTAAAAATGGGTCCTTTAATAAAGGTATATTTAAGTACGATGTTGAAAAAATGGGATGACTCTTTTTATGGGGTATAATCACATCATCAATTAATTTAACTAAGTGTCAAGATATTTGAAAAAATCTGAGAATAGCTTTGATGTGGGTCTGAAAGAAAAAATTGATGGGAAAAATTAAGAGTCATCCTAAATTCATCAAATTAAACTCCAATATATAAACTAACCATTCTTTTCAGTACAAGAAATAGATTTAAATGAAGGGATTCTAATAACAGATCTAAAACTGGTCTGTGTTATTAGATCTAACATTTTATTGTAATGACTAGCCCTAATTAAGGGATCTACAGGTAAAGTAAAATGCGCGAAACATTTTTATAATCTGGAATATCTTTAATAGGCTCATAATAATTGATAAATGCAATAATTTTATTATGACTATTCGTTACCAGTATTTGAAAATATCCTGCTGGGTCATATATTTCTTATTCAACCAAAGTTTTTGAGCACCAAATGTAATCAGACTCTCTACATCTATGTAGCACATTTTGAATATCTGCTAACAAATGCTTTACCAACCCATCCCCTGAATAAAGTATCTTTTTTTTGTAGAAGACTAGGAGTTTGAAAAAGGAAAGGGGGAGCTGAAAGAATGACAGTAAATAATTTAATGGATGGATGGATGGATGAATTGAAAGAGCGAGCGAGTGAGTGAGTGAGTGAATGAATCTATGATAAAATATTAATGTATTGTATTGGGATCCAACATAGTGTTCATACTAGGGATCAGGAAGCAGAAACCTTTTAAATATTTGGTCTTCTTTTTTCTGATTTGTTAATATTTTGTTGTTTCTGTGCATTTCCCCATCAATTTTTTTTATTTTTTAAAAAATGCTTTCGATTATATCCTGTCTTGCAGAAATATGAACTGAAAATCAAGAGTGCAAAGATCTGAAACAAATGAAATAAATTTTGAATGCATCTATTTTGCCAAGTATAAAATAAAGTAATTTTGCTGGTCCTTTAAAAAATAATTAAGGAATGTATGGTAGAACATTTTAATATGGCAAAATATATTAAAAAAACATTTTAGATATTGGTCTCCCTCTGGTTTACAGTCAAACTACCAAATATCTTTAGCAGAACTTTTAAAAAATGGACTTATGCTGGCCATTCCTATCCTGATAGAAGAAGAACCATATGAAATCCTCAAATTCAGGTCATTACTGTTAAATTCTCATCTGTCTATGTACACATCCATCCATCCCACGGGTGTCAAACTTGATCACGTCACGGGCTGGATCACAATGTATCACGCCCTTTTTTGCCTTTGCGGAGCCAGGGTGGGCATGGCCTTCGCGTGACGTATCCAGCCCATGGGCTGCCAGTTTGACAGGCCTGATCCATGCAATTCATCCACAGAGATGCAGACTCTTCTGACTTTCGAAAGAGCTGTAGTGGCGCAGTGGTTAGAATGCAGTATTGCAGGCAAACTGTCCATTGCTAGGAGTTCAGTCCTGACCAGCTCAAGGTTGACTCAGCCTTCCATCCTTTCGAAGTTGGTAAAATGAGGACCCAGATTGTTGGGGGCAATAGGCTGACTCTGTAAAGTGCTTAGAGAGGGCTACAAAGCATTAAGTGCTATTGCTATTTTGACTATCTGGCTGAAATGTAATGTGGATGGACTGTAGGCTTTGTGGGAACACCTCATTAGAAACAGACAACCTGTTCCCAAGGTGGAACATAAACACTGACAGAAAGTATTCTGGTAAGAAGGAGGGATGACGTCAACTTTTATTGCCACTGTTAACATTCCTTGAATGCTGCAAGTTCCTGTGCCAAAGAGATCACTCTGGCATTAGTCCGGCGCTGTTCACCTTTCATAAGCCTCATTTCTCTGCGCATTGCCCGTAGTTCTCGCATGATGCCATCTTCTGTCAAAAAGAAAAATAGAGCATAATAAATTCAGCTCATTCAGTTGGCTGGGAAGTGGTAGTAGAAAGAGCCCAGTAGAATAGAGAAGCATTTCATTTCATATCTCTATTTCATGCCCTACTTATAGATGCACCAAATTAAGCATGGAGGCTGGCGGTTGAGGGTACAGTACAAAAACTACTTCCCATTTAACATGTTGTGTGCTTTTTCCCCCCCATTTGTGATTTATATGAAACCTGTATGAAAAAAATTGCAGGCTGCAGTGCTCCTGTTTGATGGGGCACAATGTGAATGGCTCTGCGAAGCACTTGCTGTATATTTATTGGAGTAGAAAAGAGGATATAAATGATGATTCTTCTTGAGACTCTCTTCCCCAGTACCGTTGCCATAAAGATACAGCTTTCTACAGGCGCTTTGTAGAACAATTTTGCTAATTAGAAGGTTAGTAGAAGAAGCTGTGGTGGCACAGTGGTTAAAGTGCAGTATTGTGGGCAAACGCTACCCACAGCCTGGAGTTCGATCCTGACGGGGCTCAAGGTTGACTCAGCCTTTACCATCCTTCCAAGGTTGGTAAAATGAAGACCCAAATTGTTGAGGGAAATATGCAAATAATGCTTACACTGTAAAACTACCTAGAGAGTGCTATAAAGCACTATGGGGCAGTATATAAGTCTAAGTGCTATTTCTATTGCTATTGCTACATGTGGAATGTCATCCTGAATGCTTAGTTCCCCAATATACTGTAGCTTTAGAAATGGATGTAGTTAAACATCTCCTCCAGTGATCTCCTATAAACTGGGCTAGGTTATTTCTCCAATACAATTAGCAACAGGGAAATAGACCTATGTGTTCTTGGGGAGGGTAGAGCGGCTTTAAATTCATCTGTTTCTATTGATTTCCTTGTGTTGATATAACAAGGAGTAAAAAGCCTTCCTTCCTACTCATCTCTTCCATGTGTGTTGTGAATAGATGTGTCTAAAACAGGGCTGTCAAACTCCTGGCCCGCAGGCCGGATGCATCATGCATCACCGCCCACGCCCAGTTTAGCGAAGGGGAAAAAAAGTCCCCATATGTCATGTGATGCCGCTGTGGCAATGTGAGTTTGTCACCCCTGGTCTAAAATTATACATGTGTAATGCATGTATAGAAATCCCTCTACTTCTGCTTATTTTTGAGATTTCTCAAAGGAGTTTGCAGGGCTCAGTGTGGCCTTTGCAGCCGTAATAAGTCATTCACCCATTTTCTAGATTTTTTTTTAGCAATTTGTGATATCTCTGCTGCAAAACCTCAACAAAGCAGCAGTAGACATGGAAGACAATTTGTGTTATATCCAGAGGTGAAATTCAGCAGGTTCTGACAGGTTTTGGAGAACCGGTAGCAGCGATGAAATCTACTTACCTTACTTACCAGTTTGGAAGCACGTGCTTTTCATCGTGCATGCTTTTTCACTCTCTGCGCATGCACAGAAGGATTTGCACATGCGCAAAGGGTTCAAAACTAGAAAATGGCAATGTCCAGGAGGCTGGGCGGAGCCTTGTGCTGCCGCCGCTACCGGTTCTCTGAACCAATGGCAGCTGCTGAAACCGGTATGCCAGAACCAGACTGAACCGGAAGCATTTCACCCCTGACCGGTAGCGGAAATTTTGAGTAGTTCGGAGAACTGGCAGATACCACCTCTGGCTGGCCCCAGAGTGGGGTGGAATGGAGATTTTGCAATATCCTTCCCCCAGGAGTGGGGAGGGAATGAGGATTTTGGAGTATCCTTCCCCTGGAGTGGGGTGGGAATGGAGATTTTGCAGCATCCTTCCCATGCCACACCCACCAAGCCCCACCCACAGAACCGGTAGGGAAATTTTTTTGGATTTCACCCCTGATTATATCCGATTCAATCATCTAATACTTACGTTGTTCAGTGATCCTCCCAAGGAGGCCAGCAATGTACTGACAAGTTGCAAGTGTTGAATCTTGAGTGGGTGCTGAAATGTGTATTGCTGGTTCTCCTCTTGCAGAGTATTGGACCCGCTCTCCATTTGTATTTTCACCTATGGGTCCTTGGGGCAGCAAAGAAGATTCCATGGCTGGGTGTTCAGTCTCTGGTCTCTGGCTTCGAGAAGAGTGAATAGTCTGACTTACTTCTGATATTGTTGTGCATTCATTACAGGTGCTATGGGGCTGTCCAACCAGCTTTCTAGTGCTACCACTTTCTTCCATTTGTTGAATTGAGAACCCTCAACCATGCATTGCCACTTTAAGTAAGCAAAAATGTTAAGTGCAATAGATATCTTATTGTGTTGGATTTCACAGCATTGGGTTATAATGCATATCAATTGTATTGATTATATTAATAAGAAATATACAAAATGTGATGCTAGGAATGATGGCTTCATTGCTGTCATCGTCTGTTTGCAGTCCAGTGTTGAATTACATTTATGGGACATATGAGGCAACTTATTATCTATAATGGAGGAATGTTGAGCAAGTCCTTCAGTTATTATCTTTACCATTTTGCATCAATTTCTTAGAACAATTTGTTAGCTACAAAAATCTGTATTAGTTTTTATTAGGCTTGATTCATACCATATTTAGCCTCCAATGTGTGTTGCCTATAAAATGCAACTTTTTATACACCTTTTTCTTAATTATTATTTAGTTGCCCCTTATCTTTAATTTCTTTTTTGTCTGTGGTCATTCAGGTAATTAATACATTTGTTTGAGCAGCATAGCATACAGTAGTTATTTTACTCATCTTAAAGAACTTAAGAAAATTGAATGATCTGATCTTAGTGTTTTCCTGCTTACATCTTAAGAGAAAAATGAGTGTAACTCTTCACAGTTTTAAAAAAACAATCTCCAAATTAAATATACATAGTTAGACAGTCTGACTTATTGTATATCTGGGAAAGGGTTACCATATCTGAGTACAAACATGTGAATGACTATAAGAAGGCAGCAAAGAGATAGTTTTCTGTAGCTTTTTACTCGTATCTAATCATCAGTTTGTCTCTTCCTCATCAGTTTGAGTTAATGCAGTCTCAATGTGGTAGACTTTATATAACATGCTCAGCGGAGGGTTCCGGTTATTTTTGCTACCGGTGCGCATCGCGAGCATGCACAGAAGTGAACTCGCGTTCCATCGGGCGATTTCACTTTTCCGCATGTTTAGGACGACATTACAAGCCGAAACACAGGTGAGGAGCTTCTCAGCTGTGCTTCGGAGGAAGAATAAAGGTCGGTATTGAAACAAGGGCGGGTGGGAGGGCTTTTTTCCGACAGCTCAGGATGCAGAGAAGCCCGTAAAAAGCGCCTAAAAATGACATCATCGCTGGGCTCCTACCGGTGCGGCATCCCTCACAGCACTGGTAGGAACTCACCACTGAACATGCTACTCAGCTCAAAAATATTACCTCAGATGTGATATTCACATGTTGCAATGACTGACAGATTTCTTCTTTCTTTTAACTTCAGCAATGCAGCACCATGGCTATCTAAAGGAAGAGACATACTGATGTACCAGGACAGTATATCAGAACTGGATGCTTTGTGACATCAGCAGTATCTCCACCAATGAATGCCTCAGTTTCTCCCATTTGATTTCCATATTTGGATCTTTTTTTAAAAAAATCACTTTTCATGCAGAAAGGTTCATATTTACTTCTTATCCATAATTGCTCTTTAGTCCAAAGACTCGCTGGACAGGTTATATAGTTTACTGAAAAGAATATGATTATATAAATTACAAGAAATGCAGAATTAACTTAAAGACAGAATAGAAATGAAACAGATCTAAAGGGTAATTTTAAGAGATACAGTATCAACGCAATAGACTGTTTAAAATATAAATTTTTATTTCTAATAAAAGATGAAGAAATAGAAATTCTTGTAAAGAGTTTGAATAAAGAGTCTTATACATTTATAACGGATATATTTTTTAAAATTTTTACTTCCATATTATCTCTTCAATCACTTTAATTTGCGTAATCCTCTATTTCACAACAAATTTAAAAAATTGAAATAATTTTAAGACCTGGATGTCTATGAAACATATATAATTTTGTTAATCTCTCAGTCTGAGAAGATAAACAAGTACTAAGGAAGCAATTGCTTTTGGGAAATTGGTAAGGAGATACCTGGATGTAACAGCCAAAGATGCTTTTCAAAAGGCACCTGGACTTTCTTGGGTTTTTTCTTTGAAATTTTTTTACTTCTCATCCAACAGGCTTCTTCAGTTCAGTTCAGATCAGATCAGAACTGAAGAAGCTTCTTGGATGAGAAGCGAAATGTTTTAAGGGAAAAAACCAAGAAAGTCCTGTTGCCTTTTGAAAAGCACCTTTGGGACAACCATGACCTGTATGACTGAGAATATCCTGGATGTCACTCCTGGATGTGACACTCTGTTCACTTAAGACAGTCCTTCTCAAATAGTGGGGCACGCCCCCTTGGGGGGGTTCAGAGCGATGCCAGGGGGCACGTGTGACCCCAGGGAACATGTGTGGTCCCTCTCGATCAATTCCCCTGGATGGGGAGTATTTTCCCAGTTGCACACTGCTCCAAGCCCAGAAGAGAAGGCGGCCAGGCGGGGCTGGGCGGCTGCATGGGTTCTTGTTGTTCTCGGCGTGCGCCGCGGTAGCCATGAACAGCATGACGAACCTGCTGCTGGACAAGGAGGAACATTCTCTGCAGCTGGGTGAAAGTTTCGAACACCCTAAAGCCTCCTTCCACACCATTCGCTGTGAGTGCCCGGCAGAGGTGGTGCTTATGGGCCAGGCCGGCAACCCCAAAACATCGGCTTGATTAAGCTGGCTTGGCCCCATGTCCAAAGAGGGCCCTAACCACGGTAGCTTATGCCTGCCTAACCGAAAACAGGCTCCATTGAGTTCAGTTGACTTACTCCCAGGTAAGTTGGTAGAGCAGCCTTCCCCAATAGCTGCAAGCAAACTATAAGCCAATATGTGTTAAGTAGCTCTGCTTTCTCCCTGTTGCTTGTCACCTTCTTGCCACTTTCTCCCTGCAATGGACCAATTGTTTCTTTGACTTTTTTCTTGTTTTTAATATGTTGGAAGAAGCTTTTTTTGTTACTTTTTACTTTTGTCGCAAGCCTTTGTTCATTGTGAGCCTTAGCTTTCCTCACTTCATCTTTACAGGCTCGGGCTATTTGCTGGTATTCTGCCTTAGTTATTTCCCCTTCTTTCCACTTTTTATACTTGTCCTGTTTGTCTTTCAATTTGTCAGAGAGTTCTTTATGCAGCCATGCTGGTTTCTTTTGAGACCTATTATTTTTCTTCTTCATTGGTATTGTGCTAGTCTGGGCTTTTATAATCTCACTTTTCAAAATTTCCCAAGCTTCTTGAGTTGTTTTCCCCTTGAGGATTCTCATCCATGGAATCTTTCCCAAGTTCTCTCTAAGTTTATTGAAATTAGCTCTCTTAAAGTCCAAGACTCTAGTTTGATTTTGTTCTACTGCTTGTGCTTGCATAATGTTGAATTCCAATATTGCATGATCACTTGCCCCCAAGGTTCCTTTAGCTTCAACACCTTCTATCATTTCATTTGTCTGAAGTAGTGTAGGGTTTCCTGCCTAGGCAGGGGGTTGGACTAGAAGACCTCCAAGGTCCCTTCCAACTTTGTTGTTATTATATATATATATATATATATATATATATATATATATGTATGTATGTATGTATGTATGTATGTATGTATGTATGTATGTATGTATATATATATATATACACACACACACACATACACACACACACACACACACACACACACACACACACACACACACACACACACACACATATATATATATATATATATATATATATATATATATATATATATATATATATATATATATATATATTAGGTTCATGAAGGTTAGTGTGTTATAGAAGATAGGAGAAACTCTGTGCCTGGTCCTATGTAAAATTCAATTCACACTGATGTAATTATTCACAAAGCTTTTAATCTTGTTGCATTCTAGGCAATACAAGGAATATGTAGAACACCTTGGTGTTTATTACCTTGTGTAAAGAAATTAGTAGATATCTATGATAGGTTTGTAACACTTTACCCTACAGAGATTAAGCATATTGATAGCAGTGAGCTATGCAAATAGCACAGCTTGCCTGAAACATGCCTGAAACTTGCCATTTCTAGGACAGAAAATCTAAGTTAAAAGATCAGCACGATCCATAGTCCATGACAACAATTTTACAATATTTTAACACTTAGGAACATCAAAATCATGTCCCATCAAGTTAATGTAAACCTGAAAAAAATGAAATACATATTTGTATGAAGATTCTGGAAAGTACAATTGATTGAGTCAAAAGTTGTCTAATTTATCAGACAAAAGTGAGAGCTAGTGCAATCCACAAGTAGATATTTTATTTTATTTTATTTATTTTGTCAAGCGTGTATATGATTACAGACAAAGTATAAACATGATTGTGAATATATAAGAAGTACAAGCATGGTTATGAGTACATGATATTTTACGAATACATGGGGACTTTAGGACAGGGATGATAGGCACGCTGGTGCGATTATACATGCCTCTTACAGACCTTAGGAATGGGGTGAGGTCAACGGTAGACAGTCTGAGGTTAAAGTTTTGGGGGTTTGGAGAAGAAACTACAGAGTCAGGTAATGTTTTCCAGGCATTGACCGCTGATATGTGACTGAATGCGTACTACCAACTTATACCTTGTACAGAAATATAACTATATGAAGTTTCATCTGATTATAATTAAATCATCACATTCTAACAAATCAGTATGTTGTAAATGTAAGTCAGTATGAAGTCAAGGAATGTTGATATGCTATTAGTGTAACGATTCCTCCTGCCTGGAGGAAATTTACAAGACTCTTAAATTAATTTTATTGAAACCAAATACAGTGGAAATCCATGGCAGCATTTTTGTTATTCATCTTCAAATTCAGGTTCACAATTCTGTCTAGAAGATTACTCGTGTACTAGAATATTAAGTGGAATTATCAAGTTTTTGACTAAGATTAATGAGCATAGTGTGGAACATAGCCTGAGAAAAAGATTATCGTTACTATTCATTAGATCTCACTGTTACGAGTTTGAGCTGGATTTGATTATATCTCAATATTAAAAGGTCTGTCACTATTAAAATACAATAAGCAAGATGACAGAAATATGTTCAGCAAAAGCTAACAGAGACCAGCACAGAAATGAGCGTATGGCATAAAAATAGATTTAATGGCCATATAAAAGAAACATAAAATAATGCTCACTTATTCAGCTTGTAGTTTATATCATCAAAATTCATTTTGTATTTCAATCTTATGCCCCACTGATTAAAATATAGTATCAATAGACTGTAACACCAACTAGTAAACAATGTAAATGGAAAGCTGTAAAATCAATGAATTACAAAACATATGAAAAATCTATTTTAAAAAGTAATATAGTTGTTTGAAAATAAGGGCCCCAGTTTTCAATGGAGTTTATTTCTAAGTACCGTAGGTATAAAGTAGAGGATTATACAGAAAGGAGGGTCAACAGTTTGCAAATTTGTAAAATTGGTGAGCATAAAATAAACTCATTTCAAAATGAATTATTTATATACCAATATACTTCCCAATATATAACAATCCAGTCTTCTTCCTTTAGTAATTACAAGTAAGCATGATTTATTTTGAAGTCTCATCAGTACATAGATGTGGATGGACTGCAACATACGGTATAGTTCTTTCCAAATGTAATAAACCAATGATATTTTCAAATTGTCCAACTCAAATTTCCCCAGTTTTGGGCCCTTCAAATATTTGGTTACAATAGGAATTGACTTCTTGTCACCCCAAGCCTGACATCATGGGCTAAGAAAGAGTGACTGGCCCAAAGTCATCCAGGTGTCCTTCATGACTAAGGCAGAATTAGAACCCACAATCACCTGGTGCCTTAATCACTAGATCGAACTGGCTCTCAAATTCACTTAAAATCATTACATTAACATCAAAACCATCATTGGAGTGGTAATCTTAATATATTTGGATGGCACTGGATTGAAGAAGAGATGTTTAACCTATTTTTCAGTGAATTACTCAGAAATATAAATTGTCTTACTGTGATTGTTGAGTAAAATATTTGAACTGACCTTTATATAGGGCATATACAGTAAATTACTCTTCAGCAAGCAAAAATTAACATCAACCCATTCAGGAAGCAAAAGTCAAACATCAACCCATTCAGAATAAACTATTGTCAATTATTGTAAATTAATATCTTTAGTTTTGCTGTAAATTTTAACAGTGAAAAGCTACCATTTATTTCCAGATTCTTATAGTTATAGGAAAGAGATGAACATCTAGTATGAAGAGAGATGAAGGAAGTGAGAATTTTTAGCCTTCAGAAAAACAGCTGAGTGGGGACAAGATGGTATTCTTCAAATATCTGGAAAGATACTGTATCACAAAAAAGGTCAACACTTACTCTTTGTTCTTCCAAAATAAAGGATACAGAATAATGGATTTTCGTTACAAAGAGAAAATGTTAGAAAAAAACTTTATAACAATGAAATTAGTGTGACAGTAGTACACCCCTCTTCATTATACGTGTTGAAGTGGCAGTTAGATAGCCATCTGTCTGAGATATTTTAATTTGTATTCTTTGCTGAGCTGGGGGTTAGAGCTGATTACTGAAATAGCAACTTTTAACTCAATGATTTTATGATATAGTAACTATCCCTGAATGGCAACTTTTTCAGATAAAGATATTGGGACTGAACAAAGGGACAGTCCTTGATTTTTTTCAGACATTTGTAAATTGCACATTGAAAAAGCTATGTAAGAAAGTGGCAGAGAGTAGACTCCTTGCATATAGAAGTTTAATGCAATTAAGATTTTAATTATATATTTTGTTCTTTATCAAAGTGAAATATGTGTATACATTGCTGATTATTGGTGACTAAATGCTTTTCTGAAATATTCATTTCAACCTGAAAACAAAACAGATTTATTTTTTTCTGTGTTTTTGATTATATGACCTTTTTTTGAGCATTTCTAACAATATATCGTTATTTAGTATATCTTATTGTAAGGAATAGGCTTCTACAACTCTACAGAGGGCTTGTCTAGTGAGAAGCTTGGCACTCAGACAAATCAGGCACATAGAAATAAACAACATCTACATATCATTCAAAAGACAAAAAGGAAACCAAAAGTCCAAAACACTTCATCACCAATAACCAACATTCAGATGAGCAGATGATGACATCAGGGTTAACACTAGACTAACACTCAAGATGTAAACAATACCCCAATCAAAGAACTACCAACAGAGTCAAACGATCTAACAGTAAACAACAGTCTCATCAAGGAACCAATCAGACCACATTACTAGGATATAAAATGAGATGCTACTTAGTGTGGTAATGAAATGTCTACAAAAAAAATAACCAAGCTCAGAGAGCTCAGAGGATCCCACTATGGTAATAAATCTCCCATAGTACAATCTACACATGATAATATGAGCCTAGCTCTTTTACTATCCAGTTATAAGGGAATCTTTTGGTGCTGATTTCCCCTTGCTAGATAATGTGAAAAGAGCTGGACTTCTCTGGAGAAATCCATGCAGCATTAGTTTCATTTCTGGCATAAGCTGTCATTAGCATAAGAGTTGATACTGGAGTGTACTGTAACATCTTCCATAGTAAAAACAAAAAAGCAAAAATAATGCAAAGAAGTAACACCACAGAATTTTTTTGAGATTGCAACCCTGAGTTACAAATATTCTCCTCCATTTACCTCTAGGTAAAATATACATCTGAAATGTAACAGGCAAAAAAAAAAGGAAGCAACAAAAATGTTAAGCAGCAGGTAAATACTGTAATAAAAATTTGAATAGTTATTGGAAGTATCTAAGGAGCCATATTTGGGGGGGGGGAGGAATTCATTAGTACTGCAGTGTTGAATAAGCACAGCATGAAGAAGATACCAAAAAATCCTTAAAACTGTCATAATTAATGAAGAATGATAAATAGTTTTAACTGGAGAGCTTTGAATGGATGGTTTTCCTTGCATTAATTTAATGCAGCCTAAATTTATAGAGAGACAGTTTAGTACAGGGGTCCCCAAACTTGGCAACTATGCTGGCTGGAGAATTCTGGGAGTTGAAGTCCACAAGTCTTAAAGTTGCCAAGTTTGAAGACCTCTGGTCTTGGTACAATGGTTCACCAAACCAAAAACTGGCAGACCTTGAGTTCTAGTCCTCTCCATGGGCACAAACCAGCTCGGTGACTTTGGGCCAGTCATTCTCTTCCAGCCTAGGAAGGAGGTAATGGCAAATCACTTCCGAAAAGCCTTGCCAATTAAACTTCAGGGACTTGTCCAGGCAGTCTCTAAGAATCGGATAGAATTGAATGTCAGCAGAAAAAAAAACCCTTTGTAGACAGGGAGTTTCATTCCTAATCATGAATAGTTAATGAAGTTAATGCTTTTGAAACATTTTGATCAGCAAATGAGATGTAGCTTTATCAATAACTTGCCTTTTGTCTTTTAATAAGGCCCAGCTTTTAAAATGTCGGGGAACATTTTCTGGCCCATGGATTGAATGCTATTTTCCAGATCCATTTTTGCATCCCTCTGGCCCAACCAAGCTGTTACGTTACCAAAGCTGGCAGCAAATTGCACCATATTTTCCACTTTTTCTTTCTGGGTAAAAATAAATGTTAAGTATCACACATTTTACTTTGCTTAAACAAGACACACATACACCAAGGTCACGGTAGTCACAGTGGTTATAAGTACACCAGGTGCCATACCAAAAATGAATATGAATATATGAATATGTACATGTCTGCTAAGGAAAAACTGTTAGAAATCTGATGAAGTGGACTGTAATCCATGAAAAAAAAAGTACAGTTAAACTATTAATCTTTTACATGCCAGAAGTGCTGCATGGATTGCATTCAATTTCGGCAACCTCAAGTACTTCCAGATTTTTAATTTCTATAAATTAAGAAAACTTTTCTCATTCCTGAACTCTCTTTAGCCCTATTCCCTACAACCACCCCAATAGTCTTTCCTCTTACATTTTATGTTCCCCTTTTAGTTATTTCATATTCCATGATTTTAAAGAAACAGATATTGCATATTTTCTAGGACAGAGTATCCAAGCAAGAATAATGCTTTTATTGTTGCCGATGATTAAATCATTTTTACTAGGAAGGCAATTATTACATAAAAAGATTAATGAGTACAGTAGTGCCTTTTTTTAGTCAACTGCTTTTTTTTCTTGAGTGCCAGTTTGGTGTAGTGGTTAAGGCATTGAGCTGGAAACCAGGACACTCCTATAGAAGAGTTCTATTCCTGCTTTAGGTACAAAACCAGATTGGTGATCTTTGTTCAGTCACTTTGTTAAGATATTCATGAACTGGGAGAGCCAATGGTAACAAGGTCAGCCAATGAATAGGCATAGCAACTGAATCAGCCAATGGGAGCTAACCACTTCTGAGTCTGTGCAGAGAATCAAAACTGGAATTTAAGGTTAAGGCTGGGCGTGGCTCAGCCCACTCTGCTCTCTTGTCCACACTCTGTGCTCTCTGTACTCTCTGTACTCTGAACTAGAAGCTGCTTGTGTTTTACTTTTAACTGTTGCTACATTGAAGAAGAACTCTGCTAATGGTATTGTGTGTGTGTATATATATATATATATATATATATATATATATATATATATATATATATATATATATATATATATATATATATATATACACACACACACACACACACACACACATACATACATACATACATACATACATACATACATACATACATACATACATACATATATATATATATATATATATATATATATATATATATATATATATATAATATTACTATGTTTATAAAGAAGTTATTGAATCCAGCTGAATCAGTAATCTGTGTGTGTTTCTGGTTTTGATTTTGCAACAAACTTTGATACACTTTGACTCATGTTAGAGAAAAGGCAAGGGCAAACCACTTCTGAAATCTTGCCAAAAAATTGCAGGGACAAGTCCAGACAGTCACCAGAAGTCACATGATATCATCATCATCATCATCATCATCATCATCATCATCATCATCATCATCATCATCATCATCAAGAGCTGAAGTGGTGCAGTGGTTAAATGCTGCGACTGCAGGCTGACTGCTAGTTCAGCAGTTCAGCTGTTCAAATCTCACTAGGCTCAAGGTTGACTCAGCCTTCCATCCTTCTGAGGTCGGTAAAATGAGGACCCAGATTGTTGGGGGCAATATGCTGAACTCTGTAAACCGCTTAGAAAGGGCTGTAAAGCACTATGAAGCGGTATATAAGTAAAGTGCTATTGCTATTGCTATTGCTATCATCATCATCATCATCATCATCATCATCATCTACAACTAGCAGCCATAAACCTAATTGCAAGCTTTAATTTAACCTGAGTAGACAGGCTATTTTTTCCTTGTTTGTCCTTTCCCCTTCTGCTCCACTCTCTTTCCTTATGTGTGTATTTTGGACTTGTGGCCTAGTTGGGAAAAAAAGGTGCATCCTTTTATTCTTTGTAGTATATTGCATAGCGATGACAACTGTCACAATATAGCAAGTGTTGTCTCTTTTATTATTAATAACCATAGTTCTAATGAAATGTCATTTGCAACAATGGACAACAATGGTAAAACCTCTTTTCATTGGCTCTGCATGGACTGAATTAAATGAACTGCTGTTAGTAGCAGAGCTGAGGACTTTTTAATGGTGTTTAAATTGGATTCAGCATCCATATTTCTGTCCTTTTAGTACAAAATTAAAAAAGGGAAAAGGAAAAAGCATAGGCACAGCTGAAGTTATTTTTAGAATGTTATAGAGCTCATTTTAAGGGATAATATGCTAAAGCACCACAGAGTGTCACATACTGAATAATAATTACAAACAACCTCATGAAACTTTAACACAGAAACTGCTGCATTATTTAGAACATTAATATGGTTTCTGGAAAAAGTAATTACTAGTTATCTATTGCCAAAGACATCGTTGGCTGTCTAACTCCAGGGGTACTGTCTGAGAAAGAATCAAGCCCTGAATATTTGCAAAGGAGTCACAATCAATGCCTCTGTTTTGCTGTATAATGTAGTTAATCCAATCTTTCAAAAAACAGAAAAAGAAAAAAAAACATGCTAAGGAAAAGCTACTAGAAGTACTAAAACAGTTGCTTTCATATTATTTCTTATACCTGAATGAGAAAAAGAACCTGGAAGGATGGATGGATGGCGCAACAACATCCAGTCTGTCTTTCATATTAGAATAGAATAGAATAACAAAGTTGGAAGGGACCTTGGAGGTCTTCTAGTCCAACCTGCTGCTTAGGCAGGAAACCCTACACCACTTCAGACAAATGGTTATCCAACATCTTCTTAAAAACTTCCAGTGTTGGAGCATTCACAACTTCTGGAGGCAACCGTCACAATATAGCAAGTGTTGTCTCTTTTATTATTAATAACCATAGTTCTAATGAAATGTCATTTGCAACAATGGACAACAATGGTAAAAGCTCTTTTCATTGGCTCTGCATGGACTGAATTAAATGAATTGCTGTTAGTAGCAGAGCTACGGATCAATTGTTCTAACTGTCAGGAAATTTCTCCTTAGTTCTAAGTTGCTTCTCTCCTTGATTAGTTTCCAACCATTGCTTCTTGTCCTACCCTCAGGTGCTTTGGAGAATAGCTTCACTCCCTCTTCTTTGTGGCAGCCCCTGAGATATTGGAACACTGCTATCATGTCTCCCCTAGTCCTTCTTTTCATTAAACTAGACATACCCAGTTCCTGCAACCGTTCTTCATATGTTTTGGCCTCCAGTCCCCTAATCATCTTTGTTGCTCTTCTCTGCACTCTTTCTAGAGTCTCAACATCCTTTTTGCATCGTGACAACCCAAACAATGCAGTATTCCAAGTGTGGCCTTACCAAGGCATTATAAAGTGGCATTGACACTTCACGTGATCTTGATTCTATCCCTCTGTTAATGCAGCCTATAACTGTGTTGGCTTTTTTGGCAGCTGCTGTACACTGCTGGCTCATATTTAAATGGTTGTCCACTAGGACTCCAAGATCCCTCTCACAGTTACTACTGTTGAGCAAGGTGCCACATATAGCCAGAATCATTCTTTGTCAGCCTGCGTGGCAGGCATTACTGGGTCTGCCTTTTTATATAAAGTTCATTGCCAGTTACGTGTGAAAACTGAATAGTAATTCAGATTGCTTCTCTAACTGTTGTCTTAGTGCAAGTTGTTTTTAAGCAGAGTTGAGAAACCAACAACTCCTGGGCTAGATCATGTGGTCCGAAGTCTCTTTGTTGTAGACTTCCTGCCAATCAGTGGAGCAGAAAACAGTGGGAGGGGAGAGTCTCCCCGTCCAAGTTGCTTCTCAGTTCATAGATTTGGACAATTTTTATTTATTATTCATTCATTAAGAAAATATATATGGCCATCCAACTCACTCATGGTAACTGTGTACAGGTTCCAGAAATAAAACCCCAATGTAAAATACGATCAATTCTCATCCCTTGTTAACAACAATCAGACAGAAATGTGTTCCATATCTTCCTAGGGTCCTCATGACTTCAGGGCCTTTAGAAAGGGTATTAAGGTGGCGGCCATCCTGATCTCTATGGGGATGATGTTCCACAGGGAGGGAGCCACCAAGGAGAAGGTCCTTTTTCTTGTCTCATTAGATGGACCTCCTTAATTTGGGGGGAGGGAGAGGGAGGAACTGATAACATACCTTGCCTCCCTGTTCTGATTGGTCAAGTAGATGTAGCTGGAAAAAGGATGGCCCTTCAAATAACCTAGCCCCAAACTCCTTGACAGGGAAAGAAGGCATGGTTGTAAAATTATGCCACTCAGATGAAAATTTCATTCCTCATTGAATCTTCCACGTTAATCGGCAGAAACACCTGAGCAGTAAGAAGCAGGGAGCATTGTTTCAAAGATAGTTCAATGCCCCTCTGATTTTCTTGGCAGTAGTCTCCTGCTGATCAGTTGAACTGTGAGAAGGTTTACAGTAATACATGGTGTCTCATGGCAGAAGAAGTTTTACATTTTGCATTCAATGAATGGATATCAATGGAGATGGCTGTAGATTAGATTGTGTGATCACAGAATATGGTATATGTACAGATTGGAAGGATAGGTGTGGCTGAGAGAATGAAAGAAAGGGAAATATATGGTAAAGGGAAAGATCAAGAGAATAAGATGGGAGTGGGGGAGGAAGCTTCTACCTATTTTCTTCCTATCCTATTCTAGTCCTCCTTTAACTACCAGGATTGGGATTGGAAACCCCATTGTTAAGTGACATGGCTGTTAAGGGAGACATCCATTGCAGTGGACCTTCTGCCACAGTTATCACAGTGGGACATTATGTGACTGTGACTTATGATTTTACTGCCAGCTTCTCCACTGCTTATCAGAAACTGAATGTGGAATGCACAAACAATGATCATGTGACCATAGAACACTGGGATAGTTCTGAACACCTGTCAGTTGTGAAACACCTGAATCCAGATATGCTGTAAAGGTCATAAATGCCAGAACCAGTTGTAAAGTTCTTTTTTCAGCACCGTCATAACTTCAAACAGTTGCTAAACAGCTAAACAAACAATCCAATTTTTTTGTGTTAAAATAATCTTTATTCGGTTTTTAAACTTTAAAAAAAACATACATAATAACACACAACATCAAAGAGAAAAAAGAAAAAAGAAAACATTAAGAAAAGGGGGAAAAAGGAAAAAAGAAGAAAAAAAAATACAAACACTAATACACAAAAAACGGCATTTCATTTTAACAGCTATACCTTTGTGTAACTAAATCCAGTTTTGCAATCTTACTACATTGGTTGCTTTTAACCTTTATCCCTTTTACTATTTAGTTCAAACTAATCTAAAACATATTTATACATATTTACATTATTTTTCATATTTATATCCTCGGATTATGTGCATCGATAATAATCATTTTTATTGTTATGAAGGAGATGGTAAGGAAAGATTTTTCGGATCAAGTCTTCTTCTGTGTCCATAATTTTAAATTTTTATTTGATTGTAACCAGGAATACCATTTTGCCCATATTTCATAGAAATCAGAGTTGTCTTTTTGATGAATGTCCATCGTTAACTTGCTCATTTCTGAGCATTCTAAAATTTTCCTAATTATCATAAACAATCCAATTTTTTTAAGCATAGCAATAAGCAACACAATGCCCATGAATATTTCCACATTACAATCTCTGCTCCCACCTGATATCATTTTTTAAAGTTATTTTTAATTTACAATTAAAACATTGCAATGTTTTATCTGCAAGTATATCTCAGTGCTGAAGTCTGTATAATTTACAGACTTATATAATCTATACCAGGGATCCCCAAACCCTGGTCCATGGCCCGGTGCCGGACCACAGCCTGTTTGGAACCAGGTCGCAGAAGTCGTGGACGAGTGTGCATGTGTGTGCAATCGAAGCTGCATTTGTGAAATCGGTGCACACATGCAAAACCACCCCCTCTTCCACCAGCACCCCCCGCTGCTGCCACTGCCTCCACCAGTCCACCAAGCCAGAAAGATTGGAGATCGCTGGTCTATACTATCATCTGTGTAGCATCAGGGGTGAGTTCCAACTTACCTCGCTGCCGGTTCCCTCCCTCCCTCGCCACTTGGGCGTGCCTCGTGGGCATGCGCATGCACAGTAACAAAAAATTTGAAAAAAAAAACTAAACAGAAAAAAAGATGGCGACCGCATGCAGAGTGCTAGAACACAGCTTCTGCACATGCTGAGAAGGATTTTTTTTTAAAAAAATAAAAATAAAGATGGCGGCGCTCACAGACCGGCACCAACTGATCCGGTTTGGTGATGTCATCGTGACGTCACCAGTGGATCGCTACCGGTACGGGAGAACCGGTCCAAACCAGGAGGAACCCACCCCTGTGTAGCATGTAGGAGAAATTGTTTTATAATGGGGATCAAACCCACTTTTTCACTCATGCATACATTGTTTAATTATGGCACCAGAAGCAGGTGAGGCTAACCTGAGGAGGGGTGGGATTGTAACCCCGTTATTAGATAGATTTGTGCTAATTACAATATTCATATAATCAGTACAGCAGACTAATTGATAGGTTATAGCAGCATAATGAGGTTGGGATCAGGATAGTAATGTGGGCGGTACGACAATAGCTTACTGATTTAAACAAAGGCTGCCTTCTCTGAGAAAAGTTGCTTCAATATGTTACTTTCTCTAGATGTTATTTTCTAGCAGCCTTTCAACATTCAACATTCTTTGTGTCTAAAAATGTTATGGATGAACTAGCAGTGTCCCCCCCCCCCACTGAGTAAGTGTATTTACTTGACACATCCAATGTGATTTTCTACAGCAGCTGATAGCAATTCCCTGGGTTTTCAAGTATCAGACAAGAGATCTTTCTGATTCCAGCATGGAGATGCCAAGGATTGTACATGGGGTCTTTTCATTAAAAAGCAAAATCTGATTCCCTCTATTGATCTTTGTCTTGTCCTTAAAAAGAGCTTTTCCCATAAATCTTTGTAATCTGAATGGACTCCTCCAGAATGTTATTAATCATGTAGAGAGAAGGAGCCCCATAGATATCATTTTAATAGTATTTTGATGAAGGATGAGTACTTGTAGTCAGAAAAGACGCATTGAGAAATATTTGAGCTTGGAGCCATCATACCTACTTTCAGCATCATCAAGGGTGCCCTGGATTTAATAGACGATGCCATTAAAATATAATTGATTATCTTTTATAGGATAAGCTTCCTTGATATGTACACAGACCTTTGTAATAGTGTAGGTAAATTTTCTCTAACTTCTTTTCATTTATGCTCGGTGAAAGGTTAGCCATGAAGACCTTCTTATTGGACCAAATTGAGTCTCTATTCTAATGCAGAGGCTCTTGTATGTTTCCTTTACAAATAGGAAGAAATATTATGTCCGAATTTGTTCTCTCACAAAAGTATATTGACATGCTAATGAGGCTGAAGCAAAAGTATTTTGGCTCAAAAGGCAGAAGGCTGTGAAAAATACAGTAATATCCAGCATTTTTCAGATCTGTAAGGGCATGTCAAAAAAAGGAGAATGAAAAGAAGCTATTGTTCGCATCTTTCACTGAGGATAGGCCAAGGAGCAAAACGCTAAGCCACAGGAAACCTGAAATAATTGGGAAACTCTCCTATCCAGATAGTCTCAGTCAGAAACAGACTGAGTAGCTAATGGTGGCCAAAGGAGAGCATTTTAATTTGAATAAGTATAGAGTTGGATAGAATTGGAAAGCAACTATGATACACATTTAGGTAAAGTAGGTACATAGGTAAAACCCATTTTCTTATAGATAAATGCTGCATCAACCTGCAGCCAATACAAATGACTTGTAAAGTGGAACACTTTATTCATTTTGATCATGAACTATACAGTAGTAGTATTCTATGCGAGGAATGCGAGGGAGCTTCAAGTGCAAAAGCATGGCGAACCACCTACCGCCCCCCTGGTCCCTCTCACCGCCCCCTGTCGCCACCCTTGCCTCTCACCGCCCCCCTAAAGGTTCCCACCGCCCCCTGGGGGGCGGTACCGCCCATTTTGGGAACCACTGCTTTAGGGTAACATTACTATAAGTAACTATTTTTAGTGATATGTACCCATTAATTCTGGAATTTGAGCTGACCTCACACTATTTAAGCCACTAAAAACAGGATTTTTTTAGTAAGTCTGAGAAATGAGCTGACAACATCAGCTGTAACATATTAGGGCTAGTTTACGTATTGTATTATTTGATTTATTTTTACCATGGGCAGTTTATTCCTTTGCACTGATGGATGGAATTTATCAATGTAAACTCGGGTCTTTTCAATTGTAGTGGAGATAAATTCAACAAATACATAAAATAAATAAGTAAATTATAAGGGAATTTAAAAAGTGTACTTTATTGAAATAATTCTATGAAATAGTGATTAAAATTTTCTATGAATAGAGTCAGAAGACAATTACTGGAAGAAATATTGTGTTAATAAATGTTCATAAAAATGATAAGAAAATGTAAACTGAACTTGTCTAATGTGTATTAAAGCTATTACGAAAGTAAAAATGAGCATTTTTGTACAATGGCTTATGTCTCCCCTCCTTTTATCAATAAGATACTATTCAGGTTAGGTGGTTTGAAAAGCTTAGATTGGCAGCTTGAAAATCAAAATAAATAAAAACCAGAATCATCTGTGGCTGTGAATTTCTTTTACTTGCTCTAGAGCAGGGGTGTCAAACCCACGTCGTCATGGCAGCATCATGTGATGTATCGGGACTTTCCCCCCCTTTGCTAAACTGGGTGTGGGCGTGGCCAGCATGTGATGCATCTGGCCCACGGGTCGGGAGTTTGATGGCCCTGTTCTAGAGCTCTGAAAAAGTAGTATTGGACACTGGAAATCAGTTAAATGTTAAAAATTATAAACACCACTACTCCACATAGGCCAAATTGAACATTTATAATTGCACTAAAATGTTACAAAAGGACAATAGTTCTTTGGTGGCATAATTCCAAAGGAAACTATTTTAGAATATTCATGGGAATTCTCAAATATTAGATAGTTTGGACTCATCAAAAAAACCTCTCTAATGTTTAGATTTCTGTTCCAATGTTCAAACACTTTCATTTGCGTTATTTCATTAATATAAGAATCTTTCAGTGTTTCCCACATTCCACCATAAAATGTTTGCTGAAATGTTTTCCTTTAGAAAAAAAGAAATTGGTTTCCCATAAGACCAATCCAGAATGATAGTGTGTGTGTGTTGTGCATATCTGTATGTGGGTGTGGGTGTATATAACTAAAATTTGGCATAATACTCAGAATGGCTATATTGACTGAGAAGTTTTGTGTAGTAATCCCAACATATTTAGAAAGCATAAGCAACCAATTATTTAATATTTATCCAGCGTCCAGTTAGATCATTAAATGCCACTCAGCTGAGCTCAATGCCTAATGACTATGGGCACACACTCACCGTCTTAACCAGTCTTTTTTTTATTTTCCAAACCCATCTTTATTTCTCATTCATTGTCTGCTTACATAACCCACTTAAAATATGTGACTCCCTGCTTTGTGTTCATTGCCACAAGGGAGCAGTAAGTCTTGATTATAGCTATTCAGCTTTCCTCAGAAGTTGCTTTGTGATCCCAAGAAAATACAGCTTTGGCAGAAGGACCTGAGTGCAGCTTTTTCCTTTTGAATTAGAGATTCTGCATAGCCTAGTCCTGGATTGATTACCTCTTTTTGCCATCTGTGATAGTCATTGTAACCATCTCCACATCTATAATTCAAAGGCATCTATTGCCTTTCTCTTGCACTTTCTGTGTCCAACTGTCAAAGTGATACATTACCACTAGGGTAAAAAAGAACAGTCTAATGCTATCTTTATTGTCATAGAAATATCCTTATTTTTCATAATCTTGTCCAAATTTGTCATCCCTTCATCTCTAGGATTAATTTCCTCTTTCCACTGTCCATCTTTACTTATTATTGAACCAAGAAAATAAAACAATCCATCACCTTCACTTCATCATCATCAACTACAAATTCATTAAGCCCGTCATTTTACTATTTAAAATTAAGCTTAAAATTAAGCTTTCCATTCTTATTTTAATGAGAACTTTTATATTTCTTCATTTTCTACGAAGTATTGTTACTCAGTTTTTGCTGCTGTATCTCATGCTGTTAATGCCTTCCTCCCTTTTTAATTTACCTCTCATATCTTACACCATCTTTTACAATTTTAATGATATATTTGCTATATAAGGTGAGCCATAAGTTGAAGATATGGATAAAGAAGCAAATGGGGTTAAAAGACATACAGAAAATGCAGAGTGATTTTGATGGAAATAGAAAGTTGTTTAAAGGTGGGAAGGCTAACAAGGGACTTCCAGCATAGTGAACGTAATTAAGAATAAAGATGAATTAATTATATGGGATGAATTAATTATTATTCTATAATAAGGGAGAATAGGGAATAAGTATTTTAGAGATTTGCATGTGAATGGCAGCGAATGGAACTGAAACAATGCAATAAATGTTAGCTTGCAAGGGATGATTGATGAACAGAAAATAGGCTGCAATAATTTTGAAAAATGATAAGGCTTCAGATGTCAGTGCCTGGAGAAATGTTAAAATTTGGATCTGCTTTGCTAATACAGTGCCTGTGTGTGAAAACTGCATCTTCCCTAATGATTAGGAGACTCCCATAACTGTTTTCCCCATACCAAAGGGAAAGGTAACAAGAGTGAATCCAAAACCTACAGGAAGACCCATTTGTTAAGTGTGCCTAAGAAAGTGTTTTAGAAGTTTTCTCACTGAAAAAGTAGGAGATGTGACAATTAGCATGATTTTAGAAGTAGTATATAGTAAGACTTTATGCTAGGCGGGAGATGTGAAGATCAGATTTTTGTTGGTCAGTGGGTAATATATAAAAAAGAGAAAGAAAGGTTGTTGTGTGTTTCTTGATCTTGTGAAAGCGTGTGATAAAACAAATGGGCTTCAGCTTTGGAGTCTTTGAGTTGGAGGCTGTTTGCTGAATGGGAAAGACAATGTACTGTAACTAAAGTATAGATGAGAATAAACGAACATTTGAATGTTTCAACCTAGATCAGGGAGTAAAATAATGATATATAGCGCTTAGCAATAGCACTTAGGCTTATATACTGCTTCAGGGTGCTTTACAGTGTTTTTAAGCAGCTTACAGAGTCAGCATATTGCTCCCCAACAATCTGGGCCCTCATTTTACCAACCTCAGAAGGATGAAAGGCTGAGTCAACCTTGAGCCGGTCAGGATCTAAAGCATCACTGCATTCTAATCACTGTGCCGTTATGGCTCTTATATGAGGTCCCCGCACTTGCTTCATGTATTTCTGGATAAGTGTGTAAGGAACTCTTGTGGTGAGGTTACAACTATGCTGATCAGGAATTTATAGTGTGTATGTTTTTATGTGCCGATAATACAGATATACCTCAACCTATGACAGATTAGAGTGCAACCATTAGCGAGCATTTGAAGATATGATGGCCCTCCCTGGGGCTAGTTATAATCTGGATTCAAAGTTATAACAACTGCCCCTCTGGTCACATGATCACATTTTGGACATTCATGACCATGGTTTGTGATTTCTTTTGCTGAAAACAGGTATTTACTTCTGGTTTTTCATTACAGACAATGGGTTCATTTAATAACAATGGCATTTGTTTAATGACCACTGCAAAAGAGGTTGTAAAATCAGGTGAGGTCCTGTGATCACCCACTTAATGACCAACACTTACAACCATAATTCTGGGGTCAATTAGAGTTGTAAGTTGAAGACTACTTGTATTGTGTTATTTGCTGAGATCTTGAATGATTTTCAGCAAATGTTTGAAAGACTGTAGGATACAGTAAGTATCAGTTTACAGTAAGGGGCATGCATAAGCGCACCAGCGTGCCTACTGTCCCTGTCCTAATGTTCCCTTTTATTAGTACCCATCTTATGTGTATAGACAATGTTATATCTATGTATATCACCAATACGTACTTAACAAAAACAAATAAATAAAAATAAAAAATAAAAGTAATGGGCATCTAAGAATATGGTATTTCTATTTAACAGAGAATGGAGTTATACATAAATGATGAAACATTAAAGCAAGTACATGATTTTTTTCTATCCTAGTAAAATGTTTATAACAGTGGGAAAATAGAGAACTCTTAAAATGCAAGCAAAATGTGATAGTATGTGATTTATTGTGAGGAATTAATTTTGATTAAAAAAACAAATATATTCCTATTGTAGCATGAGAAGTAGTCTTGTATAGTTATTGTAGTAAAAGAAAAGTAAATTTCCTCCTTAGTTTTCCTCTTATGTTTGCATTCTATTCTTGTGTTTTTTGATCTTGCATTACTTTTTCCATGTATAGGTCTTTACTATTACCTGTTAAGCAAAGCGTTGCTGTGTTGTTCTAGAAGTCTATAACTTACTGACTCAATTTCCTTGCATTTCCTTTCTTTCTATGCTCTGATTTTTGTCTTGGCTGCAGTGTTTCCCCATATTGTTGACATGCAAGCTTTCCTCATCACTGAGCTAATGTTATTCACCCATCCTTGAAAACTATACTGGAATGAAATCTGATGTCTCCATTGCCAATCCCTATCTTGTCTCTGTTCCCTGTTGCAATCATTTGACTTTTGTCTGAAATACTGGATGGCAAAATCAAACTGATTTTATACATAGGTGGTCCTTTTACCTATGGGTTAGAGATGAGTTAAGGACAATCTAATCGGGACCCAGTCAGAAAAGATTTGGGCAGATGTTTGTGCTGTGAAGACAGGCAAATGGGGAACAAGTAGAAGATAATATTTGTAGCTCATTGTTGAACTGTGGGGACTTTGGAGCTCTCTGAGTTTGCTGGTTTTCTTGAAGATGTTTCATTACTAAACTAGGTAACATAGCACTGATGATGTTAGCTAGTTTGGTAATGAAATGTTTGCAAGAAAACCACCAAGCTCAGAGAGTTCCAAGGACCCACAAATGGGGTAGAGTCTGGACAGCTACCTTTCCTCCTGTGGCATTAAACATTTCAGTTGATGTTTCATTTGGATTTGATGTTTTCATATCTCACATTTCAAAATTGTGCTCATGAGTATATTCTTTCTCTGAAATTTTTTCCACATTTTGTAATCCCAGTTGTAAACGATTGGAATATAGTCTTTTATCAACCTTTAACTTCCTTTCGTTCTATTAGAGCTCTTCTGAGATTACGTTTGAGTACATTTTGAGACCCTTTCCTGTAATTTCTATGATCTTAGAATCACAAAATTGGAACACACTTTTAAGATCATCTAGTCCAAACACTTCTTGGATGCAGGATTTGTTGATATACATATTTTTCACAGCCAGCATTAGTCCCATGGCGATGAGCTTCCAGGTTAATAGACCATGGTTAATAGACCAGGTTAAGAGACCATTTAAGCAACAACATCTGAAGATATCAGCCACAATTGCTGGCAAAACATCAGGGTACCAAATAATTAGATTATGATCTACTGGCTCAGAAATGCATAACCACTGGATTTTTTTTTCATTTTCTTGTTATTCTCTCTGAAAAACTCTAATAACCTACATACCTCCTTCATTACTGTGCATACTCTGACAAAATGTTTGTGTAATTCCAGATTTCTCTGCATCTTCATGTTTTGCATTCCAAACAACCACTAAGAGTTCTTCATCCTTTCTTGGTGTTTTATCTAATACCTCTTGCATTTTTCCTTCAATTCTTCAGTATCTTTTATTGTTACATTTGTAATATATAAAAACACTTGCCTATCCCTGATGTTTAATGGAGGTCAACTAATTTAAGACAAGGAAATGTATTATAGTGTGTTATACTTTTAAAAGTCAATGAAGTGTGTATGTAACATTTGTGGTCTTGGAAACACGTGAAATAAAGATTAATGTTATTACCTAAGATAATAAAAATAATTCATTTTAATTTTCAAGTAATAAGCACATTCTCTCTCTTTCTCTTCTTCCTCAAATTCAATTGTTATTTTATGGCCTGTTGAACACAGCACAGTACTTATTGTGTTTATTACATCAACAAGGTCCATAAATCAATGTGCACAGTTATAATCATTACACCAACAGATATTTTGAATATTTAGCTTTTCTAAAAAAAATCTCTTTAATAGGAGTTACCAGCACAATCTGAAAATAGAGTGCAATGGGACTTGGCTATGCTGTCTGATGTGAAACATCAGATCCACCAGTGGAGGTTCAATTAAACTAATTTATTGCTAATCATGTCTATGCACAGGAATCTTCTCAACTAATAGTTAGCACCTGCTTGGAGTTAGATAAGGGTCAACAGACTCCAAGGGAGGTTGGACTTAGTTTCCTTTTGACTATGTAGGGATTCAAGGCTGATCCCTCTTTTGACTCCACCCCCACCCCCAGTTCTGCCACTCCTTCTCCTACATGTGCATTTGTAATAAAGACAGTGCAGTTACTTACAGTTGTTAGGTGTATACTGAAGATTAAGCTCTTTGTTACCTTCTTTCTTCTCTCCGCATTAATGGTTGACCTATTAATCTCATCACTAAAAAGAGGAGATGGAAATATTTACAACTTTTGAAAAATGCTTCAGAATCAGTTCAACAGATCTGGAAAGTCTCCCACTTTAAGAATTACTAAAAAGAGGCCATGCTCAAGCAATGCCACTTATTAAACAATATACAGTGGTACCTCGAGATACGAGTTTAATTCGTTCTGTAAACTTGTTCGTATGTCAATTTGCTCGTATCTCAAAGCAATTTTCCCCATTGAAATTAATTGAAATGCCATTAATCCGTTCCAGCCCCCAGGCTGGCTGGCTGCGCTGGCTGGGCTGGCTGCTAGGGGTCTCTCTCTCTCTCTCTGTGTGTGTGTGTGTGTGTGTGTGTGTGTGTGTGTGTGTGTGTGTGTGTGTGTGTGTGAGAGAGAGAGAGAGAGAGAGAGAGAGAGTTTTCCTCCCACTCACTCTAGGAAACCCAGGCAAGTCCAAGCGTGCTCTCGGCTAGGCTGTGGGGAGGGAAGGCAGATCGGCAGTCCTTTCCTTTCTCTCTGCCTCCTCCCCCCCCAAGAGCCCTACGGACGCCAGGATGGCTAAGCTAAAGGGGGAAAATTCTCTTTGATATTCAAATCTGGCTGAAGGTTTCCTCCCTTTCAGAATGTTGCGGAAATGAGTGGGCCATGAAATGAGTGGGTCATGTGCAGCCGGCTGTTCCTCGTATTAATCCGTTCCAGCCCCCAGGCTGGCTGGCTGCGCTGGCTGGGCTGGCTGCTAGGGGTCTGTGTGTGTGTGTGTGTGTGTGTGTGTGTGTGTGTGTGTGTGTGTGAGAGAGAGAGAGAGAGAGAGTGTTTTCCTCCCACTCACTCTAGGAAACCCAGGCAAGTCCAAGCGTGCTCTCGGCTAGGCTGGGGGGAGGGAAGGCAGATCGGCAGTCCTTTCCTTTCTCTCTGCCTCCTCCCCCCCCCAAGAGCCCTACGGACGCCACGATGGCTAAGCTAAAGGGGGAAAATTCTCTTTGATATTCAAATCTGGCTGAAGGTTTCCTCCCTTTCAGAATGTTGCAGAAATGAGTGGGTCATGTGCAGCCGGCTGTTCCTCGTATCTCAAATGTTGCTCGTATTTCAAAGCAAAACTTCGCTTGCTCGACAGCTCGTATCTCAAATATCTCGTATGTTAGGGCACTCGTATCTCGAGGTACCACTGTATTAATTATATTATGTATGTGGAGTGCCAAGCTGATTTTGGCAAACTCATAATATACATATAAGGTATATTCTAACGAGGTGTGATGCCCTTTATTCAGTGTTGCTAATGGGGTACTAGATAGACAAATAGGTAGATAGATACCGGTAGATGATAGATAGATAGATAGATAGATAGATAGATAGATAGATAGATAGATAGATAGATAGATAGATAGATAGATAGATAGATAGATAGATAGATAGATAGATAGATAGATAGATGGATGTAGGGAATTTCTTATCCAGAATGACTATGTGGAGTGTGGGGGGGTTTAGATCAGGGATGAAATTCAAATTTTTTCCCTACCGGTTCTGTGGGCCTGGCTTGGTGGGCGTGGCAGGGGAAGGATACTGCAAAATCTCCATTCCCATCCCACTCTGGGGCCAGCCAGAGGTAGTATTTGCCGATTCTCCAAACTATTCAAAATTTCCGCTACCGGTTATCCAAAACCTATCAAAACCTGCTGAATTTTACCCCTGGTCAGGGGTTTGAGGACTCATTTATTTAATATAGTAATATTTTTCTGTTTTATGCATTGTCTGGCATATTTTATTCATTTTATATTTGTCTAAGATTTTTGCTTATTATATATTCTTGTAGCTTTGACTTTTTATGATTTTCATTTTTAGTACCTACTGTAGCAGGTTTGACTATATCCTACCTGTTTTTGTACATTTTCTTGGACTTCGTGATCTGATTTTTATATTGCATTTTTCTATGCTGATTTTTGGCTATAATAAAGTTTAAGTTTCAAGTTTCATAACTAGCAAATAGCACCAGAGAATTGTTATAAAGCAGTCAACTAAGAATCAGCACTAAACTATAAAAACAAATATTTAAAGCAATTGACTTGCAGTTGTTACACACAACGGATTTGCTTTTACTGTGCATTTCTTCAGTCACAATAAAGATAGATTTTATAGTTTCCTGCAGAGACTGAAAGTGCAAAATGAACTCTTTTAAATGTATTGTGTCGTGCAATTCTATTTGTCATCTCAGTGAACAGGATATTAACTTTGCTTCATGAAAGATAACAGAGATCAAAATGTATAGGCTTTAAAAATTTGCCTGGGAAAACGACACTACACTAATAAATACTTTTTATTTTGTGCTTTCGAGTCAAGTGAGTGACTGCTGGTGAGTGCCTGGACAATTTGCAAAATATTCTGGAAGCAATTTACCATTGCCTTTTTCCTAGGGCTAAGAGAGAGAAAGACTAGCTCAAAGTCAGCCGGTTGCATTCATGTCCAAGGCAGACGTAAAACTCATAGTCTTCTGGTTTCTAGGCCAGTGCCTTTAACCAGAAACCAAACTGGTTCTTATATATCAGAATCACTCAATTTCTTTAGCTATGTTGTGCATTGGGGTCCCTGGTGACAATACAGTTGCACAAAGGGTTATGTCAGGCTTGTGTATGTTGGAGCATCCATAGAAACATGGAAGAATGAATGAATGAGCATGCAGACACCAATGTCTGCATGCACATTGTCTGCATGCACATTGATTTACTACTCTCTGGGAATTGCATTTATTTATTAAGGTTTATTAAGACTTGGTCTCCAAAGTTACCCTTGCAGCCATTTATGTGAGAGGACCATCATGTTTAGCCCAAAATTATAATATGGTTTGGTAAAATAATTGGAATTAAAGCTCCTTGATTTTTCCCATTTCTACTTCAACAGTATAAGGTAGAATTATGAAATAATACTCTTAATTTTACAATCTGTGGACTTTAATTTATGCAGCTGAAAACATTTCAAATGACATGAGTATAGTCATTTCATTATCAGATGGAACTTGTTCTTTTAACAATCTTTCAAAAGCATTGGAGGAAACCTTAGGATTTGAACTTGATACATCAGCCTCAAACATTTCATGGTATGAAACTTCATTCATATTGGCTTAGCAAGAATAGAATATAAAAATAATTCATAGATGGTACCCCTCCCTTTAAAATTATATTGATCAAAGTCTTCCTAGACTATGTTGGAGCAGTCTGAATTCAACTGATACTATCCCCCATGATTATAAAAGATTATACATCTTTTAGCTCTTGATTGAAAGTTTGAGGAAATTAGAAAAATTGCCCAGATTTGTATAATTAGAGTAGTCATTTCCCCTCATTAAAGCTCATTAAATGGTTCAAAATGATTTGTTGTTGTTGATCAGTACCAGAATGCTGGCTGATGGGGTAGACCAGACAGGAACATGACCAGATAAGTTAATTCTCTTTTATTTTAATGCTACATTGGCAGAATCTTGCAAGTCTGAAGGTTCTTCTCTCTCCTTGCCATCTCCATTACAATCTAAGAAAGTAGGGGGGGGTTTCAATAAAGGAGAATATTTTCAGCTCAAAAGTTGTAGTGAGGGGTCCTTGGTGCTCTCTGAGCGTGGTTGCTATCTTGCAGATGTTTCTGACAGTGTCTATTCTGAGTCTTTTGCCCTCCCACGGTGCTACTGTGGGCTCAGCTGTTTTTATCTGTCAGTTCCCTTGTCTGAGTCTCTTTGCCCTTTCTCCCAAGGTCAATATTGTTAACACAATAGCAAATGCCTCGAAGAATCCTTTAGTGAAAGGACAATTTTCTTATTTTTGTTCACTATTTTTACTAACAAAACAATTGTAGGAAGTTAGCACCCACCCCTCTCCTAGGAAATGAGATATCCTAGGAGATATTAAAATGTAGGAAATATTATGTGGAACATATCTGGAAACATGCTTTTAAACAAAAGACTCTTCTTGGAAACCCCCACCCCTGCTAAGCTCACATATTCCTCTCACCTGGCTGAAAGTCTTTTGCATGACAAAACCATAATAGGATTAGCCCAAGGCCCTTTCATTTCAGCCAAAGCTGGATTAGACAAAAGCCAAGAGCCACCCCAGCATGCCCCTGGGGGGTCTGAGAGCCAATGGGATACATTTCTATACAGGAAAAGGAAATCTAAGAGGTGGGACCCAACTTACACTATAAAAACCAGGAACTCAGCATATCTCTTTCTCTTTTTTCTCTTCACCACACAACCATGTAAGTTACCTTTTCTGTACAGGGGCTCCTGCCATGTGCTCCTGTCCACCATTAAACCTTCCTTCCAAGCAACCTTCATGAATCCAGTGTCTTTTTCCCCACTTGGAACTGAACCTAAAAGGATATTTCCTTATAACAATTGGCGAGCCAGCTGGATTTCCAAGCTAGCCTCTTCAATGATCCAGGCCTAAATAAATTTATTAGGCCTTGGCCATTGGGAAGTAGGTTTTAAAGGGGTTTTGAGTTCAAAATTCAAGGGCTGCTTGGAAAGAAGGTGAGTACCTACCTCTAAATTTTACTTTAAACCATAGAAAACTGGGAAATGTGTGTTTGCATGTGTGTATGTGTGTGGGGGTAATTTTTGCTTTTAATTTTACTTTATGGCATATATAAATTCCAATTTCAATTGAATAGTGTGTTGTCTGGGTACAAATCATTTTAGGGAAAAAATAATCATGCTTTTTGTTTAACCAAGTTAATGTATCTTCCTAAATCCTTTGATATTTCCTCCCCCCCCCCTTCTCCCCCCCTTCCCCCCCCCCCAGCCCTGTTTTGTCTGCTAGCCATTGCAGGATACTCATTTTATGGTGGTTCTTTTCCACTTCTCCAAATCTGTTTTAATTTGTTGCACCAATTTATAATAGTTATCTATATTTTTGGTTTTCCTTACCTAGGGGTAGGATTTTACTTTTCTTTGCCTTAGAACCATGTTCTCTGCCTTAGAACCTTTCTTTGCCTTAGAACCATGGACTCAGAATTTTGTTGTTGTTTTTTTTTCTTTCTTTTTGAAGATGGGAACCACATTAGCTTTTTCCCAGTTTCTCAGGTGGTCCCCGTGTCCCAAGATTTTTTTTTTAAGATGTGCAGTGGTTCTGAGATTTCATTTACCAGCTCCTTTAGGACTCTGGGACCTGGTGTTCTCTTACTGTTTTTGCTTATTTTAACTTTAGTTTACAGTCTGTTTTATTTTTTTCCTTTCCAGTTATATTTCTGGTTAGTTGGGTTGCATTTCTTTTTGCAAGAAGACATGCAAAGAATGAGTTAAGCAACTCATGGCTTTCTCTGTGTTGCCTTCTCTCCTTAGTGGTCCAACTGTTTCCTTGATTTTTCTTCTTGTTTTTTTTTATGTATTGGAAGAATCTTTTATATTATCTTTCACTTTGTTGCAAGTCGTTGTTCATTCAAGGCTTTTGTTTCCTGATTTTTCTTTACAGATTCTTGCTATCTGCTGATATTCTGCTTTAGTTATGTGTCCCCGTTTCCATTTTTGTATCTGTCCTTCATTCATTCAATTTGTCAGTGAGGTCTTTGTGCAGCCATGCTGGTGTTTCTTGGATTTCTGGTTTTTTTTTTCCTGATTGCTTTTGTGCAATTGGCTTTTATAATCAAGTTTTTTCAGAGTTTACAAAGCTTCTTGAGTTGCTTCTTTCCTTTAGGACTTTCATCCAAGGAATCTTTCTCAAGTTTCTCTTGAGTTTATTAAGGTCAGCTTTATTTTAAAATCTAAGACTTTAGTGTGTTCAATTGTGTTGAATCGTTTTTGTTATGTTAATGATGCAGTTTCAAATCCTTCTACAACTTCGTCTTGGTTGGTTATTAACCTATTTTATTTCTCACTTGGTGCAAAATTAGTTTTCAAGTTTCCATGCCTTTAATTTCTGTGTCTGCCATAATATTTATATTTAGCACTTCCAGTATCAAAATCAATAGCATCCTTTTCTTGTGCCTTTTTTTTAAATGTGTATTTAAAATCATTCTCATTTTGTTTTTAATCTGTCTCTTAGAAAAAGCTTAAGAGAGCTGAATGTATAAATTCATTTAGGAACCTTTTAGTTTGCTGCCATTATTGAAGTATATATTTTATAGTCAGCATTCAGTGAAGAGATGGGCCTATAGTTTTATCTGCATTAAATCTGAATCTTATTTTGGAATCAAAGTAATATTTGCTCCCATTCAGGAATGTGGTACCTTTACATCAATCAACACCTCATTATGTAAAATCTTTGTAAAATTCTGCCACTGGCCCACCTGGTCCTGGTGTTTGGTTGTTCTTTTGTCTCTTGATCTGCTTCTGATAATTCCATCATTGATATTCATTCATTTAATAGTTTTTGTCCTTTTCTGGTACTTTAGGCAATTCCATTTTTTCCAAATATTCTTTAATTTTATTTTTCTGAAACTTCTTGCTCATACAGCTTTTCATAATATTGAATTATTTTTGTTTATCCTCATTTGGTAGTATAGAGTTTCTTTCTCATCTACCAGCCTATGTGTCAATGTCTTCTCTTTCTCTGTTTTGATTTGTGTAAGTTCTGTTTAGCGTTTACAGAGCACAGGACCTTCTGTTAGGGAAGGAGGAAGAATGTCTGTCTGTGTGTGTGTGTGTGTGATTGAAGGGTGGGAAAGCAAATTTTGTTGTTGTTGTTGTTGTCGTTTTTATGTGCACATCCCAAAAAGCAAACCCCTTTGGAAAAACTGCGTGGAGCCTGGGACGCCAGGACTATGAGTCAACAAAGCAGGAAACTTGTGTAAAATGTGAAGCACGTGAAAGTGTGGAGGTCCTAGTACTAGCTGTATAGGGGCGGCTAGTCCTCGCAGATCCCCTTTTTTGGATCTGATAAACCTAGAGAGATTCCCTACAGGAAGGGGGCCTTACTTCTACGAGGGAATCGGAAGTCCTTCCCAGAGTTTTTTTTTCTCTGAAACTGTTGAGCGCGCCACTAGCTAAGCCAAAGTGAACCTTACATTTAAAGGACCATGGGAAGCTCTAGTTCGAGGGTGGCGGGAACCCCTTTGGAAAAACTGCGTGGAGCCTGGGATGCCAGGACTATGAGTCAACAAAGCAGGAAACTTGTGTAGAAAATGGGCTTTGCTGAGGGATGACACAGAGAAACAAAACAAAACAAAACAGCCAATTTGGCTAAATAAAGGTACTTAAGAAAACAGAAAAGGAAAAATGTTGAGGTGTTTGTTGTTTCTTCTCTCTCTCTTTTCTTCTCTCTCTCTTATATGTAACCACGTGGTTTGTTTGTTAAGATTTGTGCCTTCCTAATTTAACTGAGATTTATGGCAGGAAGGACTTGTGTGTGTGTCCTGTCATCCTCTTTGTCCATGTTTTTGTGTCTGTGTACGTCTTTGTCTTGTCTTGTGCGCACTCGAGTAATTGCAACTGTAAAATATCTCTGTTTCCTAGAGATATGAATTTCAAATTGTTAGAAAATTAAAAGCACTGAAAAGAAAGGAAAATGTCTTTGCCCAGTTAGGACTGGCCAACCTGATCTGGGACAAGGAACAGAGTTCAATTTTCCTATTCCTCTCGGTGTTTTTAAGAAAAGCCAAAATTTAAGGGACAATGTTTTAAGTTAATTTACAGGAAAATTTCATTTTTACATTTACTGTATGTACATGCAAACAGTTTTAATATTGCTCTTCTGTGATGTTTAATGGATGCCAATTCTCTGCTAAGATGGAAATGTCTGTTCATTTTTTTCCCCTGGTGATGTCTCCATTTTGTTATAATTGATTTAACTGCGATACTGATGTGTTGATTGTTTTCCTCAAACCCTGCCTGCAAGCTATCTACCCCCCCCCAAATCTCTAATCCTTTTACAATGCCTCTCGTGGTAGAATTACCAGCAAAAGGGGGAAGGGACCCTGTTCTTATGTCTTTCAGCCCTGCACACATGATCCTGAAGCCTATGGAAGCAGAGCAAATGGGCTCAGACACTGCCTCCAGTAAAGACATTCCATCCATTTGAGCCAGAAGTGGGTTTGAATCTAGTCCTCTAGACATCACATCAACCAGAGTGGAGTAGATCTTTCCAAGCCTGACTGACCAGCCTTACTGTCAGAGTTACGCAATAAATCAGAAGCTTCAAAAGATAACTGCATTTTGCTGATTCAAATAACTTCTTTATAAGTAGAATAAAACATTAACAATACCCCACACTTTGTTTCAGATCACATGTTGAGATGTTTTCACAGCAATCTTTAATGGTGGACAGAGTAAACCACGCCCTTCTTCTTGCTAAGTTTCTGGACATGCTCAAATAACACTTCAGCCAGATTGGCTGACTCAATCACATGGCTCTCCCAGTCATGAATATTCCAACACTCCTCCCTTCATTACTGGGAGAGACATCAGACCTATTGGATTTAAATATTTCCCATGATTCACATTACCCAATGGTTTGGTCATCATGTCTGCTAAATTATCCTCTGAAGAACAATGATGTAAACGTATCAATTTTTCTTTTACAGCTTCCCTGACATTACAATACTTAATGTCCACATGTTTACTTCTGTTCTTCACTCTGTCACCTGTTGCCATTTTTATACAAGCAGCATTATCTTCATAAACAATTACAGCTTCATTTACATTTACATTTAAATCTTGTAACAACTGTACATACCAAACTACTTCAGAACATAACTCAGACAATGCAATAAACTCTGCTTCAGCAGTTGAAATAGCAACCGTTGTTTGTTTTCTGGACTTCCAACCAATTAAAACCCCTCCAAACAATATTACAATTCCAGAATTAGACTTTCTGGTTTTTACATCATTTGCATAATCACTATCAACATAACATTTCAATTTTAATTCTTCAGTGACCTGTATTTGAAGACCTAAATTCACAGTTCCCTTCAAATACCTGAGAATTCTTTTCACACCCATCCAATGCAACTTTGTAGGTGTAGCAGTAAAGCGACTTAAGATGCTCACTGCACAAGCTATGTCTGGTCTGGACCACTGTGACAGATATAACAGACTCCCTATTGCAGAGTGATATATCTCCTGATCACAGGCTTCACTTTTGTCCTCACCCAAACTATTGTAAAAATCTGTGCTCATAGGTGTAGGAGCAATATTACAATCTTTCATGTTATACTTCTCTAATAATTGTTCAATTTTTCTCCTTTGACTGAGAATATAACCCTTTTCAGTTTTTTGTATCTCTACACCAAGATAATTCTTTATTTCTCCCAAATTCTTTAATTCAAATTTCTTTTCTAACTTATTAGCAAATTCTTTAACTTGTGATGCATCCTTTGCAATGAAACAAAGATCATCCACAAATGCTAATAGTAGACAATTCCCACCTTGTAACTTTCCAGTGTATATGCAACCATCAGCTTTGCAACTCTTGAACCCAAGACCTTTCAATGCAGTATCTAAACTGATATTCCAATTTCTGGCTGACTGCTTCAGCCCATAAATGGCCTTGTTCAATTTATACACCATGTTAGGCTTTTTATTTTCATACCCTGGCGCTTGAACCATATAAATTTCTTCCTCTAATTCAGCATTGAGAAATGCAGTGGTTATATCAAAATGCCAAATTCTATGCCTATATGCTGATGCTAATGCCAGTGCTAGTCTTATGCTCTCACCTTTTACAGTTGGTGCAAACACCTCATCATAGTGCACATTCTTTAATTGAGAAAAACCTTGTGCCACCAATCTTGCCTTATACTGTACTTCATTATTGGGTAATACCTTTTTCTTATATACCCACTTACATCCTACAGCTTTCGTACCCTGTGGCAAAGTCACAGATGTGAACACTTCATGATCGCCCATGGATTTCATCTCTTTATCCATGGCTTCCTTCCACTTTTCTTGTTCAACTTTTGGTAATGCCAATACTTCCTTATAGTTTCTTGGCTCATACCACACATTACACACTTTAACTTTACTGGCAGAATACCTGTCTGGCGGAACCCCTCTGTTCCTACGCTCTGACCTACGTGGCATTGCCTGTACTTGTGTTTCAAGCTTTTCTGGCTTCATATCTTGTTCAGACTCTCCTCCCTGAACATTGACACCTTCAGTAAATGATTCACCATCATTAAATGAGTTATTGTCACTAAGTGGATCACCGTCGCTAAGCGGATCACTGTCGCTAAGTGAGACATTTTCAGAATTTGCATCAATTCTGTTCCAATTTTGTTCTGCAAAACTAGCAGACCTTGAAATCACTATTCTTTTACTTCCATCGCTAAAGCGATACCCTTTTGAGCCTGGCTCATAGCCCACAAATCTGAGCTTTCTAGCCTTTTGTTGTCCCTTTCTTCTGATTGCCTTTGGAATATGTACCCAAGCAGTACTTCCAAATATTTTTAAATGTGCTAGAGAAGGCTTTCTCCCATATAGCATTGCATATGGAGTATTATTGATGGATGAACTCCACAACCTATTTACTAAATAATTGGCAGTCAGTATGGCTTCACCCCAATATGACCTGCTCATACCAGAATCCTCCAGTAATGAGTCTTTCATTGTTTGCAAAACACCATTCCTCTTTTCAGCCACTCCGTTCTCTCCCGGTGTGTAAGGATTTGTGCGCCTGTGTCTTATCCCCAATTGTCTCAACCATTGTTGAAAATTTGTTGACATAAATTCAGAACCTCTGTCAGTTTGCAACTGACATACCTGTTGTTTGTACCTTCTCTCTACAAAACTTAACCATTGCTTAAATTGCTGTAGCACCTCTGTTTTACTCTTAAGTAAGTAGCAAAACCCAAACCTGCTGTAGTCATCCACAATGACCAGCGCATACTTTGCTCCTCCCAAACTGGCTTGCATGGGCCCAATTAAATCAGCATGCACCAGTTCTAGAGCTTTTGTGGTTTGTCTTGTGCTAAACTTGCTCACTGGGAATGCTTTGGATTTCGATGCTTTGCATACTGCACAATCCAAATATGCCTTACATCCCTTCAAATCTAATCCTTCTGCAAATTCTTTCATTTGTTGAACAACCTTAAAATTAGCATGACCAAGTTGTCTGTGCAGAAGATGAACACATGAATTATGTTCTGCTACATTTTTAAATATCTGGGAACAATGTGGGACCTTTTGTCCCTGCAATACATAAAGATTATCCTCTTTTATGCCCTGTGCACAAACAATCCCATTTCTTTGGATGATACACTTCCCATTAACAAATGTGGTTTCATAACCTTGCTTGTCTAAACTAGACACACTTAACAAATTATGCTCCATTTCAGGTACACATAACACATCAGTAAACCTGGATTCCAAATATGGAATTTGCACATCGCCTCTTCCAATGATTTTAGCCTTTTGACCATTGGCTAAGGCCACTTCTTCATGGTTTCCTGGGAAAAATCTGGAAAATAAGTCAGAATTATTAACAATTGTTTGACTAGCCCCACTGTCAATCAACCATTTGTCTCTATTGTTATTATAACAAACTTTTGCAACTGCAATCTGTCCTTGCAAATAATGTCTCTTGTCTTGCACATTTCTTCTCTGTGCACAGCTTTTCTGCAGATGATTGGTTTCTCCACAAATGAAACACGCTTTCTTATCTTGCTTGCAGAATTGTTGCTGTGTAACTTGATCTCTCCTGCCTCTGCTCTCCTCTTGTCTGCAGACATCTCGGCTGTTGCTAGAGATAGGCAGCCTGTGGAAAATTTTGCTGGAGACTTGCTGTAAGTTTCCACTGTACTCCTTGTTGAGCCCCCGCCTATGGATTTTTCCATCAGCATGGCTGAAAAGCCTTTTCTCATATTCATTCAATAAACACGATTTCAAAGCCTCCAAATTCAAATCTGCTTCTGGCTTACTTTCAAAAATAGCTGATACAGTCTCCCAGCTTTGATCCAAACTATTTAACACTAATAAAACTTTCTGGGACTCTGGAAACTTTACTCCACGTTGCTCCAATTCTAGAAAATTAGACTGCATTTTCATTAAATGATCTTCCATAGAATCTCCTGTCTGCAAACTCATTCTGAAAAGCTTTCTTGAAAGTTGGACCACATTACACGCAGAAACATTGACATGTACTGCTCTCAATTTCTGCCATATCTCTTTTGCAGACTTTAATTCAGCTACATTTAAGAATTGATCATCCCCCAGACTTAGAAGAAGATAAGCCATAGCTTTGTCATGAGCCTTTTGATCTGCTGCTCCAAGCACTTGCGGGGGGTCTGCTACGATGTCCCATAATTCTTTTGCTTTCAAAAAACATTCCATTTTTGCAGCCCAAATTAAATAATTTTTCTTCCCCAATTTAGGTATTGGACTGTCTTTAAATTCCATAGCAGCAGCCATCCTGCTTTACTTTTCTTCTCTGCCTGTTCCTTTAACAACACAGACAGCTTCTTATCAGCTTTAAATTACAATGCAGTTTTAACTTTACTTCTTGAGCGATTTCTGGGCCCATAACCTGTCAGAGTTACGCAATAAATCAGAAGCTTCAAAAGATAACTGCATTTTGCTGATTCAAATAACTTCTTTATAAGTAGAATAAAACATTAACAATACCACACTTTGTTTCAGATCACATGTTGAGATGTTTTCACAGCAATCTTTAATGGTGGACAGAGTAAACCACGCCCTTCTTCTTGCTAAGTTTCTGGACATGCTCAAATAACACTTCAGCCAGATTGGCTGACTCAATCACATGGCTCTCCCAGTCATGAATATTCCAACACTTACCACCAAAACCTAAGGCCACCCAGCAGACATGAATGAAAGGACCCTGAGATGGACAAATAAAGACCAAACATCTATTTTCAATCCTCAGAAGACAGCTGAAAAGACTAGGGGGGAGGGGGGAACTTTATTGTAAAGTTTTTCTTTCTTTCTTTGCTTCAGTCACAGAAATTCATTGTAAAGTTTTTTTTCTTTGTTTTCTTTCTTTCCTTGCTTCGTTCACTGAAATTCATTGTAACGTTTCTCTTTCTTGTCTCATCTATATTGTAATCAGTTTAATGTACTCATGTAAGAATTGTATTGGGAGTGGTTACCACAGTGAGTTCTGTACACTTTAGATTTCTGTCTAGTGGGAGGTAAATTTGTAGCTGCATACACAAACACACAGAGACACGCCATTCAGAATTAGACTGAGGTTATCCCTTTTTCACCTACCCCCACCCAAAGCTGCTTTTAGCTTGCTGGTTTTTTTTTTTGTTGTTGTTGTTTTGACTCCTGCTTTGTGGCATTAAAGCCCAGGCAGTCATATCTCCCTGCTAATTCCATGGGGGAAGGGGACAGATCCCCTCAGGCAATTTCCCCACTTGAAGAGCTAGCAGAAAGGATCTTCGAAAACCCAAGGCCTGACTGCTGCCCAGTAAAGCAGGGTATTTTGCACTGGTGGTCTCAGGAGTAAGAGTCCCAGGGCTCATTCTAAAAAAAAAAAAAAAAAAAAAAAAAAAAAAAAAAAAGGAAAAACCTAGATTGCACACTGGCTAACTTCAATTTTGGCTCACAAATCCTAGATGCACTAAAGTAAGAGCTAGGGCAGATTCAAGAACCATCCCTTGGAAATGGGCAGCCTGTGATTTCAAGGTAAACCATGGCTGTGGGAATAGTGTGGGGCCTGTGCTTGCTTGAAACCTGTCTGGGAGCTCATCAAAAGTGTTATCAAACATCTGAACATAATTGGCATGGAAAAAAATTGGATACTGTAAATTTATTGCCAGAACTTTTGCCCTGGCCATTGACCATCATGGTTGAAAGCTCTCCTTTTGGGAGCCACTGAAGGAATCCTGCTGCTGCCTCTTTCAACTGCCTCTTTCAACGTCTTCCCCTCTGCATCAGAGAAAATTGAAAGCACCCATAAAATCTCCCTGACCTGATCAATTTGAAGCTTGTGTCAAAACATGTGTTGCACTCACATGTTTTGAAAAAAAAAATGAGGGATTGTAGGAAGTTAGCACCCATCCCTCTCCTAGGAAATGAGATATCCTAGGAGATATTAAAATGTAGGAAATATTATGTGGAACATATCTGGAAACATGCTTTTAAACAAAAGACTCCTCTTGGAAACCCCCACCCCTGCTAAGCTCACATATTCCTCTCACCTGGCTGAAAGTCTTTTGCATGACAAAACCATAATAGGATTAGCCCAAGGCCCTTTCATTTCAGCCAAAGCTGGATTAGACAAAAGCCAAGAGCCACCCCAGCATGCCCCTGGGGGGTCTGAGAGCCAATGGGATACATTTCTATACAGGAAAAGGAAATCTAAGAGGTGGGACCCAACTTACACTATAAAAACCAGGAACTCAGCATATCTCTTTCTCTTTTTTCTCTTCACCACACAACCATGTAAGTTACCTTTTCTGTACAGGGGCTCCTGCCATGTGCTCCTGTCCACCATTAAACCTTCCTTCCAAGCAACCTTCATGAATCCAGTGTCTTTTTCCCCACTTGGAACTGAACCTAAAAGGATATTTCCTTATAACACAATATTAAATTATCAATGGAAATATATTTTTCTATTGAATATGAAATACTGAATATGGCTGCTTAAAAATTGTCATGTCTTTTCATAATTACAAATATACGCATACAAATTCTTTGTTACATGTTGTTCTTTTTCAGATTATTTAGATTATTGTTCTTTATTGTATGTTTTTTTTTAATTTTGAAAATGCCCAGGTTGTCAGAATTTGGTTAGTTACTATTTCAGGGATGTCAAAATGGCGACCCGTGGGCTGGATGCATCACGTGCAGGTCACATCCACCCCAGCTCTGCAAATGGGGAAAACATTGCAAAAGTCACATGACAGCAATGTGACGTGGCGAGTTTGACACCTGTATACTATTTAATAAAGATAAAAAGATAAACCAAGAATTTATTTGGAACATGGCACTATGTTTCTAATTTAGGTAAACATCATATGGATAAATGAATAAAAAAATGAATGCAGCAGATACCCATTTCAATAAAGTGCTTTTCTCTAAATCAGAGGTGAGAAAATATGGTCCCTTTTTGACTTGTGGACTTCAGCTCCCCGAATTCCTTAGCCAGCATGGCTGACTCAGGAATTCTGGGAGTTAAAGTCCACAGGTCATAAAATGGCCATAGTTTCCCATCCCTGCTCTAAATAGTGCAACAGTGTGATTGGTTGTGGTCTAATCCAAAGATTAGTTGGCCATTACTGATTTCCAGTTTATTTGAAATGTGGGCCTGAGGATAACTGCTGTGATGACTGAAATATACAAATAAATCAATGTTGGCAGGAATGAGTTTGTGCTCATCTAAAAAGGAGAAGCCAAAGAGTTTTACACAAAAACATTAATAAAAGTACCGGATATTCATTTAGAGGCTAAATGAATGCTCTCATACAGATAAAGGGAAAATTTTGAATGGCTTAGCAGGGGAAAATTTTCTGCTCTACCTAATTAGATTTTACAGGAAAAAAGTATGAGTATCCTTCTTAAATGAGTTTACATTAAGAAAAAAAACCAGTAGACACCTATGCAAATCAGAGGAAATTAAAAATATTGTTTATCTGGAGAGAAGCAGTAAGCAATCTAATTAAATGTTGCTTTTGGAATCTAATTATGTTTTTGCATAGGTGTATGAATGAAGAGATGAAATAATAGAAAATAAACAAGCTGTTTTGTTTGTGGGTGATAGTGAGCAGATGCAAAAGAAATATGCATACAGGTTCATCAGTTCCTTGGAATTTGTCATAGGGATATGAAAGTGTTTAGCTTTTCTTCAAGTGTGGAGAGATGTAGTATTAATGGAACTATTAGTAGTAAACATCAAAGAAAAATATATATTTAAAATTGTGACTGCTGCACACACTGATTAGTAAAAGAGTAACATATTGAGAATTATTTTTATTGTGTCTCAGCCATGGTTTTTCTTTGATTCTTACTTTAGCTAAATTCTCTTGGACTGGAAACCTGGAACTGAACACACTCAAAACCGTAGAAATGGTGGTAGACTTTAGGAGAAACCCTCCCATTCTACCACCTCTTACAATACTAGACAACGCAGTATCAACAGTAGAGACCTTCAAATTTCTAGGTTCTACCATATCGCAAATGGACACCTAACATAAAAAGTCATTAAAAAAGCACAACAAAGAATGTTCTTTCTATGCCAACTCAAAAAGCTAAACTGCCCAAGGAGCTGCTGATACAGTTCTACAGAGGAATTATTGTGTCTGTCATCTGCACCTCTATAACTGTCTGGTTTGGTTCTGCAACCCAACAAGACAGACACAGACTTCAGAGGATAATTAGAACTGCAGAAAAAACAATTACTACCAACCTGCCTTCCATTTGAGGACCTGTATACTGCATGTCAAAAAGAATGCTGTGAAAATATTTACAGACCCCTCACATCCTGGACATAAACTGTTTCAACTCCTACCCTCAAAAAGACGCTATAGAGTACTGCACACCAAGACAACTAGACACAAAAACAGGTTTCCCCTGAACACCATCACTCTGCTAAACAAATAATTCCCTCAACACTGTCAAACTATTTACAAAGACTGCACTACTATTAATCTTCTCATCGTTCCTATCACCCATCTCCTCCCACTTATGACTGCATGACTGTAACTTTGTTGCTTGTATCCTTACGATTTATATTGACTGTTTCCTAATGTGATTTGATTGCTTATTTGTACCCTATGACTATCATTAAGTGCTGTACCTCTTGAATGTATCTTTTCTTTTATGTACACTGAGAGCATATGCACCAAGACAAACTCCTTGTGTGTCCAATCACACTTGGCTAATAAAGAATTATTTTCTATTCTATTCTAAATTCTCTTGACAAAGGACTTTACGTTTAGTCTCTAATGGGTTGTGTGGCCTATCGTTAAAACATCTATCAGAAAATTGTGGAAGTGGAGAATGGGAATTAATCTGGACAGAAACGCTGAACCAGCAGTAATCAGCAGAGAGAAATATGAAAGGAAAGTGCAACCTGGCTGTTTGAAGGAAAGGAGAACAGACTAATGGCTGGGTTCCCTTACTTTTATATTGCAGGCTAAACAAGAGAATCAAGTTGCCAGTGATGGTGGCCCCTCAATAGGTTTGCATACAGGTTGGGACATACTTGGTATTTCCTCCATGGGTGGGAACTAGAACATTGTTTATTGTGAGCAATCTGCATTGCTCCATGTGGACAAGATCGAATGAATCCATCTTGACATGGATTTCAGTGTTAGGGCAGCTCCTAAGAGATGTAACCTCAGCAATAAGCAGTATAATGATGTTTAACTGATGACACTGACTTCGTTCTGTTGTTCCATATTATATAACTCCAAAGAAAGCAATCAGTTGTCTTAAAATATTATTAGAGAAAAAATAGATAAGGAAGAATATATTGGAATTAAATCCAGTTGTATTTGTTTTAAAGTTTGGGAATTGATGTTCAGCTCCTCTTAGATAGCTCAGAACCCTTGTGCAAGTTTTGGATTCTTAACATGTGTTTGAGGAGTCCTTGGTGTTCTATGAGCTCAGAGAGCACCAAGGACCCCACATTTCAACCCTGAGCTACAAATATTCTTCTTTTTTCAGTAACATGTATTTGCCGATGCTTCCATAGTTTTAATAAATCTAGAGTGAGACTGATGTTGATGGTAACACCCTGCATTTTCTTAGCCAATAGAGAAGTTAATATTTTAATACCAACTTTATCTAGTAAAATAGGTCTATATCTTGTACAAAATTTAGAACCTTACTGGATTTTAAAATCAGTGTTATATAAGCTTCATAAAAGAGAAAGGCAATTTTCCTGATTTGAATGATTCACAGTAGATCTCTAATAAATGATTTTAATATAACACTGATTGTTCTTGGCCCCATGAGTGAATTATTGTATGGTTTTTAAATTGTGGTTTTTAAATGCTTTTAAATGTTTTAATACTTATTGTTTTAATACTTTTTATATTTATTGTTGCTTGTGAATTTTTATTGTTGTGAGCCGCCCAGTCTCTGTGGAGTGGGCGGCATACAAATGCAATAAATAAATAAATAAATAAATAAATAAATAAATAAATAAATAAATAAATAAATAAATAAATAAATAAATAAATAAATAAATAATATTGTTGCCAATAAGTAAAGAAGATGAAATCAGAAAACAGTAAAAATTATTTACTGCCTATCCTTCTTCCTCTCTAATTTCATTAGGAAAATAGTTTAAGTTATAACATCAGAACAAATTTAAAGAAGTAAAAATAAAAATAAGAACCTTTTTAGATAAACTCTGTTTTATCTGCACCACAAAAGTAATAGCTCCAAAGGCATTTTGTAATAAACACCAATCATTGCCCTGCAGTGGCCTGAAAAAAGATCAAAATCCAAAAAAAAAAACTTACCACCCAAAATGAAAAGAACAAAAGTTTAAACACCACCAAGAAAATCACATATGTTAAAATACAAGTTGAAATAAAAAAGATTAAAGGAAAAAAACACTGTCAGCAGAAAGTATTTATCATAGCATCTGCCCAATGATTAGGAAAAGAAGGAAACATTTGTCTGGCAATCAAAAAGAAAAACAAATCATGAATGAAAATTGGACTCAAATGATCCTAAATGGTATGTATTGTTTTGTTTTGTATTTGTGGTTGTTTTTTATGCTGTTTTTTAAATAGAAAATTGTTTAATTAAAACTATTTTTCAAAAAGAAAAAAGAAAATTGGACATTGGAGCAGTAGGATAGGAAGAATATTGATATCTCTGAATATTAGCGTTGAAGAAGTATCCTGAGAATATCATGGACAGCCAAGAAAGAAACCTATGGATTGTTGCACGAATCGACCTAGAAGCACATAAGATCAGGCTCAAATTATCCTCCTTCAGCCCCATTATGCAAAGACCCAGCTCTCTAGAGAAGGTTCTAATACTGGGAAAGGTGGAAGGAAAGAGAAGAAGAGGATGGTGGATGGACTCAGTTGCAGTGAAGATGAGTGCACTGTTGGGATTAGGTCAGGGACAGCTCATCACAGAGAAAATTTATCTGTGTGCTTACTGGGAGTCAAAAAGGATTTGATGGCATATAATCAGTGAATCAATGTAATGCCATTGTTCCATGTTCCATTCTCTGGAACAATAGAGAATAGGTCTTGACTTTCTTCTGTCTTGGTTTCTGGGTAGTTCTGCTTATTCTGTTGAGTGGAGTCCTGGCATTATTCATAATGATCCTGGCCTGACGGTAACTCTGAATCAGGAGACTGAAATCTTGTAAATATCATTTTCCACAATGGCAATGCTAAGAAGAGACAAGTTCAGCAAATATTTCCAGTTCTCCCCATAATGCATGGACTCCATATGTAATTTTTGATTCCAGTCCAATAAAGAACATGTTCCTCTTGCTAAACATAATTGGATCAGCGGTGGGTTGCTCCCGGTTCGGACCAGTTCTTCTGCATGCGCAGAAGTGTTGGGCACGCGAATGCGCACGCAAACTGGTAGCAAAATAATTTACAACCCACCACTGAATTGGATCCTAAACAGTCCTGGGAAAGCATGGAGGAAAGGGGGAAAAACCCTCTTCTGATTATTGTTCATATGAAGAAAGAATCTATTACTCTATGTTATTATACAAGAAAAAAATGGTCATAGTATGTCCTGAGCAATCAGAAAGTTATTTTGGGAACTTTGGGCTCTAAGGAAAGTTTGACTCATTTCCCTTTTTCAAGTTAATTACCTACAATAATGAATAATGTAGGCATTATAAATAGGTGAATATAAGTAGGCAATTTATATGCACGAATTTGACCACAAAGGGAAAAATATATGTTGTAAGGCATCACTTCGTTACACCTTTCTTTGGAAAAGCAAAAGTTCAAACAATTAATTGTTCTTTTTTTGCTAATGTAAAGAAGAAGGTGAAAGAGAAGAAGAGGCCGTGAACAGCTCGGGAGCACACAGTGCTTATAACAATGTTGAAAGTACCACTTTGTAGACATGATCAATGCCTCGATCAGAGATCTCTCTGATCTCTTACTTTGCAAAAAAGAAAAAAGAAAAAGATTAAAATACTGTGGGTTGAGAAAGTGAAGGTCACATTTTTTTTTGAAATGGTTCCCTATAATCAAATGTCTGCAAATAGCCAGTTTTTGGGGTTGGAGAGAAGCCTTTGTACATGGGGATGAATGTTCTAGTTAGGAGGCATCTATCCTGAGCAATGAATAGTGAGGTTATATAACTATAACACAAAGAAGATTTATTTAAGGAAACACATGAAAGGAATAGGCCCCTGTGAACCTAGGCAATTGCATCCTACTAGAAGATTGGCCAGAAAGCAAGAATTTGGGATTAGCAACCTCACAGGCAAAGATTTTAAAAAAAAGGAGATAAAAAGGCAATCCTTAACTTTGCAGTCCATAAGTTGTTAGGTGATGAAATTGTCAAGGTCACAGTTGTCAATGTTAGCATCATCCATTGGCAAGGGTGTTAAAAAAACATCAAAGTAGCATCCATGACCTTGGGATTGAAGCCCCGCCCCTTTTAAATGTTTATGCTTATGTTTTTTATATTGTTCTTGCAAGAGATGTAAAAGGAAGCATGACTTTGATTGCATGAGCATAGCTCCATCTTGATTTTGTTGACACCCCTGCTGATGTCACTGACCATTGTAGGTGTACTTTCAATTTATTTACTAGGTTTATATATCATTAAGTGGCACATATATCTTATTCAGGTTAAAAAGATTCAACTTCAACAATAAAAATGAAAAATAACATTTAATCAACAAAAACAATTTTTTAAAAAATCCCACAACCAATAAATGTTCCCCTACAAGATGAACCATCTCATCTTTCAGATCCCAAATGTGTTGCTATTTTTCTCTTGGTGTGCTAGTTTTCTTTCTTTTTTCTTTTTAAATGTACTGCCATTTCACATACTTAGGTACTGCCATTTCACATTTCACTACAAATAGACTTATCATTAAACGCAGATATAATTAAACACTTGTGGTTGTAATTATTAATATCTAATTGTTATTATTTCTTAAGTGGTAATTGTGTCCTACAGTTGTTGTTGTTGTTGTTGTTGGTGGTGGTGGTGGTGTGTGTGTGTGTGTGTGTGTGTGTGTGTGTGTGTAAGTGGTTTCAGTCAGTTTGCGTGGAAGAACTTCATGGCCATGGCTGCTCCATTGTGGGATGCCATGGGACTTGGCTCTGCTCCCCATGCTGTTTCTTTATTAGATTTCTAGACTGTTTCAATCATATGATTCTCAGAAATTTAATTATTTTATTTAGAAAACTTGTCTCCCAAACAGTGACTCTAGGCAGCACATAAGAATAAATTAAAAATAAGTACACTATAAATAGTCATTGTTAACATTTAAAACAGATATTATTAAAAACGTTTTTACAGGAAATAAAATGTGGTTGGTATAACAATGTAATAAAATGGGGACTGTGATTTCTGGTCTTGCCTTAGGCATGAAGTCAGCTATGTGACTTTTGGTTAATTATTCTGTCTTAGGAAGAAAATCACAAAATATAAAGACCTGCAAATATGAGTAGAAAGACTGTGGCAAAAGAAAGCAAAGATAGTACCAAAACATCTAGAGCAGCATTGGTATTGACAGAATCACAGTGAGTCAACTGCAAAAGCAGCTTTATTTGGAACAGCTTACAAACTGCGACAATACCTCCAACATGATGACAGAACATCTCCCCATTCCAGATTCTTGGGAAGGACTCTCTAGGTCAGGGGTGTCAAACTCAATTTCATTGAGGGCCACATCAGGATTGGGTTTGACCTTGGAGGGCTGGGTGGGGGCGTGGACACGGGACCACACCTCAGCAGACATGGTTTTATAAACTTATAAAAATAGGGAGGCATACATTTCTGTGATTTTGTTTTTTTAATACTTACTTGATCTACTTGATCACCTTATGAGAGAGAGAGATCAGATCAAGAAACTGACTCCATAGGAAGACTAGAACTTATTGACACAGGCTATAGTAGCAGAATCCTGCAAGCCTAAAAGGTAAAATATTTTACTTTTCCTCCCTTCCTCCTGCAGCACTCTGGAGGCCATGTTTTGGGCCTGGGAGGCCTCCTGTGTGACTTTGGAGGCCCTGTTTTGGGCCTGGAAGGCCTCCTGGGTGACTCCTGAGGCCCCGTTTTGGGCCTGGAAGGCCTCCTGGACCACTCCAGAGGCCAAAAGCAGTTGTGGGGGGGGCGCCCATCCCATCTGCGCACCATTTTTGCTAGCAGAGGCACCACGGGCCAGTCCTTTGCTATTTCCAGACCGGCCCCTCGGGTCAGATCTAAGCACCCTGCAGGCGGGATGCTGCCTGCGGGCCTTGAGTTTGACACCCCTGCTCTAGGTGGATAAAAATGGCAAATCCAGTTTAAATGTCTGATCATGTGACCAACCACAACAATGATAAGTGATTACAAACAATGACACAATCACTAAAATGACTGATTGGAACATGTGTGAAAATTATCATGTAAAAAATACCAGCAGATTAAAATATGAGATTGAGCACACTGGGCTGCCATGCCCAAAAATTTGGATGGCACTTAGAAAATAAGTGCATTGATAAAATCCCACCTGTCAGTTGCAAAAGGCCACCCTGCTTGGACTTGCACATATACTACACTGATACATTACAACATCCTTATGATCTGAGCTCATATTAGAAGCTAAATTGGGTTGGCCTGAGCAAGGACTATTGAAGTTGAAAAAGATGCTAAAACAAAGCAAAGGGAACCAGTAACACTGTTAATGAAATGATGCGTACACACAGACACAGACACAGACACAGACACACACACACACACACACACACACACAGAGAGAGAGAGAGAGAGAGAGAGAAAGAGAGAGAGAGAGAGAGAGAGAGAGAGAGAGAGAGAGAGAGAGTTTAGCACAAATTCAGGGTATTATTTCATTTTAGAAATCTTAATAGTGCAGTGATGACATGTCATGGTTGTATATTATGCAGACATATAATCTGGGGTCCTAGCTTGTCTGGGTGACTGATACCAAAACTTCATATAAAATATGATTATCCTGACATGGGTCCTGACATGATTATCCTGACATGCCAACCCATGAGTTAGACCAGTGCACTTACATTTGCATAACAATTTGTGAAAATGCTATTTCATATCTGCAAATGTGCATAACTGCACTGGAATGTACTGTACATAAGGATCCTTCACTTCCCTGCCCATTCCACACCCCATTTTTGGCTGAAGATGAAAAGCAGGACTGCAGTTGTGACTGTTTTACTCTAGCAGAAATTAAATACAGTGCTAATAAAATGACAGAGGGCATCTCCCTTTTCTGTAACCATCCTGGACTTTTGGGTGAGCATCTTATAACCTAGAGCAGTGATGGCGAACCTATGGCACGGGTGCCACAGGTGGCACGCAGAGCCATATCTACCGGCACGCGAGCCATTGCCCTAGCTCAGCTCCAGTGCACATGTGCGTGCCCGCCAGCTGATTTTTGCCTCGCACGGAGGCTTTGGGAGGGAGATTTTGGCCTCCAAAGGGCCTTCAGGGTGGGGGGGGAACGTTTTCGCCCTCCCCAAGCTCCAAGAAAGCCTCTGGAGCCTGGGGAGGGTGAAAAACGGGCCCACCAGGCCCACTGGAAGTCGGGAAATGGGGGAGTCATGCACGCATGTGCAGGGGGTGGGGCAAGTGAGGGGCTTTGAATTATGGGTGTGGGCACGCATGCACGTGCAATAGCGCGCACACGCACTATTTCGGCACCCGAAGGAAAAAAGGTTCGCCATCACTGACCTAGAGGTTGTTGTCTCTTGAGTATTTTCATTCAAATACTTGGTGGGAAGCATTTTAAAACTGTCCATAAACATTCCTAATAGACAAGATCAGTGGGAGATGAACACTTTTGAGTTGGGGAAGAAAGGTTTCAGGGATATGTGATATTATCCCAGAAAACCAAATAGTGCAATGCTCAGTCCATATAAAGAGATATCCCACTCACTAATTGGATCTTAGTCTGATTTGTCACTGGAAACATTTAAGGAACTGAGAAGTGAGAAATTTTCTTTAAAGGTGAAATCACTTATATTCAGGCTCCTGGGAAAGGAGATATATTTTTATCATGATTGCAGTCTCTGGAGTTACTCACTTAGCTTTCTTAATCAAAATGTTCCAGGTTCCTTTGACTATGTTTTGTCATTCCAGGTACTGTACAATCTTGCTATTTCTGGAATTCTGGTAAATATTTGAGTTAATGCCCTTAATCGCCTTTGCTGAAACGTGCCTTTTATCAATATTTGGATACATAATCACAGCATGGTCAAGGAATGGAGAAAGGAAATACTTCATTTATTGTGGTACATATTTTAGAAAGCTAGAAGGTTATTTGAGGGAGGGGTGTAGTTACTAGGCGGTAGTTACTTAGATTGAGCTTGCAGCTTTGCAGTTAGACCGAAGGATTTTTGAAGAAGCAAATTCTATCTGTGCCTACTAATTCTCAAAATGCTAGTATCTGTATATTGGCATGCATTTATGATCAGAGATTAAAGTAATCACTCACCAAAAGATAATTCCTTGAAATAGCTACTCCGTCTTAATTCCCTTTTGATAAAGTTTGGAAAGTGCTAGTATCTGTTTTCTCCCACAACCATTGAGAAATCATTCAAAACTTAATAAATGCCTTAGGAATTTATTGCATTTGGCATCCCTCTGCTTCTAGCTCAGAGCAATATAAAGATTAGAAAGGATGCTAGAGTGATGTCTACAAAAGCTATCACGAATGCCAGATATTTATTTTAAGGAAAAATTTAGATAGCATTACACAATAGGGTTGTGCCTGGTCTGGTGAACTTTTCTGAGACGTTTCTTCTAACTAGCTTCCCAGGGAACTATGGAATGTTACACTTCCCTTTCTTTCTTTATCACAGAACGTACTGCATGTTAATTTGCTTTAAAGGTCAATCCTTCCTTTTAATCTGGGGGGGGGGGGGAAGGCCCTGCAGGTTGTTTCAGAACTAAATGTAAATTGCTTTTAAAAATGCAACAAAAATAAATTGCTTTTAAAACAGGGGCCACTAACCTTTCAGACTCAGGGACCACTAAATTCATAATTTTAAATCCCGCAGACCTCTAATACGCCGCTTGCTGAAGTGCCTGGACTCCCAGTGACGGGATGGGTTCCTTCAGGCACTTAGCTTGGCTGCTTGTTTCTGCAACCTTAAACACTCAAAAGAGCCATTTGGACCTGTTTCCCAGAGAAAACAAAACATCGGGATCTCTCATCTCTCTTTCCCCCCTCTCTTTGTCTCTCTTTCTCTCCCTCTCAACTCTCTTTCATCTCTTTCTCTTTGTCTCTCTCATATCTCTCTCTGTCTCTCTCTCTCATATCTCTCTCTCCTTCTCTCTTTCTCCCCCTCCCCCTCTCTCTTTCTCTCTTTCTCTCATCTCTCTCCCTCCCTCTCCCTCCCTCTCTCTCATCTCTCTCTCCCTCTCTCTCTCCCTCTCCCTCTCTCTCTCCCTCTCCCTCCCTCTCCCTCTCTCATTTCTCCCCCCTCTCTCATCTTTCTCTCTTATCTCTCTCTCTGTTTCGCTCTCTCTTTCTCTCATTCTGATTCTCTGGTGCTCTCTGGGTCTCACAGGCACGTCTTTGGCCTTTGTTGGTGCTGGATGCACCTTGGTCGCTTGGGGAGATGCACAACCTGCTCTCTGCCCCGAGATACTCGCCCGACCCAGCTGCAGCCAATGCTCCATGTCGTAATGGGCTCCAGGAGGAGAAGGGGACACCGTCTCCCCCATTGTGAAGCACACTAAACTTACTGTGCTGCAAGAGCAGTGGGCAGGCCATGGTGGCGCCAACAACAGTGGCAGACAGAAACGGCCGGGCCAGGCAAGTGTCTCAGGGCTGAGAGGAAGTCATGCATCTCCCTGAGAGACCGAGGTATGCGGAGCACCAACAAGGCCCGGAAGAAACGCCCGCGAGACCCAGCAAGAGATGAAGCTTCGCTCCCGCTCTGGAATATGGAGCGAATCTCCATCCCCCGCCCTTCCCTTCTCAGGCCAGGTGAGGAGTGACTGTGAGGAAAGGGCAAGGGGCGGGGCCAACCACTGGTGGGTTCAGCCAACAGGGAGCCACAGCAGAGAGATGAAAAAACTGCGGATTGCCAAAACCTGTTGCTTTGGCCCACATGCGCTGCTACCCCCCCTTGCCGCAACAACACCATTATCTCATTCCAGCCGGCCAGGGCCGCGCTACTCCTTGCACGTTGCACCATCTGCAAAGTTGCAAGTTGCACGTACCTCCCTGTACAGCGGAGATTTCCAGTCCCACCATGAGCTACCTGGCCGGTCCCATATTCCAGAGCTCTAGTCACAGGACTGGCCATTGGTTATCCTGGAGCAGCTCCTCCACCCGGGTGCGCTGTGGATCACCAAAGTTTTCTCACGGACCACCGGTTGGTGACCTCTGTTTTAAAATGTTGGTCCCATGACAGGTTTGGCACACTAGCACTGGGAGAACAAATGGGCATTGTTAGCAGGAATTCAGGTTCTTTCAAAGGATTTTGTGATAGTAAGTCAATTTAAAATAAAAATCACCAGTCTTGTCGTCGTCGTCGTCGTCCTCCTCCTCCTCCTCCTCCTCTTCCTCCGAAATATAAACTGGTCTGGAATATTTGATGATAATGAAAAAGTCTTATTACTGTTACTATCACATATTACTGATTATTTATTACACGAATAAATGAATGAATAAATGTATATATTTTTTGTTTTTAACTAGTCAGCTTGTTTTCAACCACTTTGACCATTATTTGTTGTACGTGCAGTACTTTCTTCATTTTAATATTCTCATGTCTACCAAACTTTGGAATGGATGTTTGTTAGAATTTGAATATGACACAAAGTCTTTAAAGCATTACTGAAAAATGCCAACATTCCAAATTCTCTTTAAAAATGCTTATGTACACCTCTTCTGATCTCTCCCTTTATCTTGCTTTCTTGCTACACATCAAACTCTGGCAAACACTTCTCTGTATGTACAGAAGTACGTTTTAATCAATACCCACCTTCTATCATCCTTTTATACAATCAGCAGTACAGCATCTTGACTCTGCAGATTATTATAACACTGTTTTCAGGTTTATGTAAGCTCCACACTATTTTTGGTGGTTAATATTCAGCCAGGCATACATTTACAGTGTAAGGCACCTTCCCTAGCCTGAGGCCCTTCCAAACTTTAGAACTGTGATCCCTGTCGTTGAGCTGAAGAAGATGATGGGAAAGCAAATTGGGGAAGATCTAGAAATTGAAGTTTTATGTAGATTTCTGAAACAAAGGATGAGTGGATTCTTATATTTAGAAGAGATGATAGAAGACAGACGGACAGATATCTGAGACTGTATATCTATCAGTGTTAATTCTTGGTGACTTCCTGGACAAGTCCCTGCAGTTTTCTTGGCAAGATTTTGGAAGTGGTTTGCCATTGCAGTGGTTTTTCCTAGGGTTGAGAGTGACTGGCCCAAGGTCACCTTGTGCCTAAATCAAGGCTAGAACTCACAGTCTCCTAATTTTTAGCCTATGCCTTACTCTCTAAACCAGCGATTCTCAACCTGTGGGTCACAACCCCTTTGGGGGTCGAACGACCCTTTCACAGGGGTTGCCTAAGACCATCGGAAAACACATATTTCCAATGGTCTTAGGAACCGAGACACTGCTCCTCTATCCGTCTCCAGGCGCGTCCACCCACATGCAAATAGACTACTGCAAAAAAATATATATCTGTACCATGGAAACTTCTGAGCATGCGCAGAAGCCGAATTTCCAGCACTGCGCATGCGTTGCCATCTTGTTTTCATCTTTTTTTGCAATTTTTTTTAAAAAATCAGCACTGCACATGCGTGTGTGCACAAAGCGCACGCGCGCCCATGAGGCGTGGCCACGCAATGCATGAGGAAGCGAACCGGCAGCGAGGTAAGTTAGAACTCACTCCTGAGTTTTCTAATAATTTTATTATTTTATGGTTGGGGGTCACCACAACATGAGGAATTGTATTAAAGGGTCGCAGCATTAGGAAGGTTGAGAACCACTGCTCTAAACCAAACTGGCTCTCATTACAAAAATACTACTTTTCTTTTTTAAAGAAATGCATGGAGCTGTCATAAAAATAATAATCTCAAACTATTTTTATCATGTTATGACAGAAGGACAAACTTTTGAATCTATTCAAAGAGGAATAGTATTTTTTATAAACTGAATTTGGCTAGCAACAAACGATGCTTTTCAAGCACCATCCATGCCTATTGATCACTTCACACTGCACTTCATTTCACTAAGAAGAGCAGAGGGCTTTGCAAACTGTGCTCAGTTCAATTCAAATGGGCTACGTTAGTTACTCCTGCAAGATCTAATCAATTTAGAAAATCAATTGGATATGGAGATCTGACTCAATTTGAACTGAAATTCCATGCTAACCAAATTTGATCTGGATCTTTAAACTGCAGGCCTGCTTGCACTGAAAGCAACTGAACTGGTTCAAATCAATTTGGAGCATTAACCATTTACACAGATCTACAGGTGGGCACCTTTGCTTCACCTGAGAGATGGACTGATCTTTTAATGTCAGATCTGAGCTTATTGAAACTACACTAAATTCACCAATTTCTTTAAAAGTGTAAAATTTGCTATGTCCTTCATGTTTCTGCTTGATTTCTGCCTGTCAAGGAGACAATACTCAAGATTGTCCATAACTTTGGACTTGGATAAAAAAGGAAGTACGGTTTTAAAAAAAAAAATTCAGAAAGAGCTTCAATATTGCTTAATAAAGGGTTTTAGCTCCCTCTTGTGGAGAAACATCTTTATTCCACAACCATATCTGCAAATCAAAGCTAAAATCTGGAATTTAAATCTGTCAGGAAATAATGCCTAATTCTTCCTCCTAAAGAATCTCAGAGACAGAGATTACATTTTTCAAACTCTTCAGGATACCTTCCATATTTATATCCTCTGTGTGCCAAGTTTAAGAACTCATAGGACGATTTTGATTTCCCTTTTTCTGTTTCTCAGGTTATTGGATCTCTTAGGAGTGCTATGTTTGTTAACCAGATTGAAGGCGCTAGAAAGGAGTTCAAGAAAATTTATTTGCAAAGTATTAGAGAAAACCTTAGATTCAACTTTGAGCAACTTGCAGGAAGGTTACAAGAGCAATGAAAATATGCCCCGGAGCATCATTGGTTCCAAATCTAGGAAATTGTTGGAAAAGATGTCAGTAGATTCTCCTCCTCTTCATCAGCTTCACCTCCCAGTGAAGGAAAGGAAGATAAAATTGAGCAGAGGCTGGAGCATCTGTGTTCCTTGGAAAGACTTTATAATGCTTTTGTAAGGCCACACTTGGAATGCTGCATCCAGTTTTGGTCGTATGATGTAAAAAGGATGTTGAGACTCTATGAAGAGTGCAGAGAAGTGCAGCAAAGATGATTAGAGGACTGGAGGCTAAAACATATAAATAGCGGTTACTGGAGTTGAGTATTTCTAGTTTAATGAAAAGAGGGACGAGGGGTGACATGATAGCAGTGTTCCAATATCTCAGGGATTGCCACAAAGAAGAGGGAGTCAAGCTATTCTCTAAAGCACCTGAGGGCAGGACAAGAAGTAATGGGTGGAGACTAAACAAGGAGAGAAGCAACTTAGAACTAAGGAGAAATTTCCTGACAGAACAATTAATCCGTGGAACAGCTTGCCTCCAGAAGTTGTGAATGCTCCAACACTGGAAGTTTTTAAGAAGATGTTGGATAACCATTTGTCTGACGTAGTGTAGGGTTTCCTGTCTAAGCAGGGGGTTGGACTAGAAGACCTCCAAGGCCCCTTCCAACTCTGCTATTCTATTCTATTCTATTCTATTCTATTCTATTCTATTCTATTCTATTCTATTCTATTCTATTCTATTCTATTCCTTACCTTGACTCAAGGATATGTGCACTCCAGTGGTGGGTTTCTACCGGTGTGGTCCAGTGCGTAGCTCCGGTAGGGAGTGGCCGATTGCGCAATTTGCACGCGACCTCTCCGGTGTCATCTTTGCTGGTCCGTCGCGCGCGTTGCCATCTTTTTTTGATAATTTTTGGGCTTTTTTGCTTCTGTGCATGTGCAGAAGCAAAATCTTGGCAAAATCTCATGAGGGGACACGCGCGCGTGTGAGATTTTGGCGAGATTTTGCTTCTGCGTATGCTCAGAAGCAAAATTGCACAAGGGGGCATGCGCGTGTAGCGAGCGCATGTGTGCACAAAATGTTGAGATGCGCATGCAGCGCACCGGTATCGGTAAGTGAGCAACCCGCTCCTGGTGCACTCTACATTAAAAGATGAGCTTTGGAAAGGGTATTTGTGTCTATGGAATTCCAAATGGATACCCTGTATACACACATCAGTGCTAATTGAATTAAATGGCACCACATGTTAATTACTAAAATGTTACATTTTCATTTGAGTTTAATTTCCATATAATTTGATTCATATCTGCTACTGTTCAATTATTATTACTCAGTCATTAAGGTCATTGGTCCTCCTGCCTCAGCCAGTGGGCTCAACATAGTTGAGGCAAATGTCATTTTATTTACTTATTCAAAGCTGCCCTTCATAAAACTAAAATCTATTTTAAGCTGAATAGGCAGACACCTCTTCTAGACAATCAACATGCAGCCAGTTTGGGAAGCAGTTACAGTTCAAGAACAGTCTAAAAATCTATCAGTCTCTCATCAGAGTTCAAGCCCTGCAGACACTAGAACTGTGATGGCGAACCTCTGGCATGCAGAGCCCTCTCTGTGGGCATGCATGCCATCACCAGCTGCTCTTCTGAGTTCCGCCATGCGCATGCGCACCGGCCAGCTGCTCTCTTTCGGGTTCTGGTGCGTGCATACATGCTGGCAAGCTGGTCTTCATGCATGCGCACTGGAACCCGGAAGAGAGCAGCTGGCTGGTGCGCATGCATGCTGAACCAGCTGTCCAGTGCGCATGTACGCAACGGAACCCAGAAGAGCAGCTGGCTGCCTCACGCATGTGCCCTGGCCAGCTGCTCTCTTCCGGGTTCTGGCGCTCCTGCGCGCGCACTCATGCGCACACTCCAGTTTCGGTACTCAGTGCTGAAAAGGTTAACCATCAATGCACTAGAAGGACAAAGGACAAATTGATTCAGAATCTGAAACTGTACATGGATGGTTCAAGAAAATTGTCAGCCATCGTAGCACACACAAAGCACTCTTCACAGATGGCATCAGTAGTGGGTTCCACTTACCTTTGCTATCAGTTCGGGTGCAGAGCATTTTTGATGACGTCCGGGTGGGTGGGCGGAGCCTCTCGCCTCTGCCACTACCGGTTCACTGAACCGGTGCAAACCGGTGCGAACCCACCGCTGGATGGCATGTACATTGCTGAACTCCAAATACAGGGATTGTGAGGTGCAACAGCACCAAGATTTGTTCGCAGGGATTTTTTTTTTTAAATAATCTCTTGCTTCTGTCTTTCTGAGCCTGTTAACTGATTCTGAGAGTCGTTTCATCCATATAACACCTCAGTTGAGGAAGCTGCTACATCTGTCAGGTCTTTTTTTCTGGATACAATTCAAAATGCTCGTTATAAAACCCTCTGAGCCCCAGGCCTGAGTGTTTTCTAGTCTAGGTGGAATTTGCCCGTCTTATATGATCTAGCAGTGAGGGCAAATGGAGAAGTAACAAAGGAAGAAATTCCAAACTAATTATTTGCTAGGATGGCTCTCCTCTTTTGAATCTCCTAAGAAGAGAATGTCCCCATGGCAGATTTTAGGAAGGCTGTTAAAATGCTGCTTTTCTACTGAGCTTCTAAAGACTGAAGGGTGGGGTTACGATGGTGCTTTCTGAGAAAGAAAGAGGAAGGTGTTACAGTAATCGTGTGAATGCAAGGCTCTTTTGGATACATTCTAGATATGATTGAGAATTGTGTGCTGTGTTAAAGTATTTATTTTAAAGAGCCTTAGAGACGGAAAACTAAGGTGGCATCCAGTGTGATAACACAGCGTTGGTCATACTTTTTGATGACCTCTGGTGGGTGGGTGGGTGGGGGAGGATGAGGATAGCACACCAATTTGTGCTCAACAGCCTTTGATACCACCAATTATAATATTCCTCTGGATCTGTACCTATAACAGCTCTGTTCTGCAAGCTACATTGGTTACCACTTCGCTTCTGGGTTCAATTCATGCTGGTGCTGGTGATAAGCTATAAAGCTCTGCATAGCATGGGGTGAAATTTAAGGAGCTGCCTCTCCCTGGTGACAGCTACCTATCCCATTAGGCTGGTCAGAAGACTCTTATGGGTCCTGTCGATTAGCAAGTGTCAACTGATGGGGTCAAAGGGGGAAAGGGCTTTTCTGCTGCTCCACTTGCCCTATGGAACATCATCCCTTTCAAGGCCTGACTTTGCTGCCCTTCTGAAGACTGGCTTTGCCATCTTGCCTGGGAATTAGAGAGGGGCATGGAGCTTCTTGCTTGCTTGCTTATTGATTGATTGATTCATTCATTCATTCATGTATTTATTTATGTATTTATTTATTTATGTATTGATTGATTGATTCATTCATTCATGTATGTATTTATTTATGTATTTATTTATTTATTCATGTATTTATTTATGTATTTATGTATTTATTGATTCATTCATTCATTCATTCATGTATTTATTTATGTATTTATTTATGTATTGATTGATTGATTGATTCATGTATGTATTTATTTATGTATTTATGTATTGATTTATTGATTCATTCATTCATGTATGTATTTATGTATGTATGTATGTATTTATTTATTTACTTATTGCATCTACAGGGGTCATGCAATCACTAATATACAAACTTAGCTTAAATAAAGTGTCAGCATATATACATACACACAATGCAATGCAATGCAATACAATGAGGGCATAATATATTAAATTAAGATAAAACTATAATAAAATCACCATACTGTGGAGCCATAGAATTACAATGGGATAGATGTTATAATATAACGGAGCCTTTCAAATGGCTGTACTCTTGTTAAATATCTATGTTCTTCCAGTGTCTGCACAGTATGGTTTTTAATTATTTTTAATTGTTTTAACAGTTTGTATTGAGGGGGGGTTTGTTTTGTTTTGCTACTCTTTTTTCAATTGTAAACTGCCCAGAGTCACTAAGGTGAGATAAACTATGTATAAATTGAATAAACAAACAAACAAACAAACAAATAAACAGCTGAAATATTGGGCAGTCTGTACAGAGTGATGCAACAGCAAATGATGAGACCAGGACCTTTATTACTGGACACCCAGGTGGTGGTGGACACTGAGACAATGAATCGGCAATTCCTATCAGAAATTTGTTGGTATGTGTGAAGCAGCAATAGGGCAACTAGAACTAGGTCTGTGTTGCCCATTTAAATTTGGCACTGACCCTGAACATACTTACTGTAGTTTTAAGAACTCACTTTAAGAAATAATTGTGATCTATTTCAAGTAAGCTTCTTCTGTACATAGTCGAAATGTAAAGATCGTACATATAACCTCCCTCTAGTGGAGAAACGCTTGCTTTGCAAGTATTGCATATATTTGATGCAATTCAGTAACTCTGGCTTTGGTGAAGGTATGCATGGGTTTTCTCCCTCTGCCTTCAATCAATGATAGTCACATGCAAAACAAGATATCATGATTAATTTTGCTAAAATAATGTCCACACTAAACACCAACCAAATATGTTCCCAGCAGCTGAGTGTCTATTAGCCATACACAAATAAACTTTGCAGAATCTTTATTTTTTCTCTACTGGGGAAATCAGAATAAAGACCCCTCAGAGGTCATTACAATGTAATTATAATAGTGTACCATGAGATTTCATATTAGAATTCTAGTGGAATTAGTGGATTTCTATTTAGGAGCATGTATAAAAGGGAGGCATTATATTAAAAAAAAACAACCTTGGTTTTTAAGATTCTATATGAAATGAAGGTAGATAAGTGACATTGCTTATTTTGTTTTTAAAAATTGGTGCAAGGATGGATGGTTGGACAATGAAAATAAAAGTACATGGACTTATATACACGTAAGAGCTGAGTAAACTGAAGCAGCTGGCAAAATTGTATAAGGTCTACACACTTTGTGGACTTAGAAGACAGAAAGAGACATTCAAATTAGGTAGAAAAATGGTCATAGTCCCGACACAGAATATATGCTTTTCTTCAGAAAGTCTCAGGTTCAACCTTTGGCAAGTCCATTTAAAAACAAAATGCAATAATAATGGGAAAAGTCTCTGATTGAGCACTTTGAGAACCTCTGAGGAACAGAGAAAATAAAACTAGATTAAATGTCAAAAAGTCATCTTCACATTTCCATGATGCTGTATAACTGTGTAAGGTTTCTTCTTGTTCCTCATTGGCTTACAAGTTAGATCAACCATTTACCATAGTATTGTGCACATATCTGCCCCATAATGGAATTTCTCCACTCTACTCCACTGTTTTGAAACCAAATTTACTGCCTCATTTGGCAATGATGTCTACAAAAATGGTATCATGGATATTTTGATGCCTTGAAACTGCAGTACCTATTGGCTTTGGAGGAAGTTTGTGCTGGGTGGGAACACAGACATGCTAGGTGAGGAATTTGAAACCAGAGGTGGCTTCTTCCCAGTTTGGACTGGCTCTATAGAACCGGTATAAACTTGGCAGTCTGGGTCACTAGAACCGGCAGTGACTCAGGCCTGCCACGTCCCCGAGCCGGTTCTCCCGGTGGCGCCATAAGCAATGCCATCTTGTTTTTAGCTTCTGCGCATGTGCAGAAGCTTTTTTAAAGTACTGTGCATGCGCGTGTGTCCCCAAGCACGTCCCTGAGCGAACTGGCAACAAAGAAAACCGGAACCCACCCCTGTTTGAAACATATCATTAAATACCAAGTTGTAGGATCTTAAGGTTTCTATCATGAATGATGTACTTTACCATAGAGCAGAGTTCCAAGTTCAAGCTTGTTTTTTCTTTTCTTTTTTTCTTTTCTTCTTTCTTCTTTCTTCTTTCTTCTTTTGTTTTCTCTTGCCTTGTCTTTCTCTTCCTCTTCCTCTTCCTCTTTCGTTGCATTGACAGTTGATTCTCTTGTTGTTGTTGTTGTTTTGCTTGCCTGTTTACTTGATTTTGGTTAGCAATTATAAAGTACTAATGCCAACTGCATTTTCCTTATCATGTTATCTCACATCCCCCAATCCTAATTTTCACAATTTTAAAATAATTTTTATCTTATTGTGTATGATTCTCTAGTTTCTAAATATTATAGTGTTTCACTTTCTGCCAGGCACTTTATGGCTTCTTCAGGTGTTGTGTGTCACATGCATAGTTTTCTGCATACAGAGGACATAATACACTGAATAATGGTTCTTATTATTCAATGCACATTAAATGTTACAAACCTAACCTATTTCATTTATCGCAGTTCCCTAGCCACTGCGCTTGTAATTCTGAAATTTTACATGTTAGGAGCATGCAAATAACTGATGATGGATAAATCTGTCAACATTGGCTTTGTTCTGTTTCTCTTTCTTTACTCATTCTTCAACTGCAACTTAATTGTGTCTCGTAAAGGAACAAGCAATCAAGAAATACACCATGGATTAGCAATTGATAGGCCTTGGAAAAAATATTCAGGTGCTGTGATGTGTTTATACTTACAAAGATGAGAATTGTGCAAGCCGTAGTATTCCTTATAATACTCTGAGGAATCAAAACTTGGACTATGTATAAGGAGAGGAAGAATATTGATGCTTTTGAAGAATGGTGTTGGAGAAGATTCCTGAGAATATTGTGGATAGCAAGAAAACAAACAAAGGATCATTGAAAAAAAATTAACCTAGAGTGACCAGGTTTAAATTATACTATTTTGGATATAATATGCAAAGACCTAGATCTTTGGAGAAGGATATAATATTGATAAAGGTGGAAGGAAACAGAAGAGGATGACCTATAGTAATCAGTTACAATGATAGTGGGCCCACCATTGGAAGACATGAAAGATGAGACTAGGGAGAGTTTATTATAGAGAAAATCTACCTATCTGGTCTCTAAGACTTGACAGTGATTTGATGGCCTATAATTAACCAACCCATCTAACAATCAAAAGTTCACATGCAGTGTTTTTTTTATGGACATTCTGAATGTATACATTTTGTACAATTTTTTGTAGGCATTATTTTCAAATTGAGAAATTCATGGGGAGATTCCTGTATTCCACTATGCTTTGGCTTGCATTTTAGCTTTGGGAATGTTGATTAGGTAAACAGATTATCTCCTATATGTTTATAGATTGCCCTCTGCCCATTTAAAATAAATCAGTTCTCCAGCACACACAGAAACCTCTTGTTTCATTGATCTCCATGCAGCACTAACCCTTCAGGAAACCCTTGTTTGGTCACATCAGCTAATCTTATAAATTGCCTCATGTGCTTCCTTTTCCTTTCTCTGTCTCTGTACTGATAACCTATGTTATTTATGTCACACAGAGTTGAGAGATGCAATAGGTTAAATGGTTGAAAATGTCACAGCGTCTGAAAATCGATGTCTGATCTTTGTTTTGCACAGATCGCCATCTTGCTTTTTCTTCATTCCTAGGGGCAAATATTCCTCAAGCTCATCGGTAGTCAGCATTTATTTCTCTTTGTCCAATAACCCGAAACGTCCCTTTCATGGGAAGAGCCTTAGAAATTTACAGCTGATTCTTTTGATAATGTTTTTCTTTGGAGTTAGCAAAAAAAAAAAAAACCCTGCTTTTCTCAACTCTGTTCTTTTTGTAAAAAATAATAATCTTTTATTGTATTATGCTAAACTAATCAACAAAATAAACATGCAAATATACAAATGTCTATGTGTGTTCTGTCTGTCTGTCTGTCTGTCTATCTATCTGTCATCCACCCACCCACCCACCCACCCATCCATCTATCCATCCATCCATCCATCCATCCATCATCTTTTGAAGACAGCAAAGTCCACATTATGGATAGAGAGGACCGCTGGTTTGAAAGAGGGGTTCAAAGGGGCATTCTATGTCAAAATTGAACAGCCCTCTCTCAACAGAGAGGGAGGGATATGATGTAATCTATCTCCAGTCTACAACACAGTTCTTTCAACAGTTCCAAGAAGGCTCCACATCCATTTGCACCACCAGGTGATCCCGATGACACAGATAAACCTTCAGGTGGCCTTAACGACTCTCTGAAAGAAAGCAAATGACCAGCTGTCTGCAAGGAGTATAAATCCTTCCATTCCCCACCATCCAGCCAGAGCTGAAGAAGCTTCTTGGATGAGAAGCAAAATGTCTTCAAAGAGAAACCAGATAGTCCAGTTGCCTCTTGGGAAAAAAAGCACTTTTGGGACATCCATCATTTATTATCTATTATCTATCCATCTGATTGATACAACCACAGAATTGGTTAGGATTAACACTTATTTTAAAAAGGGAAAAGGAAAAAAGGGGGTTGGTATTTGTGTGTGTGTGTGTAAAAATCCAAAAATCTTAGCCATGTTGCTCAAAAGTCTTCTTTCTTGTTCCTTTATCAAAAAACAAATAAAAACAAACATTCCCCCCAAATCTTATTTCAAGAACTGACAAACAACATACATGTATATCAACAATCATGATTGCAGATGAAGTGCACACTTCTCTTTCATTGGTTTTGCTAATCTCATGCTTTAAAACCTATTATTTGGATGATTCCAAATACTGGAGATATAAGCAGTATCTTAAAGCGTAATTACTGGTCAAGAGCTGAGGAAACCATGCCCATGTGATACTAAAATGCAGCAATAGGAGAAGATTGAACTATACAGGTTAGTGTTCCTACTCATAAGTTATTTCTTCTACAGTAGAGTATTGTAGTTACTTAGAGGTGTCCAAAGTCTTCAAAAAAGTCAAGGTGGTAGGTGAAATTGCATGATCAAAGCCTTCTAGAATCTTCTCTGTTGCATCCATTATACATGAATATGTTTTTCCCCCCACTGTAAGCCCATCTGTATTCTAATGATGTTGTCAAGTCATTAGTTATGCCATCTACCCTTTAGACAGAACATAAAGGCAAAGTGCACCCTTGGGCTGAAAAAGTTCAAAGTGAACACAGATGTTTTCTAGATTATATTCTGTATCAGTGTTTAAATCAACCTTGGGAATTTTAAGAAGCGTGGGCTTCAACTCCCATAATTCCATAGTCAGCATGCTGGTTTGGGAATTTTGGGACTTGAAGTCCACAAATCTTATGTTAAAGGTGAGAATAAATCTCATAGAGGCGATGTGGATCTTTTCTTGGAATTCAGACATTTAGAAATAAAGCCGAGATTAAAAGTCTAATAGAAAATATTTATTTTGGTACAAAAACAATAAATCATGAATAGTTACATCTTGCTAATAAATCATGACCATTCCGGTCAGAGTCAAAGGCAGAAGAGAATAAATGGAGAATCAGGAATGCACACATGCGCAGAAGATCACATCACGTGTCCTGCTTGTATTGGAATGTACCATAATATTAGGATAGGGATGCATCACCCTGCATATACATACAACTGACAATATTCACTACGTGACATCTTAAATCTTAAATATTGCAGGATTGAGAAACACTGTTCTATATTGATGATAGATATTTTTTTTAAAAAATAAAACTGCTACTGGAAATTTCACATTTTTCCCTCACACACACATTGTAAAGATATAAATGCATTACAGTTTTTTTAAAAGAGCAGAATTTAATTTAAAAGAGTCATTTAATTAGGTACCAAGTTATATACCGTATTTTTCAGAGTATAAGACGCACCTTTTTACCCCCCCAAAAAGGGTGAAAACTTGGGTGCGTCTTATACACCAAATGCAGCCCCACCCACCCCCACCCACCCTTTGGCCTCTATCTTCCAGCAATTTACCTGCTTGCAGCAAAGAGGGAAGAGCCTGTAAAGCCAAGCAAGTCAGTAGCAGCTTCCCGATCTACAGCTGATTTGCCACATGGGAAAATGAAAGTGAAACTAGCTGCAAAGAGGCAAATAGCTGGGAGAGACACCCAGATTTTTATTTTCTGCTGGATGCAAGGGGGTAAGTGAATACTATAAATGTCTGTAGAATGTTCAAATTATTAGACTTATTTTTTAAAGACTGCTTTATTATTGTTCTAGCCAGGGGTCTCCAACCTTGGCAATTTTAAGACTTGTGGACTTCAACTCCAAGAATTCCACAGCCAGCTTTGTTAGCTTTGCTGGCTGTGGAATTCTGGGAGTTGAAGTCCACAAGTCTTAAAGTTGCCAAGATTGGAGACTGTAGACAACTTAACAAAATAAAGAAGCTTTTTAAAATAAATGCTTGCTCTGAAGGGGTCCAATGCTATTGTATCTTCTTTTAAATAATAGAGAATAATGTATACTTCCAGAAATTTTAATTAATTTTAATAGCTCTGTACAAGTATAGTCTGAAATGTAACAGTGTCCTGTTTAGTATTAGAGTTTAGTTACCTTGGAGTAGATCTATTTAAATAATTGGGAGGAGTTATAGTATATAGTGTGACTATATTTAAGAAAACTTTCTGGCATAATGTACATTTCTCCAATTTTTTGCTATTTCTATGGGTCAAACACACATGCACAGAAATACACAGCAAACAGTGTATATCATCTGTGCTGTTTGCTGTTTGCCAAATTGCTTGGAGGCAGAGGCCTTTTTTCCTTGTTTTCCTCCCCCAAAACTAAGGTGCGTCTTATACTCCGGTGCGTCTTATACTCCAAAAAATACGGTATATATAGGCTTGGGAATTGGGATTTAGGTCACTAAAACAACAACAACCCCAAACCATTTTTATCCCTTCCTTAATATAAATAGAAGCAAATGTTTTCTTTAACCAAGACATAAATGAAACAATAAGTAATTGCAGTTGAGATGTATTTCATTTTGCTCAAGAATTAAAGTACCTACAATACCTATTCCTTCTTGGGAAACTGGGACATGTTCCTGAGGATAAAGAATACTAGCTAAACAAAACAACTCATTATAATACTCTATTTTTATCTCATTTTTGAACAATTCTCCAAAAATCCTAATTGCTATGACACAAATGTTCAGGAGCTGCAATAAAACCTTCGCGCATACAAACAATTTGCATGGTGTTTACTGGCACTGTATTTTGGAGCGCTACCCATGTGATTATGTATTATGAATCTGCCAGTTTTCATAGACATAAGACAGGACCAAACAAATGCAATTTTCCTTCCCCCTTCTTCCAGACAAATAAACGATGAATAAAACTAAACCATTCTAAGCTTCTTGGCCATTTCTCTCTCTCTTTTTTAAAGTGGCAGTGGCGGGAGGTGGGGGAGGGGGAGAGTATTTCTGGCAGCCATTCTTGAATGATAAATATAGGCAATCAGAAGAATAAAGGAAGCAGCAAAAGTGGACCATCTTTTTATATGGAAGGGAGAGACTAAAGGAGCATGTTGTCAAACTTGGTAATTATAAGGTCTTGGGATGCTGCTTTTTCTCTTTGTACCTGCAGCTTTTTCGTTAGGATGCCTTCCATTTTTTTATTATCCTTTTTTGAAGGACATCCAACTTCATAGCTGCAACTCATTTGTCCAAATTTATCTTTTGCAAATTCTGCTACTGTTAGGTCACTAGCCCCCCCCCCCATCATTGGGTAACACTAATCCTGGTTCACATTTGTCCACTGAACTTCAAGTTGCAACGCACTCTACTATTGCAATGCACTCTACATGGGGCTACCCTTGAAGAATGTTCGGAGACTGCAGCTAGTGCAGAATGCGGCGGCGTGTGTGGTGATGGGTGTCCCTAGATACACCCATGTGACACCCATCCTTCGCGAACTGCACTGGCTGCCTATAGGTCTCCAAGCACAATTCAAGGTGTTGGTGATTACCTTTAAAGCCCTACATGGCTTAGGACCAGTTTACCTCCGAGACCGCCTTCTCCAACATACCTCCCTAAGACCGATTAGAGCTCACAGAGTTGGTCTGCTGGTGGTCCCATCAGCCAAACAATGTTGGCTGGCGGGCCCACGAACGAGGGCCTTCTCTGTGGCAGCACCGGCTCTCTGGAATACACTACCCCCTGAGATCCACATTATTCCCACCCTACCAGCCTTCAGAAAAGCAGTAAAAACATGGCTTTGTCGACAGGCCTGGGGCCAATGATTTTAATACAACACCGATCACTCTTCGCCCCATGAATGATTTATTGTATGGGTTTTTAAATTGTGGTTTTTAATGTTTTTAAATGTTTTAATATCTATTGTTTTTAATGCTTTTTATATTTGTTGTTCCATGTGAATTTTTACTGTTGTGAGCCGCCCAGAGTCTCTGTGGAGTGGGCGGCATACAAATGCAACTAATAAATAAATAAATAAATAAGTGTTCAAAAGTGTTTCATATATAGTATATTGCCTGTATAATTTGGACCTCTGCTACTTACCTGGAAAATTGGAACTTTGAGGAACAATTTGCCCTGGACTCTGATTTCCACTTGAATGCTATTTGGAACCCTGACAATGGGATGCTGCTAGCCATTGACTGATCTTGCTATAAGGGGGGAATTTTTATTTATTTACTAGATTTGTATCCTGCCTGTTAACTTTATATGCTTGTAATCACTCATCCTTTATGTTACACTTATATTGATCTGAGTATCAGTGCAGCACCAAATTGGTGGATATGACAGATTATGTGCCATCAAGTTGTTTTCAACTTCCTAGAGACCACATAGATAGATTTTTTTCCCCATGATGATCTATGCCTCACATGTTCTTTCAGGTCTCCCTGAAATTAAACAAGAAGAGATAGGGTCAAGAATGAATGGGTGTTGAGAAAATGTGAACGGAATATCAAAATGAGTAACCAGTATGAAAGATATATACAGTACTGAGGTTGTCAGAAAACGAAGGAGAATTGACTCCCAAAATAAATAGATGAAGAATTAATGGAGAGGGTGAGAGGACATAGAAGGGAAAGTTGTGCTGGATGGAATTGATGAAATCCTCAAAAAGAGAGGAGTAAGAACTAAAAAACATAAGAAAATATCTGAAATGGTATGTGGACATAGAAGAAGCAAGAATCATTTCCATGGATAAAGCTTATAGAGAGGTATAGGGAATGGTATTGGTGTAAACTAGATTAAGTTGTATTTTTCCTTCTTATTTTATGCCTTTTTTCCTTTACTCTTTCCAGTTCCACCTCTGCAGTTTGTTTAGCTGGGAAGACTAGAAGGGATAACATGATGGGCATATATGCTGATTGTATTTGTCGCATTGAGTAAAATATTATATAAAATGTGATTCAGAAGCAGATTTTTTTAAATCTTTACATTAATCCTTGAAGGCAGATTACTACCTTTCATATCTCTACAGAAAATAATTAATGGTTGCAAATAACATACATCAGCAGAGATCTCTGGCTCCATCTCCACTTTTAAAAGCAGAATGGGTTGCCTTGAAAGATTAAAAAAAGGGGCATCATTTGGTAGCCAGGACGATTAGTGAATATGTGTCCAATTGTGAATATGTGGGAAAGATCAGGCACTGTAGGTCAAATAGATTCCCTGGCTTGGAAGACTCTATAGCTGCTCAAGAGGACTGGAGATTCTTTCAAGTAAATCCTCAATGTGGTCCATGCAAGATGCCAGGAAGCTGAAAGGATAGAAAGTGAAAGTCAGGTCATATGTTCCTCAGTGGAACTATCAAAAATATATCTTTATATATCAAGATTATTCCTAATGGGAATGTGAAAACTATGTCTCAAGTTACTTAAGGAAAAAGAAGGTATGTAATGCTGTAAATGGATGGTTTGTCTGTTTAATATACACCATCTTTTAACAGCATTTACAATTTAGTACCATAAACCTGTGTATTGTATATTATAATAATGTCAGGATATTTAAGAGATATTGTCAGCTTTTCACATTTCTTAATCCTTACCAGTTTTCTGGTTTATTGAATACATACATACTTACCAATTTCTTTGTTTCTTGAATATATATATATTCTTGAATATATATATATATATATATATATATATATATATATATATATATATATGTATGTATGTATGTATGTATGTATGTATGTATGTATGTATGTATGTATGTATGTATGTATGTATGTATGTATGTATGTGTATATATGTATATATTCTATATCTATCTATCTATCTATCTATCTATCTATCTATCTATCTATCTATCTATCTATCTATCTATCTATCTATTCAATATATTCAATATATTCTTGAATATATATATATTCTTCTCTTGTGGACCAATTATATATATAGGGTCCAATTCTGGACCCTATATACTGTATATATATATACACATACACATTTCCTTCACAGTTCTTTTTCTGTCATGTCATCTCAATAGAAGAAAATAGGAAATTCTGGGACCAGGACCAGAATCAGAATGACCTTGCCTGGATTCTTACATCTCCAAAAAAGCAAATGAGATAACATTGTGAAAGACATAGCAAATGAGAAACTTTCTCTTTTAAAGAACAAATTGATTTTTTTAACCATCCTTGTCTCTTTTGTTTTATTTAAAGCCAATAATTTTTCAACTATGTAATTTTTTCCTTCATTCATTTGTCCTTATGGGAATCACTTATTAGTTCTTACCTTCTTCAGTGTGCTGAGTAGAGAATCCAAGGAATGGTTTAACTCTGCCTTTCTGCTCAGAGACTGAGTATGTCAATCTTCTGGTCACGCCTCCTTTGCCTGTGTGTGCCCCTAAGTCTATTCGTGGACCAATGGGAGGCAACCACGACAGATACTTGGGTCCTGAACATGGTGAGACTAGGTTTCAACCTCGAATTTCTCTCCACACCCCCGAGATTCTTCATTCGTTGCCCCATCTTGAAGGACAACACAAAGAGAGGCCTCATGGAGGCCGCTATCCAACATTTGTTGGATATTCAAGCTATCGAGCTGGTCCCAGAGGACCAACAGGGGCAGGGATTCTACTCCATCCTATTTGTAGTCCCAAAGGCCTCGGGGGTTGGGTGGGTGGAGAGCAATTCTGGACCTGAAGAGATTAAACATCCACCTGACTTACAGGAGATTCAAGATGCAGTCCTTCCAGTCCATACTGGAGAGCATCTGAGAAGGTGACTTCCTAACATCCGTAGACCTGACGGAGGCATACCTCCACGTGCCTACCCTACCATCCCACCAGCGGTTCCTGAGGTTCTATTATGCGAGCCAACACTATCAGTACAAGGCCCTTCTATTTGGCCTGTCCTCAGTGCCCAGGACTTTCACCAAATTACTGGCGGCACATCTCAGGGCAATCCCCATGCGTGTCCAATGTTACCTGGACGATATATATATATCGTCCAGGTAACATTGGACACGCATGGGGATTGCGTGTATATATATATATATAGTCCTCCTCTCACTTCCAGGTAACAGAGGATCTGCAAGTCACAATCCATGTTCTCCAGGATCACAGATTTTCTGTCAATTTCGAGAAGAGCCACCTGGCTCCTACCAACCGACTGCTACACCTGGGTGCAGTCATAGATATCAGGTCATGCGAGGTCTCCCTATCCCAGGAGCGTCAGGTCAGTATAAAGATCTTGGTGAGTCAGATCTGAGTGGACCGAACAGTGTCCCTGGCCCTCCTCTCACAACTCCTGGGCAAGATGGTGTCCTGCATATCAATCATCCCTTGGGCACGCATGCACGCCAGAACCTTGCAGTGTTGTAAATGCTCCAACACTGGAAGTTTTTAAGAAAAGATTGGATAATCATTTGTCTGAAGTGGTGTAGGGATTCCTGCCTAAGCAGGGGGTTGGACTAGAAGACCTCCAAGATCTCTTCCAACCCTGTTACACACACACACACACACAAACACACACACACACACACACACACACACACACACACACACACACGTATGTATGTATGTATTCTTTCCCAATTGTTTAAGATTATTTTGTTATCCCCTACTTGTTAAAAAGAAAATGAAAAGCAACCCTACATTTCCCCCTAATTTTTGTTTACATTTCTTAATTTAAACATTTTAAGGGTGCTGATTAATTGCATTAGAAAGGAAATGGAATATAGTCTGAGACACCATCTCTGAAAACAAAAATCCTAATCTGAACATGGAAATTAGAAAAAAAAATTAGTCTAATCAATATTTACAAGTAGAGAAGAAGTCATCTATCAAACAATATGCTATGTGTGGGATGCTAGATCTTTGGGATCCATTTCCTTTGACTAAACAGGTATACTATAAACCCGTGATGGCGAACCTATGGCACGTGTGACAGAGGTGGCATACAGAGCCCCCTCTGTGGGCATGCGCACCATCGCCAGCTGCTCTTGTGGTTTCTGGCTCACGCATGCGCACCGGCCAGCTGGTCTTCTTGTGCGCTCTAGCGCCAAAAACCTGAAGACCAGCTGGCCAGCGTGCATGCACATTCCAGAAACCTGAAGACCAGCTGGCCGGCGCATGGATGTCCATCAGCCAGCTGGTCTTCGGTTTTCCAGCGCTCTGGTGTGCGCATTCTGGTTTGGGCACTCGGTGCCGAAAAGGTTCACCACTGCTATAAACCAAATCCCACCTGCAGTGTTATCAGGTACAGGTAATCCTTGAATTACGATCATAATTGAACTCAGAATTATTGGTGTATATTGCGGCAGTCAATAAGTGGGTCACCACATGAACATTGTGGTTGTTAAGCAAACCTGTTTTTCCTAATAAGTGCTTCCCCCCCCCCCGGAAACTGGAATCAAACACCAGAAAGGGGAAAGTAACATTTGTTTTGTTTTTGACCATGGCATTTTCTTCTTTAATTTTAGTTATCAATGCTAAATGTTTTATGTAGGAATAAGAAAAGAATCATCTATTTCATAATCCTTCCCTACTAATGTTTGTGTTCCATATTTCTGTTCCTTTGATTGTTTTGAAAAGACTGGAGATACCTATTTCATTTCTCAGACCTAATGAAAAGTCTATTACTTGCCATAAATAGTTTAAGGCTATGAACTTTCTCTTTCCAGTATGTTGGAAAGAATGCATGGTTCTTCTTGCAATTACTTGACAGTAATTAAATTTGTGGGTTTTGCTGACTTGTACCATCTTGCCTCCACCTCCTTTGAGGTTTATTACATCAGCTGAAAGCTTCAATTCAATTGCCATCTTTTGCTAACTGCTATCCGCTTTTAATCCTGGGAAGAATCTTCCATAAACCCTTTTGTTCAATAGAGAAGCAGTTTGCAATAGCTTTTCTCCCTGCATATTTGTGTAACAAGTGTTATAGTGACATAACAGAAGACAAAAGTGTTCCAGTGTAGGAAGTTAGCACCCGCCCCCTCCTAGAAAAATGAAATATCCTAGGAAATATTGAAAAAGGAAAGAATATATTTCCCTGAATGAGGAAAAGAGAAACATGTTTTAAATACAAAGCAGCTTCCTGCAGCTCCCTGCCCCCACCCTTGCCACATTCCTCCCACCTAGCCTGGAACAGTCTTCTACATCAGTGCTCCCCAATCTTTTGTCACCCTCGGCACACCATAGCCTCTCCCAAAATTCCACGGCACACCACATACAAAAATTGGATAAAAAACAAATATAATCTTCAAAATATCATTTTGAAGAGTATAATAGTATAGGAATGTCAAACTGGGCATAACAGAATTACTTGATTTATTATTTTATTTGATAATTAGGTAGGACCAGTGGTGGCCAACCTTAATGATACCATGCGCCAATTGGCCCAGGCGTCCCGGGTGGGCGGGCCCGCCTGGATGCCGCCATTTGAGTTTTGCCCTCTGTGCATGCGCAGAACGCTGTGCGCATGCGCAGAGGGCAAAAGACCGCAAATGGCGGCGTCCAGGTGGTCAGGGGAAGCGGCCGGGAGCCGCTTCCCCCACCTGCTTCTTCGGCTTGAGTTTTAAAAGAAAGCAAAACGTGGGCGGGAGAGGCAGGTCTTGCGCATTAAGCCTCGCTGCAGGGGCCAGCGAGGCTTAATGAGCAAGACCTGCCTCTCCCGCCCGCGTTTTCCTGTCCTTTATAACTCAAGCTCCCCAAGGCAGCCCAGAGCAGGCGAGTCAATCCAGCAAGTGAGGAGGCGTCGGCAAGCGGAGCTTGGCGACAAGTTTGCTGGCTTAAGAAGCAGACATCCCTGTCGCCCTCCCTTTCTGCTCCGCCTCTTGCCGACGCCTTCCTCACTCGCGCCCTGCCAAGCCCCAAATCAAGCCAGCCCTAGCACGAGATGCGTGAGACTGCTTTCCAGGCTGTGTGTGGAAGCTGAAGAGCCTTACCGGTAGTTTGGGAGAAAGAAAGTTTTTTGCTGCTTCTGCTTTTGAGTGCACTGAAGGAAAGCAGCAAAAAACTTTCTTTCTTTCTCCCAAACTACCGGTAAGGCTCTTCGGCTTCCACAAACAGAAGCGGCAGGGAGGAGGACTCATGCCCCGCCCCGCCATGCCCCCCTGCCAAGCCTCAAATCAAGCCAGCCTGCGACTGGAGCTACCGGGAAAAGTCCCAGGTAGGACGCGCGCCCCGTCCCGCCCGTCCTGCCCCGCCCGCCCTGCCAACCCCCCGTGCAAGATGCGTGTCCTACCTGGGACTTTTCCCGGTAGCTCCAGTCGCGTTCTTTGCTACCGTAATAGCGTCCAGAGCAGAGCAGCCCCTTCCAAAAGATAACGTCTCGCGAGACGTTATCTTTTGGAAGGGGCTGCTCTGCTCTGGACGCTATTAGCAAGGAACGTGACTGGAGCTACCGGGAAAAGTCCCAGGTAGGACGCACGCCCCGTCCCACCCGCCAGTCCTGCCCCACCCGTCCTGCCAACCCCCAGCGCAAGACGCGTGTCCTACCTGGGACATGCCCCGGTACCTCCTCCTCGCATTCCTCGCTGTTGTGTCCAGGGCAGCAGGTCTGCTTATTAAGCCTCGCTGCAGCGGCCAGCAGGCTTAATGACCAGACCTGCCTCTCCCACCCGCGTCTTGCTGTCTTTTAAAACTCAAGCCGAGACAGCAAGTCACGCGGGCGGGAGAGGCCTCAGCCATTGGATGATTGCAATGCGCCACTTGCAGTCATCCAATGCGCCACATTTGGCGCATGTGCCACAGTTTGGCCACCCCTGAATGACGTGAGCTTTTGCCGTGGCACACTTGGCATGGCCTCACGGCACACCAGTGTGCCGCGGCACACCGGTTGGGGAGCACTGTTCTACATAACAAAGAACCATAATAGGAATCCCAAAGCCCTTTCATAACACCACGTGGGACCTGGTAAGATTCCATCAACCATGCCCCTGGGAATCTGACAGCCAATGGAATACATTTCTGTATAGGAACAGTAAACTAAGAGGTGGGGCCCAACAGAGGTTATAAAACCAAGGGACTCAGCATCTTTCCCTTCCTTTTCTCTTCACCCACATCTGGAACCAGGTGGTCTACCTTTTCTGTACAGGGGCTCATGCTATGTGCTCCTGTCCACCATTAAACCTTCTTTCCAAGCAACTTCCATAAATCCAGTGTCTTTTTCCCCACTTGGAACTGAACCCAGAAGGATATTCCTTACAACACCAGCCTACACAGTCCATGGGCCTCCTGTTCAAGTGACACTGATCAAACAGTTACGAATTTATTTGGGCTTAATAGTAAAGTGATATATTATTAGAACAACATAGGCAGTTTAGGATACATTGAATTAATTGGGCTGGACATATTTAATAGTAACATGCAGCAAAAGGCGTGATAGCATAGAACGTACCGTAATAGCAATTATATTCTTCTAGCTTTTATTAGCTGTTTAGCTTGGGTTCTTATGCCATTCTTATGCTGATTTTTTAAAATCCACATTGTTGCAATAATGTTTTTCTATTCATTTGTTATATCTCTAGGTCAGTATTTCTCAAACTTAGCCACTTTAAGATGTGTATAATTTCAATTTCCAGAATTCCCCAGCCAGAAGGAGAAGTCCACAAATCTTAAAATGGCCAAGGTTGAGAAACACAGCTCTGAGCTGTTGATTTTTCCACTGTGCTGCCTGTATATATTGTCCTTTATGTTCTTTGTTCCTTTAGACCTAAAACTGTTTCTGTTCTGTCTCTATTGAACATTGCGAATCAATAAATTCATGCATTTCATTTAGAATCTTGAACCTTTGCTCCAATCCCTGTAGTGCAATTTCAAACACCGATGAACGGGCCATGTTTTCAAAATGGCTTATCTTTATAATGGAGTTGTATGCATATCTGAGAGATTTAGGTAGACCTGTGATCTCAAGCTGATGAACATTAGTACATATTAGTAGTCAGGAGAACCTCTTCAGGCTAGAGGTGGCAATCTTGATAAGTTTTTATACAGAACACCATGAACTGAAATGCTATATTGAGAGGCTCTTTTTAAAATCACAAATTAATGCAGAAAATGAAATGAAATGAAATGGAAAGGAATGGAATGGAATAAGAAATAAAATATGCAAAAGTAATCTGTCCAGAAAAAAAATACATTAATCCATATCTGCAGCAACCTCAGTAGGCAATAGTATATGGCTGACATTTTCTGGATATGGAAGCTAAGCAGGGTCAGATCTAATTAATATTTGGATTGGTGAGTTTCAAGAAATACCAAGGTTTGAGGCTAGTCTGCAAGTCTAAAAATATTCTTGGAGATGACAATGATAAATGTTTTCTGGGCTAAGAATATTGCATAGACGTGTTCATGAAGTCATCAGGAGTCAAGCTTGATTCTATGGATTTTGTAGCAGCAACAATACAGGTAGTTCTCAGCTTATTACCACAATTACCACAAGTGATAGACTGGTACTGATGGATGTCCATCACTAAGCAAGGTGGCTGCTAAGTGAGTTGCTCCTGATTTTACAACCTTTTTTGTTGTGTTAATCAAATCTGACTTTCCCCATTGACTTTGCTTATTGGAAGGTGTCTAGGAAGGTTGTAAATGGGAATCACTTGACTTCAGGATTGCTTCGACCATTGTGAATACAGGCCCATTGCCAAGCACCTGAATTGCAATCACTTGACTGGGGAGATAGCAATAGGACTTAGACTTATATACCACTTCACAGTGCTTTACAGCCCTCTCTAAGCGGTTTACAGAGTCAGCATATTGCTGGGTCCCCATTTTACTGACCTCGGAAGGAAAGAAGGCTGAGTCAACCTTGAGCCTGATGAGATTGCAGGCAGCCGGCAGTCAAGAGAAGTAGCCTGCAGCACTGCATTCTAACCACTGCGCCACTGCGGCTCTTAAATACAATACATGAAGAATTAATGGAGAGGGTGAGAGGACATAGAAGAGAAAGGTGTGCTGGGTGGAATTGATGAAATCCTCAAAAAGAGAGGAGTAAGAACTAAAAAACATAAGAAAATATCTGAAATGGTATGTGGACATAGAAGAAGCAAGAATCATATCCATGGATAAAGCTTATGGAGAGGTATAGGGAATGGTATCAGTATAAACTAGATTAAGTTGTATTTTTCCTTCTTATTTTATGCCTTTTTTCCTTTACTGTTTCCAGTTCTACCTCTGCAGTTTGTTTAGCTAGGAAGACTAGAAGGGATAACATGATGGGCATATATGCTGATTGTATTTGTCGCATTGAGTAAAATATTATATAAAATGTGATTCAAAAGCAGATTTTTAAAAATCTTTACATTAATCCTTGAAGGCAGATTACTACCTTTCATATCTCTACAGAAAATAATTAATGGTTGCAAATAACATACATCAGCAGAGATCTCTGGCTCCATCTCCACTTTTAAAAGCAGAATGGGTTGCCTTGAAAGATAAAAAAAAATCGGCATCATTTGGGACACATTTCTTTCAGAGTTCTTTTTCTGTCATGTCACCTCAATAGAAGAAAATGGGAAATTCTGGGACCAGAACTGCCAAATTGCAGGTAGCTGGCAGTCAGCAGAAGTAACCTGCAGTACTGCATTCTCACCACTGCATCACTGCGGAGATGTTGGGACACTCATAACTGCAAGGATTGGTCATGTCACTTTTTTCAGCACTGTGGTAACGTTAAGCAGTCACTAAATGAATGGTCATGAGTCAAAGCTACCTTACTCTGCTTATGGTAATTAGTTTTAAACAGAACACCAATCAACATGACTTATCCTTTATTTCTCCTTATCATTTTTATAACAAGGATTCTTCTTAAAAACATTTATAATACTTGGAGAGGGTGTGGGAGGGATGGAGCCCATTAATAAAATCTATACTCAATTTAAAAACATCTCTAGTTTTAATTTCTTCAGTATAAGGAGGTTGGGGGCAAATAGGAAGAACAAAATGATTGCTGTATCAGAAGAATTAATTCTGAATGATTTAGTATTCTGTTTTAAGCGTGATAATTTGCAATTCCTTTTAATTCCATATGAAGTTTACCCATGCGTGTGATGCTGCTTGCTGGATTATTGATATGCTGATGCACTGCTATCTTGTATGTGCATAGAAAACTTCATTAGGCTTGGAAGCTCTTATTGATTCAATGTATTTTTTAATCATCCCTCAACTCTGTGGCTATATTCTCATCAAACATTTAGCAAGCCGGGTTGGTAACCTGATAAACTTTATCACCTTTTGGAGAATAGAACCTTCATCCACTTTTACCAGGAAAGTGCTTAGCATCCATCCCATGATTCCTTAACCCAGAAAAAGAGTAGTGAGGCATCCCAACAACTTCACAGTTTGATCTAGTAGTTAAGGCACCAGGCTAGAAACCAGGAGGCAGTGAATTCTAGTTCCTCCTTAGGCATGAAAAATCAGCTGGATGACTTTGGCCCAACCACGTACTCCTCTCTTAGTTCACTTTACCTCACAGGGTTGTTATGGGGGAAAACAGAAGGAAGAATAAGCATTATATGTATTATTTATGAAAAGAATAAATGTGGGATGTAAATAAAAATAAAATAAGGAGAGATTTTCTTTTTGGCTTTTACTTTCAAGAACCTTTTCTTGCAGGACTAGATGGTCCACACAGAATAGTAGGTTGGTATTTGGTATTTGTGTAACACAATGAATTTAACTAACTCTAAGCAAGACTGAATCTGTTTTATGCTATACTTAACCCCTGAGAATTAGTAAAATAGGTCGAATGTACTCCCATAGCAGGCTAAAGCCTTTTTCAGTGGCCAGGTTAAGCATGTTTTGGGAATAGTGTTTGTATCAGTGGTGGGTTCCTACCGGTGCGGTCCACTCTGTCGTTCCGGTAGCGGCCAGCAGATGGTGCTATTTGCGCGTAACAGCCCCAGTGCCCTCTTTTTGGGCTTTTTTGCTTCCGTGCATGCGCAGAAGCAAAATCTCACTGAAATCATGTGCGTCCCCTTGTGAGATTTTGGCAAAATTTTGCTTCCGCGCATGCACAGAAGCAAAATTGCGCGAGGAAGCATGCACCCGTAGCAAGTGCACGCGCGCACAAAACGTGGAGATGCGCGTGCAGCGCACCGGTATCGGTAAGTGAGCAACCTGACCCTGGTTTGTATGATATATATTTTAAACAATGAAATATATTTTTTCTTGTGAAAAAAATGAAAATGCCTAGAATTTTCCTAGGATTATTCTTGAAGTTAAGAACGGTTTCTATATCTTTAGAATTCAAGACAACAGAGAAAAAGACATGCTTACCATTTAGAAAAGGGGACAATTGAAAATGTGATCTGAAACTACTCAGGCAAGTTAATGGAAACAATAAACATGAGTACTGAGAAAGTCACCTTGTTGCCTATCAGGAAATGGATTTTGCTGCCGTTTTGAAATAAATCTGGAATAATTAATTGTGTAATTAATTATGGAAATGATTTTTATGGCCTAAGTTGAAGTCAAAGATAAACCGCAGCTGAAGCCATTATAATGCAACTTGGCTAGTCAGATATGCTATCTGAAGATGTGAATGGCAATGAGGAAACAAGTGCCAGCGGTGAGTATACCAGCTTCTCTCTCCCTTTGTGTATTGATCAGGAGGCATATTTAGGTGACACTGATTCAGTTTCCAAACAGAAATAAATTGAAGTTCCTAGTTGAAAGGATTAGGAAGATCGAATGTCTACTACTTCACCCCGAGGAAATCCCTGTTGGTAAATTTTGGTGTAGTCATGTAAAAGAAATGCACTGAAGGAAAATGTGATGGTGGTAGTGGTAGTTGTGGGGATGTTGTTGGTTTTAGCAGGGAGTGAACTGTCCTTAAACCAAAGTAATTATTCTGATCTTAGCATCATTTGTAACCCAATCTTACTTTGGAAAAAAAAGAGAACTCTTGGCTTTGAGTGGAAAAATTCTCCTGGGGACGAAAAACAAATTTATACTTTATCTTACTAAAAGCTCTAGTTTGCCTGCAAATATGATTCAGTTGTGCTGGAGTCTCTTCCTCTTTCCTTTGTGCCAGATTATAGCAGAACAAAGCTCCATTTTTCCTAATCACATTCCTCGTTCAAGCACTGAATTAAACAAGACTGCCTCTGGAGTGATCTGGAGCAAATTGAGATATTCCCTCAAACACCTCTTGGTTTTAGTCTCCGAATCTGAAGCACAGGTATTGTTATATAGGCTGCTTAAATCATTGGAAAGAGAATTAGAGTTATTTCTCTATATATCATGTCCTTGAATCTAAGAACAGGAACAAAAGATAGTCCTGAGGTATATTAAGACAGCCTTCATTCCCCACACCTTCAGAATCCATTTCTGTGCAATTCAGCTGTGTATGAAAACTCCCCCCTCTTTGCCAACAACATAATACAGTAGAAGAGCTCACAATGCTTCATTCTGATTTCTATGTGCTTTGACCCAGAATATTAACCATGATACTAGACAATTGTCATTATTGAGAATCCCATTTTTTCCTCGTAACTTTTGAGGGGGGGGGGAATCACACTTCAAAAAAACCTGTTTTGGCAAATGAAGATTATAGCTCACAATCAATATGTGAACAGCCAAGATCTTTAGCTTTGCACACGGAAAGATATTGTCATAAAAGTATCCCCAATGAGCACTTAATTAGCAGATGTAGCTAAAAGGTCAGATGGAAAGTTGCATGCTGCTTCAGCATTTTGGGAACAAAACATTAAGATATACTGATAATGAGGTACAATGAACTGAGCAGAGCTATGGTGTTCTTGGAAATGTCTAGTACATACTTTCTTTTTCTGAGCCCAACTATACAAAGGTAACCCCCCCACCCCCACCTCCACCCCCATGGAAATGATGGAGGTACAGTATAATAAGAACTTATAATAACAGAAAGGTTACACTGGACAAATTTAGATTTTACTTAGCTGAATATAATTTTATATTAGCTATGTAAAAGCTCAATGTGCATACATATTATTTCATTCATCTCTAATTCTTAAGGAACGTTTCCAGAAGTGCTCTAAATAAATGGAGTTGCTGGTTATACAATTTATTTATTCCCTCCCCCAAGAGAAATTATTTTAGATTTATGTAGCACTTTGGAGAATAAGTAGAATGCTTTGGAGAGTGTGATAGCACACAGGTAACACCTTCCTACACCTTCCTAAACAACTGTGTCTTCTCCAAGGATTACAGAGAAGACAGAATAACAGAGTTGGAAGGGACCTTGGAGGTCTTCTAGTCCAACCCCCTGCTCAAGCAGGAAACCATATATCATTTCAGACAAATGGTTGTCCAATCTCTACTTAAAAACCTACAGTGTTGGAGCACTCATAGCTTCTGGAGGCAAATTGTTTCATGATTAAATGTTCTAAGTGACAGGAAATGTCTTCTTAGTTATAGGTTGGTTCACTCCTTGATTATTCATTCATTCATTATTTATTTATTGGAATTTGTCAAACAAAAATGAGAACAAGAATAAGAGAATAAAAATACAATGACAGGGACGATAGGCACGTTAGTGCACTTATGCATGCCCCCTCTACTGACCACCTAAGCAGTGGTGGGTTCCTGCCGGAGCTGTCCAGTCCATAGCTCTGGTAGGGAGCGGCCGATTGTGCAATTTGCACGCGACTGCTCCAGAGCCATCTTCGCCGGTCCATTGCACGTGTCGCCATCTTTTTCTGAGAAGTTTTGGGCAATTTTGCTTCTGTGCATGCGCGGAAGCAACATCGTGCCAAAATCTCATGAGGGGACGCGCGCGTGCATGAGATTTTGGCAAGATTTTGCTTCTGCGCATGCATGGAAGCAAAATCGTGCTGAAATCTTGCTCGCACGCACGTCCCCTCACGAGATTTCGCCGCAATTTTGCTTCATGCATGCACAGAAGCAAAATTGCACAAGGGTCGCGCACGCGTAGTGAGCCCGTGCGCGCCTGAAATGTGGAGATGCACACGCAGCGCACCGGCACCGGTAAGTGAGCAACCCGCCCCTGCACCTAAGTATGAAGTAAAGCCCACGGAAGTCAATTTGTGACTGAAACTGTGAAAATTTGTAGCCGAGACAACTGAATCAGGTAGGGCATTCCAGACTTTGACAACTCTATTACAGAAATCATATTTTTTACAGTCTAGAACGATTTACATTGAGTTTAAAGTGGTTGTTCGCTCGCATATTATTGCAATTAAAAGAAGAAAAAGTCATTTACAGGTAAAACATTACTACGTATAATTTTGTATGCAATACCTAGGTCTGACTGCAAGTGACACACTTCTAAGTTATCCAAACCAAGAATTTCGAGCCCACTATTAAGTTTAGATTAGTTTCCATTGCTTCTTGTCTGCTTTCAGGTGCTTTGGGTAATATGTTGATCCCCTCTACTTTGTGCAGACCTCCACAGCTGCACTAGGATCTTAGGAAAAATGTGACTAACTGCAGAGAGAGGCTATCTAGACCAGGGATCCCCAACCTGTGGACCACAGCCCACTACCAGGTTGTGGACTATTCAAAACTGCCGTGTGAGTAGTGGGCTGGTGCGAATGCGAGAGCAGTGGGCAGGCATGCCTGCTGCTCACACAAATGAAGCTTTGTGCACAGGCATGTGTGCGTGCCTGCTCCTCACTCAAAACCATCCCCTCTTTCCCCCCTGTGCCCCCCTGCACCAGGCTATCAACCTAAAAAGGTTGGGGAATGTTGATCTAGGCGATCACATCATTTTATTTGTCTTTGAATCTGAAGCTTTGCTAATTTTCTATACAATTTGTGTTACCACCTTCATTTGTCCTTTCTTTACCCCAATTACCTTTTATATGTAAATTGTGAGGCCACTTTGCATAGGTTGTATTGCAGATCTCCCAAATATATTCAGATTTTTATACAACTTTTAATTTTTTTTAAAGCTGAGAATAATTAACGGGATTCCATTCACCGCTGCCACTAAAATCAGGGAGGAAGGGCATTGTCCATTCAAGTACTGTGGGAAGGATAGGCATCGATTCTATTTGGAATCTTTGCTCTTAGAGAAATATATTCCCAGGTAGAATTCAACATGAGAGCAACTCCTCCTCACCCAAATGACACGATATCAAAACCAACACTGCTATAGATACAACACAATTGTCTGCATTGCAAATATCTACTATTAGAGTTGCAATTTATCTGACAGAGTACATTTGCAATATACTGTAGACAGTAGTCAATGCACTTGTAGAGACTGAGTCTTCAGTGATATTGTAAGTATAGCTTAAATAGAAGAGGGAATGTTACTATTCCTCATGTGCTGAACTGTATATTTGAATATACCATCTGAACAGAGTTAAAGAGAAGGGTCATAAATAGAATGTATCACTTGAATGAGATTCTTCCTTTCTACCCAGTTTGTTTATGTGAGAAAGTGCTCTTTGGTATACTGTTTGTGATACGTCAGAAAACAAGTGAGCTAGAAAACAAGTGGTTAGAATGCAGTATTGCAGGCTAACTCTGCCCACTGCTAATTCAATCCTGATTGGCTCATGGTTGACTCAGCCTTCCATCCTTTCGAGGTCAGTAAAATGAGGACCCAGATTGTTGGGGGCAACATGCTGACTCTGTAAACCACTTAGAGAGGGCTGTAAAGCACTATGATATAAGTCTAAGTGCTATTTCTATTTCTAAGTGATCTTGCTCTTTGGGTGAGTTCCATTACAGAAAGCTGCTGGAAAATGAGCTAGGAGGAGCATATTAATTCTCCTAGTATGCATTTTGGATCTTCCAGCAAAGTGGCTCAAGTAGCATTTCTATTGTGAACCCTCATAAAGACCCAGTAAAGCATATTTGGTACTCAGCTTTGGCCAAAACAATGGCCTGGTATTTATCCCATGCTTATTGTGACTTTGGTTTGTGTATTCCCATGCTTCTTTATCCCCTTTGTTTAGCCAATTGGAATGTAGGCATTTGTCTATAATGAAGTCTAATAGGGGAACCAGACAGCACCTCTTATGCTGGCCAAGTCACAACATTTGACATGTAAAATGAAATTAAGGAATGGATGTTGCTTTCCTGAAGCACACAGAGGCACACATGTATGTATGTATGTATGTATGTATGTATGTATGTATGTACGGTATGTATGTATGTATGTATCAGAGGTGGATTCCTCCCGATTCGGACCGGTTTGCCCAAACTGGTAGCGACCCGCTGGTGATGTCATGATGATGTCACGGAGCCGGTTTGGTCGGTGCCGGTCCGTGGGCACTGCCATCTTTTTTTATTTTTTATTTGAATTTTTTTTGCAGGGGAATAATTTTTTTTTCTTCTGAGCATGCGCAGAAGCCGAGTTTCTGGCACTGTGCATGCATTGCCATCTTGTTTTTGGCTTTTTTTGGCATTTTTTTCTGATTTTTTGCTACTGCGCACCCCTGGTATGTATGTATGTATGGTATATATGTATGCATGTATGTATGTTTTCTTAATTTATTTAAAAGACCTATATGGCCATCTTAAGCAACTCTGGACAGCTCATTTAGCTGACTGGTCTTAAAGGTTTGGAGCCTGTATTTGCTCTGTGCAGTGGACTGATTGGTCTGGATTCCCAGAAGAAAAGGGGTGCATTCCAGAAGAGTAAGAGACAGCTCACTCAGATAGTTTGTATGAGAGAAAGAGAGTGAAAACACCCTCCTCTAAAAGTCCTCTGTGTTTAGGCTTGTGCAGGTAGAAAACTGCTTTAGTTTGGCAAGATTCTTTTTATAGCTGTGGAACAATAAAGAAATCTACGTAAGAGCCGCGATGGCTCAGTGGTTAGAATGCAGTACTGCAGGCTACTTCTGCTAACTGCCGGCTGACTGAAATTTGGCAGTTCGAATCTCACCAGGCTCAAGGTTGACTCAGCCTTCCATCCTTTCGAGGTCTGTAAAATGAGGACCCAGATTGTTGAGTTTTTGCTGACTTTGTAAACCACTTAGAGAAGGCTGTAAAAGCACTGTGAAGTGGTATATAAGTCTAAATGTTATTGCTATTGCTACTTGCAAGAACTTCCATGTGCCTTTCTTGATTGGGATTGGGGGGCTGACATTCTTGGTTATGCAGGTAAATTCTTAGATCTGTTCTAGTTAGATTTTTTTTTTACTCCCAGTGCCACCCTCTTATGGCTAGAACAGGATCTCTTCTATTATTTCCATATTTTTTCCTATGCCCTCTTTTAAATCTCTGCTTCTCCCATGAAACTTTAAAAGAGTAGAGACTTATTTTTTTTCTCACAACTGTGATGCAAAATAATCCTTCCTTGCTCCATTCTAGCTAACTCTTTATTGACTTCCAGCTCTTTCTCTTCACCTTTGCCCTACCTTACTTGATATTTCCATCTTTTAAGCAGGTCAAGATAACCTTCTTCCCGTTGCACTGTAACTTTAGATTGGAAAACAAAGATTCTCTCAGTTGTTTACAAAGAGAATTAAATCTTTTCCCACAGTATTTTTTGCAAAGAACAGAGTAACATTTTAAATTTTGCATGTCTCTTCAAATGAGGGCATTTGCTTATGGTTATTTGCACAACTGCACTGAGGTGTCATCAATCTGTCTTATAATGCTCACTTACATTTTGGTTAGCGTTCTCCAATAACTGCTTTTAAGCATTTGATTTAGATTGCTATGGGAAAAGAAAACCATTTAACATAGGGAAAGGGGAAAGATTGTACCTTGGCAAGCTGAGATAACTCCTTAATAGTTTAGCTTCTTATATACCACATTTCCAGGGCAACAAGGACATTCTGTGAGAAGGAAGATGCAACATTTGGCTTAATGTCTCAGTTCTCATTGTCGCTCACTTGCCTTAGAGAATTAAAATTAGACTCCAGTCCTAGTCTTTGCTAAAAATATGGAACATATCAAGGACATTGTTTCTAGATGAAAGAAGTACAGTACCAATAAAACTAGCAAACAGCTTATCCAACAATCCGTTTTTAGAATGACTTATTAAGCTGAAGTCTTCTCTACATCTCCCATCCCATTCAGAAAATTCCCAATGGGCAATAAATACCATTTGGATTCCATGGTCATATCACAGCTCTTTGCTTTTATAAGTCATTTTAACATAAATTGTCTGGATGAAATTCATAAAGAAGCTTACAGTTCAAAGAATAAAGAAGCTGATTTCAGCTTTAAAATAAATACAAAAATCTCTTATCTGTTCATATTACAGTAGTCATTTGCTATACTCCTTGAAGAGTGACCTCTGCAAAAACAGAAGAAACTAGAGGCGGCAGGCAAAAAAGAACTCATAAGAGTTAGAAGTAATTCTACTAAATTAGTGGGACTTCTGAGCATTTAAAATGATAATTTTTCATCTGAATTGCAGGAATTTTCAGTAGGAATGTTTCATTATTGGAAAAAGGACTTGGGGTCTGTGAGGTCACTGACCTATGTTCCTTGTCTTTGTACAAAGGGTTTTGTATAATCTTTTTAAACTCAAGGTGAGAGAGCTTTTGTTAATGGTCCTTGACATATTCTGAACTATTTAACTTTATAATCTTGAAATTCCAGGAGGTTTGCTTTTTAAATTAATCATGAATATATGAACTTTAAAAGTGAAGTATTTTAACTTTGTTGAGTATAATTTTTATACATATCCAAAGATCCAGTTTCTTACAATATTAAACACATTTGAATTTTGACAATTACAAGATGGTACTCACACTATATAGAAGAAGGAAGGAAGGAAGGAAGGAAGGAAGGAAGGAAGGAAGGAAGGAAGGAAGGAAGGAAGGAAGGATTATTAAACAATTCCAAATATTACTTCTACTCTATTTTCTGTGCAGTAAGTCCTTATTCAGATTCTGAAGACCATAAAAATTGTTCCTGGTATATGTCAGTAGAGGCAGTAATGCTTACTTAGAGATATCCGCCATGTATCATCTTCTTTTTGAAAAGCCATATGACAAAGAAAGGGTTAGATGTACTAATAAGAAGTAAGCATTAATTCAAAGAAGCCCAGTACTGGGCATAATCTAAACATTCACTTACTTCTTCGTATGTTGGAATTGCAACTCTTTCAATTCCAAGCCAGAAATACATCTGGAAGCTATCAAGTTGGGGTGGGCTGCATTAAATCACAATAATTATCACAGTAAGAAGAATTTTAGCCTGATCGAAACTACTGATATTGAATTTCCAAAGAAATTTGGGACATTTCTGATTGTAAAAGATCTATGAGCAATAGTAACTGAAATTGGTTGAAAATTTTTTAGCATTGCAGATGATTCATAAATAACTCACAAGAAATATTTGAATGGACACCTTTTTGTCCCACCTGTATTCTCATCTTGTAAAATGTTCTAGTACACAGCCTAAAGTTGTTTGTTTGTTTATTTGTTAGACGTAAACAACCAGATCCACATGTAAAAAGTTTGATTAGCTGTTTTATTGCTGAAGAGTATGGATAGGAATTTTCTCAGACTGACAGTTTGCACCAGGGTAAGGTTAGATAAGTTTCTGTGGCATTCAAGGGGAGTTCAGACATTGTCCTCTTGTGGCCATATAGAGATTCCAGACTAATTCCTCATTTGACTCCTCTCTCTGGTTTGGCCAGTCTCTCTCCAACATTATTAAATTTATATGCCACCCATCTCACTATCCAAAGTAACTCTGTGTGGCTTACAATACAATAAATTCAACACCAAAAAACCAACTACAGTTTCTTTAAAAAACACACACAGTGGAACCCCCCCATATAAATAAATGATATAGTATTAAATAACATAAGCTTCCAGTAACTCAATTCAAGGAAATTAACCCCTGGGTGAAATGTTTTTACCTCTGGAGTTTTCATTGTCTGAAAAACTAGAGTGAACAAAACATAATAGCATTCCTGTACTTAATATATTCCTTGTCTTTTGACATGAATCCCCAGGGCATTCTTAGAAACCATTTTAAAAATTTCAAATAAACCCTTTCTAGAGGTTATTTCCCAATTTCATCACTTCATGTTGACCTAGTTCACTTTTTATGCTGAATAATCAGTGATTTCTTTAGTTTTTGACTTAGTATGTTATATGAATTCTTCTGTAGAATAAGATGTGTCAGTAACAACTGAATTTTGAAAAACAGAGTAGTTTGGAATTCAAATCTTATTCTGATTATAGATTGGCATAAGATCAGAAAAATTATGCTCATTCCAATAATGTTAAACTTATGAGATATAAATTGTGAGGCATTTAAAATAGCAATAGAAAAGAAAATGGGACATGGTGACACTTGGCTTCTGTACTTATGTGACTTATATGGCAAACATTATAAAAATGATAGAATTGAAAGAAATGCTGAAATCAACATTCTATTAACAATCTGAGATAGTATGCAGATAATACTACTATTAGCTAGCAGCAAAGAAGAATTAAAGGGAACTCGTTATGAAACTGGAAACTGAAAACGAAAAAAAAAATCCAAGTTCATATCAACCTGAGTCCTTAGTGACATAGAGTTTGATGGTAAAGAAATGATGGTTGTAGAGAGTTTTATTTCCTGGAGCTCAAGAATAAAGTTGGAACTGTGTTAGAGAATTAAAGATGAGATTAATCTTAAGAAAAAAGGCAATAGCAAACTTAAACAAGAACATAAAGGATATTTCATTGACCACAAGTTGAGTATAGCTCAAGAAGTGATTGTTATAGGAAAACTAGTTAATAAGACTGAGAAAAGGGATAGATGATCTTGAATTATGGATCTGGAGATAGTTTTTAAGAATACCATGGATAGCAAGGTGCACTAATCAGTCAGTTGTGGACCAAAGCAGGATTGATTGCTTCCCTGAAGCAAACAGAAAGCCACATACTTTGAGCACATAATGGTTTAGGGAAAAATATTATGTTTGGCAAGATTAAGGATAGTAGGGACAGGCAATGAATAATTTGGATATATGGGATCAAAGATGTTACTGAAATGTCCTTGGAGGAGCTATAGGCTGTTTCTGTAGGCAGATTGAAATGGCAAATATTGGTCCATTTCTTAGGTGTCAGGAGTCAAGTCAGGTTTAATGGTGCCTAACTATCCAAAGTTGAGTGGATTCAACCATTGTGGTTGGTAAGCTATACTTATGATATGTCACATGAAACTAGCCAGGTGCAATTTTTGAAAAAACCCATAGCTGAATATAAAATGTCAACTCTATTTATTTCTGAATTCAGTTGAGGTGGCCTAATATGGAATAGTTTCAGAAAGTCTTCCAATTTGAGTTGCAGCATAATCTTCAAAAGTCCATTGTTTCAAGATGGACCAATTAGGAGGTTCTATTTTAATCTAGTGGAGGTATTGAACCTCCCTGGCCATGGTGTTCAAGAATCAAGGTTGCTCTTCTGTTCCCAACACATTGTACCACCCAACTTCCTTCTGGTCATAATAATTTAAGATGCCTTAGAGCAGTGGTTCTCAACCTGTGGATGGCAACCCCTTTGGGGGTCGAATGACTCTTTCACAGGGGTCGCCTAAGACCATCGGAAAACACATATTTCCGATGGTGTTAGGAACTGATACACCGCTCCTCTATCCATCTCCAGGCGGGTCCAGCCACATGCAAATAGACTACTGCAGAAAAAAAAATATCTGTACCATGGGAACTCCTGAGCATGTGCAGAAGCCGAATTTCCAGCACTGTGCATGCGTCGCCATCTTGTTTTTGGGGTTTTTTTTGCATTTTTTAAAAAAAAAATCGGCACTGCACATGTGTGTAGGCACGCGCGCCTACGAGGTGCGACCATGCAGCACAGGAGGAAGCGAACCAGCAGCGAGGTAAGTTAGAACCCACCCTGAGTTTCCTAAGAATTTTATTATTTTATGGTTGGGGGTCACCACAACATGAGGAACTGTATTAAAGGGTCATGGCATTAGGAAGGTTGAGAACCACTGCCTTAGACCAAGGGTGTTAATGGTACTTAGAGCATGAGTGTTAGCATTAGAGATTTTGTCATGAAACCATTCTTTCCATATTGAGTTCTAGAGTACATTTGGCCATTTCCAGAATATACCTATTAGCTGCAATTTCTATCAGTCCTATATATAAGGCTCTTACTCAAGGCTTTATCACACAACCTGAATAGTCTATTCCATATCAGCATGCCAGACTGTATAGACAGCTAAAGGAAAAAGTACATGTCACGATGTGAATATATTGCCAGTTGAGCCTCTCTACTATATTTCTAGATCTACTGTATTTTCTAATCAAGCAGACATGTGACATGTATTACTGTGCATGTGTGTATTCCAGGAATTTTGCCTCCTCTTTTTCTCCTGCAAGCCTCGCCCAAGGCAGACGTGAATTCTTAGCTGGAACAATGTAGCTTATTTAAGGTTTATGTTTTGTTACTTTTATACTGAAATAAATATTTTGTTAATTAGAATTAAATCTCGGTTTTATTTTCTAAGTAAGAATGACGTCAAGGGAACAAGATCCATACATCGCCTCGATAAGAATAATTTCCTGTCCCGTCAGTACAGGTAGATAAACATCATATAATGATAAAAACACATCCATTGTCTCCTGAAAAAAAAGACTCCAAAATTTATTCTCTGCTTTCATTAATGTGTGCAGTTAACCAAATGATAGTAACTTATACAGCAACACAACACCCACTATCTCCTTCCCTCACTTTGCTCTGCCACATTTATCCCTTCATTCATTCATAAATAAAAATCATTAATCAAATTGAAATGGAATAGGAGTCTTCCCTCTGGATTTAAAAGACACATATTGTTTCCTGAAGAAAAGGAAGGAAAAGATCCAATATTTTCATTTCATAATAAAAGTAGCAGCTCAACAAGAGGCCACAGAGAGGTGCTCTAAACCTACTATCGGGGTTTAAAGCTGTGGCTGCAGAGACCAGATGGAGTTTCTCTGAACGCTTCTCGAATTGGGATTCCTGCTGACTTTTGTACTCTTCCTTTTATTTTCCTAATATCTCTCCTAGCACTCATCATGCCACAGCAGGAGTTCAGCAGTCTGAGCTTAAAATAATGAGATTGGCAACTGACAGTAACAAGTCAAGGGAGATTTACTTTACACAATGCTTTCAGACAGAAAATTTAAATAACCATCATCTCCCTTTTTTCCTCTCCCTTTTGAAAGTAAATAACACATTTGTTTGAATAAATGAGTGTTTGCAGGACTCAATTTTTGAAATCAGTTTCAGAGGACTCAACCATGCAAACAGGTATGTAGATATGATTTCCCACATTAACACTTCATTTCTTGGCTATATCACCCACCTGATAATGTTTAAAAAACATTAATAATGTCATTTGCCCTTGCAGGATTTGAAGTGAAATATGGATGCTTATAAAGAAACAAAGGCTATGTATGGCACCCATCCTTAACATCTCTATGAACTTTCACCATGTAAAATGACATTGGCATTCTTAGCCAACTTGTCCTTTCCTGAGATGTGACTAAATTGTGTTGTAAGGAATATCCTTCTGGGTTTGGTTCCAAGTGGGGAAAAAGACACCGGAAGCATGGGACTGCTTGGAAAGATGGTTTAATGGAGGACAGCAGGACCACATGGTCTGAGGTCCCATGGGGAAAAGGGGATCACATGCCTCGAGGATGTTGAAGGAGAGAAGGGAAAAAAGGAGATGCTGAGAGTCCCTTGTTTTATGCCCTCTGTTGGGCCCCACCTCAGAGTTTCCTGTTCCTGTACAGAAATGTATCCCATTGGCTGTCAGACTCCCAGGGGGCATGCTGGGGCAACTCTGTAGGCTTTTGTGTGTTTCCCAGGCTTGGCTGATGTAATCTTCCCAGGTACCATCATCCTGGAGCTGAAGTGGGTAGATCTTTGTTATGTAGAATAGACTGGTCCAGGCTATTAACAAAGGTGGGGGAATGAGTGAGCTGGGCCATTCCTTGATGGCACATTGACAAAGGTGGGGGCTACTAAGAGTGAGTCTTTTTTTCTGCCTAAAAGCATGTTTCTCAGCCAGGGATATTCTATATAATATTCTGCCTTTTTAATATTTCCTAAAATATTTTGTTCCTCTAGGAGGGGGGTAGGTGCTAACTTCCTACAATTACTTTGCACTTAGCCTACCTGGACTGAAAGAAATGAGATAATGGCCATAAAAACTCACATGCAGAGTTAGATGTGAAGGGAAAAAACACTTCTGTTCAAAAATAGTGATCTACATCTCTTATTTTCCTCCTATTCTTGGTTTTTGGTTTAAGAAATAATGGCTGTTTTTTCACAAGCCAGAAACTAGTCAAACATACTTTAGCTTACCATGTTATCCAAACCCAGCCCCAGCAGTAGAGTCATAGGAGGTCCAGGGCAGTCAGATGGAAATTCTGGTTTCACATAACTACATTGTTAAATTGTGGAATTCATTGCCAATAACTGCAGTACTGTTTGTCAATTTGGTTTTAAAATGGACAGGTTTGTGGAGGATTTATCTACCAATGGCTAAAATGTTATGGCTGTTCTTCACAGCAGTATGTCTTAAATTCTGGTCGTTGGGAGGCAACTTCTTATGGGGGGATATAGTTTTCCAAGCCAGCTTTGTAAGTTTCCCCAAAACATCCCGATGGCCACCATATGACATAGAATACCAAAAATAGATGGGGTAGTGGCTTGATTGGGCAAGAGTTTTTTCTTAAATTCTTATGATTAACCTATTGATAAGTGTATTATGAGCATCCAGAAACCTGGATTGAGTAAACTGGCTTAGATAACCATATATGAGAATGTCATTTATTACAGCTAAAATGGGCTTCTCTGTGTGTATTGGTCATGACAATCATGTGGGCCAGATTTGGCCTGAGGGGTGCTTAAATCTGGCCCGTGGGGCCAGCGTGGAAATAGCAAAGGACCAGCCCACGGTGCCTCCGGCAGCCAAAATGGGGCACAGTGGCTGTTCACAGCCCCCCGTGCCCCCTTTTTTGGCCTGGACCGCCTCCTGAAGCACTCTGCCAGCCAAAACAGAGCATGGGGGTGCCCTCTGTGTCCCGTTTTGGCTGGAAGGGTGCTGCAGGAGGCATCCATCCCATCTCACACACACACCCCGTCGGCCCATGGAGGAGAACTACAATGCTGATCCTGCCCTAGAAGAAATCCAGTTTGACATCCCTGGTGTAGGATTTCCTTAGTTCTTAACACCGACTGGGAGCAGAGATAATTCAAAGGGCAAGTTGAATAGGATTTAAAAACAAAACAAAACATAGAGCAAAATCTAGTGAATGTTCAAGATGAAAATTGTCTTGGATTTTTAAGGTCTCAAAGCTAACACTGAAAATGAAGGAATTTCTGACTTGCGAGAGACTATAAGAATGATATAAAACAGCCAGGTTCCAGGGAGTAACTCACTAAGTAAGCAAAGAGTTACCCAAGCAAGAGTTTGTCAGGAAAGTTTAAAAAGGAATCCCTAATTTTCCCCCTCAAGATTTGGTAACTGACTCATCTGAAAATCTGAGGCTTTTATTTCTCTGTTTAATTCAACTTTAGCTTGTGAAAGTACACCAGCAGATGTAACTCGCAAGGCCTATAGTAGGTTTGTTTTTCTGCCTGAAAACAATTTTGGGATATATTTATACTAAATGAAATTTGTAGCAGTCCTTAAACAAAAAGCCAAAGGATTGGAGCAGCAAATAGATATACTTCAGCTGGAAAGAAAGAACAAAAGTTTATCAATTCAAACAAAGAAAGATCTATCACAGAATCTGTCGGTAGACACAACTCTCTGTAGGGAAAACAGTCAGATAGAGCAGCAAGCCTAACAGTTGAGAGTAATAACTCGAAGCAAGAGGCATAGAATATATTTTACATCCTTGGAACTGAAAAACAATTTTCAGACTCTGATAAAACTAGCTCTGAGTGCTCAGAGAAGAGAAAGAAATGCTGCCGAACGAGAAAGGACAATGGATTCCTACAGGGCAAAAGGATACAAATGAGTGCTATAAGAAACAAAAGGAGGTGTTATGATAATCCACAACTCACTTCTAAAATGAACTGAAGCAAATGTATGCTGACCAGACTCCTTGATTCATAAAGTGAAGGAAAAGGGATGTTGACATAATTTTCAAGATTTATCAGGTCCCTTGACAATTATCCCTTCATTGCTAACATATATGAGACTAAAAATACTGCAAAGAACATCGACAACAATATCAACGCAGGCTTGAAAATCGTGAACTAATGTTCAATAACATGGGAATACAGATAGGATTTTCATCCATCTTTCTGGTCCACGGAAGAGGACCTAAAAGGGAAATAAGAATGCTGCAAATCAATGTTTGCCTACACAAATGGGGTCAATGAGAAAAATCTAGTTGCTGGGATCCTGGTTTGTGTTATGTGATGAACTACTAAGAATCAAATGGGGTGTATACCTCACAAAGACTAAAAATGTTTTGGGGCAAAGTGCTGCAAGCTTGGTTAGGAGGGCTTTAAATTGAATCTGGGTGTGCAGAAATGAAAATCTAAATAGGGACTTCAGTTACAAAACATGTACATGGTGGAAAATGGAAGATTTGCTGAAATGGGTCTATTTAAATTACTCATCGATCTTCAGGGGGAAAAAAGCCTTATACATTCCATGTACCTACTAATATTTAGACATCATCAGGGTTCATAGGAGAGTGAGATATTTTCCTTTGTGTATCCAAGTAAGCTGTTGCATATGAGTATGTGGGTACCTGTTTGTTTGATGTTCATATGTATATGCACACTTTCTCACCAGGGATTGATGAGGATAAATTCATATGCGTTGGCTCTGTTTATACAGTATGTCAGGCTCTTCTCTATATGCTTTGTATCTGTGTCTGTTATTGCCCCTGACACCCCCCATTATGTTGTATCTCTCTGTATTTGAGTATATCTGTATGCTGGAAAGCACAGAGTGGGCTGCATATACTATTTCTGGCTCAGATAATCAGAAGGAAAGGGGACTTAAAATGGTGGGAGTTGAGCTGCTTTCCCATTGTAGGAAAGAAGGCATTGAAGATTTCCCCCCCCCCTCGTATTTCTTTCCTAGTTTCCCCACTACCCCAATGTAGTCCTGTTCTGTCTCACTTCTGATGATAGATTGCCAGATAGACAAGTCCCAGCATGCTTTAAATAATTCCTTCCAAATTCCATTGGGCAGGAATGGAAAGAATAAAAACGGGCACATACAGAAAATGAAAAAAAAAAAGACCAGATGAAAAAAGAGAACCAGAAAGCCAGGATGGAAGCATACCCTGGTGTATGAATGATCTTAGGTTAGTGAAAGATTATAAAAATAGTAGGGAAAAGGAAAGAAAGAGGAAGCCACCAAATATGTTCACAATAAAAAGAAGCAGTACACTGGCTGCTCTGTAAAAGCAGTAAAATACAAAGCTATACAAAATACAAAGGCAGAGCTATTCAGTTCCTACTTGGGCTTAATTCTCCAATTAAAAGAACTAAAAACAAACTAGGATATTATATAGAACAAGATGAAGGGACAGGACTTCAGTTTAAGATTGCCAGAGACATTGTTAGAGAATTATCTATTTTGAATGAGTTAAATTTCTAGGAGGAGGTGATTTGCATCTGGGGATACTGAAGAAAGTAGCTGGTGATCTAGTTGAAAACTTACCTATTATCTTTGAGAAATTTAGAAGTGGTGAAGTATGGATAGATTGGGGGAAAATGGAAATAGGGCGATCCTAAGAATTACTTTCAAAACTGGAAAGGATGATCCTAAGAATTACACACCAATCAGACACTGATGCTTTAGGACAGTGATGGTGAACCTTTTTTGGCTCGGGTGCCAAAAGGGCGTGCGCACGCGCGATAGCGTGTGTGCATGTGCCCACGCCCATAATACAATGCCCTCCCCACACACATACACACAACCCCCCCGCTTTCCCCCACGCATGTGCACAACCCCCCCCATGCTGCCCCGCCATGCATGCGCACAGGCCTCACTGAAGCCTTCAGACTTCCAGTAGGCCCATTGGGCTGTTTTTCGCTCTCCCCAGGGTTCAGAAAAGGCCAGCTGATTTTCTGCCGTTTTCACCATCCCCAGGCTTCAGGAGGCTTTTCTGAAGCCTGGGGACGGCAAAAAATGGGCCAATGGGCCAACTGGAAGTTTGTTTCTGAACTTCCAGTTGGCCCCTTGGGCCATTTTTTGCCGTCCCCAGGGTTCAGGAGGCTTTCCTGAAGCCTGGGGAGAGTGAAAACAGCCAAAAAGAAGGCCAAAAATCAGCTGGCCAGCCCGCGCATGTGCGCTGGAGCTGACATAGGGCAATGCCTCGCGTCCCCTCAGATATGGCTCCCCATGCCACCTGTAGCACGCATGCCATAGGTTCGCCATCACTGCTTTAGGAAATTCTAGTTGAAACAAGAGAACTTCTGGAGTGAGAGAAGTTCCCTGAAGATGGGCTCCAGCATGAGCCTGAAAGCTTGGAAGAATAAACCTTTGGTCCCGATGACCGACTCAGATTGGATCTTGCATCATTATCCCGAGACACATATATTTGCCTTAATTCACGAGAAAGAGATCAGTTTATAAGCACCACAAAACAAAATAATAATTACCATCAGTCAGCACAGATTTCTTAAGGTCATTCCAGAATTTAAACAACAACAACAACAACAAAAACAGGGCATCTTCCTTAATAGGTTGAGGAAATGCTGTGCAGATAATAACCCTTGACTTTAGCAAAGCATTTCACAACAGTACTCCATGATATACTGATTATCAAACTAGTTAAAGGTTGTCTGGGTGGCATGATAATTAAGTGGATACCTAGGGGGCTTGAAAATCATACTGAAAGAGTGTTTATCTGTGGTTCCTCATCAATTTGGAGAGAGGAATCAAGTGTGCTCCCACAGGGCTCTTTCCTGTATCTTCTGCTTTTCAATATTTTCATTAATGACTTGGATCAAGAGGTGGAGGGGATGCTTATTAAGGCTGCAAATAACACCAATCTGGATGATGTAGCTAATACCTAGAGAACACAAATGAAATTCAAAGATATTTTAGAGAAATGTGCTGATAGTAACAGAATGAATTTTAATGGACACAAGGTGAATGTTCTTAACTCAGAAAACTTCCTCAATAAGGAAATACATCTGTAGAGGATGATAGAAATCTACCTTGGTGGTAGTACTTTATAAAAGATTTTGGAATAGCAGTTGATTGCTCACTGAACGTAGCAGTATGATGTAGCTTCAAAGGTGGTAAATACAGTTTTAGGCTGTCTCAACAGAACTATAATTTCTAAATCATGGGAAGAAACTGTTTCAGCTATTTTGGCTTTGGTCAGACCCTATTTCAGAGTGTGATTCTAGGCACCTTATTTCAAGAAAGGTTTAGAAAAATAGGAAACGATCCAGAGAATGCCAAGAGATTTAGTTCTGGTCAAAGAACTAAGAACAGTCCAATGAAGGCACATTAAGGGAGATGTTTCATTTTATCCTATTGAAAGGAGAATGTGGTAACTGTCCCCAAATATCTGAAAGTTGTTACCTTTTGGAAGAGCAAGACAGAAAATCTTTTGTTTTGGAGTACAGGACCCAGATAATGATGTTGGGATCTTGGTTATCTTCTTACAGAAATTTCACTACCAATATAAGTAACATCATCAATACTTTGACACAGTGGTGAAATCCAATTTTTTTTTACTACCGATTCTGTGGGCGTGGCTTGGGCATGGCTGGCTTGGTGGGTATGATGTGGCTTGGTGGGCGTGGCAGGGGAAGGATACTGCAAAATCCCCATCCCCACCCCACTTCTGGGGGAAGGATATTGCAAAATCTCCATTCTCACCTCACTCTGGGGCCAGCCAGAGGTGGTATTTGCCAGTTCTTTGAACTACTCAAAATTTCCGCTACCGGTTCTCCGAACTACTCAGAATTTCCATTACCGGTTCTCCACAACCTGTCAGAACCTGCTGGATTTCACCCCTGCTTTGACATAAGGGAGTAGAGTTGTTGAATTTTTATGTGTCATCTTTACTCCCTTTTGTTATCTTCACTGAAAATGTTGCCTAGATTGGTAATACAACATTTGCAAGAAGAAAATCATGATCAGGAAGCACCAAGATTCCAACATCTCAACTCTGAGCTATGTGTTCTCTCCTCTAACACTACAGAATAATTCAGTTACAGAAAGTCAGATTCCCACTTAAAAGAAACTTCCAAACAGCAGGAACAATTTGACAGGGAAAACAATTACTCAGAGAAGTGGTGGGCTATGCTTCACTGAATGTGTTGAATCAGTAGTTAAATAACCATCTGTCTGAGATACTTTAATTTGGATTTCACCACTGACAATGGGGTAGGATGTTGTGGCCCAAATAGTTGTTCCATCTCTATGATTTATTCAAACTTATCCAGGCCAAGCCATGGAACCTGAGGCAGACATGAGTGCCCTAGTATAGTTTGCTTCTTCATCGAAAGACAGAATAAAGCTTACTCCATTGCAAGTATAGTTCCCCTCCCTACTTCCCTACATAGATAAAAAGAGCTGTGGAACTCATAAGATATGGGTGGGGAATTATCACTGCTATTCTTTTCCAACATCTGCTGGAGGCAGTTAATTCACCATGTCTAATGGTAGGGCTGCTCTGGAGATTATAGTAATGAAATCCAAGGTCATCCAGCAGGTCAGGATGAAAATTCATGGACAGGGGGAAGAATACCCTGAAGTCTTGGTTAACAACAACAACAACAACAACAACAACAAACAACCATGCAAAAAAAAAAAACCACACCCCAACCCTCAGGGAACAAAGTTTAAATCCCTCAATTTCATTCTAATAGAAAACTAACACTGGAGGGAGGGGATTTCTTTATTACATCACACTCTTTACAGTAGATATATAGAATGTTCAATAAATATGTTTGTTGTTTTTTTACATTTCAGAGTCCCATCAGGGAGTGTGGATTCCAAGCCACTTGGTTTGTTTCATTGCATTTCTGAACCAGCTGCTAATGCCGTACATAGCTTTGTCTGTGCTGAGGATAGGACAGATTGGCCAGATGTTAACACAGTGGTATCCTCTACAGAGAATGGAGATGAGAATGGAGATTGGCCCCCATTCTTTCTTTGCTGCCACTTAAGGTCAAACAAGTTTGAATTCTGTGAACTATTTTCAATCCCTGGATGCATATATTTTTTTTCCTAATGAGACAAATACTAGCTTCCCAGAGTGCTTCACATTGCTTAACTAATGTTTCTGTGTGAAAGAGAGAGAGAGAGAAAGAGATTTCAGTGGTCCCAATTTAATTTACCCTATCTCCTATCCTTAAAATAATACCCAATCAGATTCCATTTTCATACTTGTTTTAGTTTTATTGCAATTTGATACATTATGTATAAATATGTGTGCATATTGTATTTTTGTAATATAATGTGTGTAGGATTTGTTGAAGATTTTTTTTCCTCAGATAGGTCAGCTTTAAAGATATTATCTCCAGTGACAATCATGAAGTATTATCTTTCACTTACAAGTATTGTAGAACTTTGATCTGATAGCCAATTATATGTAATGTGTGTCATTGTTTTTTGTTGCAATACTCTATCAGCAGTTTTCTTACCAGATGTACAGACTTCCATTGATGTATGTGATCCTTGCCTGTCATCTATAACATGTTTCAGGGGTGGGTTCCAACTTACCTCGCTGCCGGTTCGCTCCCTCCCTCCCGCGCCTCGTGGGTGCACACGCATGCGCAGTGTCGAAAAAGCTGGAAAAAAACCCGAAAAAAAGATGGTGACCACATGCACAGTGCCGGAACTCAGCTTCTGTGCATGCTCAGAAGGATTTTTTAAAAAAAATAAAAATAAATAAATAAAAATTCAAAAAAAATAAAAAAAAATCAGAAAAAAGATGGCGGCACCCACGGACCGGCACTGGCTGATCCGATTTGGTGGCATCATCGTGACATCACCAGCGGGTCGCTACCAGTTTGGGCGAACCGGTCCAAACTTGGAATACTCATATCAAATGACCTAAGTGCCAAAGCCCACTGCAACAACATCGGCAAAAAGGCTTCAAGAGTTGTTAACCTAATCTTACGTAGCTTCTTCTCCGGTAATATCACACTACTAACCAGAGCATACAAAACATTCGCCAGATCAATCCTCGAATACAGCTCATCTGTCTGGAACCCACACCGCATATCGGACATAAATACATTAGAAAGTGTCCAGAGATACTTTACAAGAAGAGTCCTCCACTCCTCTACTCGCAACAGAATACCTTACACAACCAAACTTGAAATCCTGGGCTTAGAAAGCTTAGAACTACGTCGCCTTCGGCACGACCTAAGCATAACTCATAAAATTATCTGCTACAACGTCCTTCCTGTCAATGACTACTTCAGCTTCAACCACAACAATACACGAGCACATAACAGATACAAACTCAAAGTGAACCGCTCCAAACTTGACTGTAGAAAATATGACTTTAGCAACAGAGTGGTAAATGCCTGGAACTCACTACCTGACTCTGTGGTCTCGTCACCAAACCCCCAAAACTTTACCCTTAGACTGTCCACTGTCGACCTCACCCGATTCCTAAGAGGTCAGTAAGGGGCGTGCATAAGTGCACCAGCGTGCCTACCGTCCCTGTCCTAATGTTCCCGCTTATCAGTACCCATCTTATGTATATAAACAATGTTTTATCTATGTATATTACCAACATGTACTTGACAAATTAAAAAAAAAAAAGAACCGGGAGAAACCCACTCCTGATGTGTTTCATAGAATCACAAAATTACAGATACACAGAATCATAGAATCATAAAGCTGGAAAGGACCTTGGAAGTCTTCTAGCACAATTCTCTGCCTGAGGCGGTAATCCTCATACCATCTGGGACAACTGGTTGTCCAATTTTTTTTAAACCTTCAGCAATGGAGCATCAAGAACTCTGGGAGGCAAGCTGTTCCATTGCTTAATACTTCTTTCTGACACGGAATTCCTCCTCATTTACAGGTTGAATCTACCTCTAATAAGCTTCCACCTATTGTCCTCAGCAGCTATGGAGAATAAATTAATGCTCTGTGGCAGACCTTGAAGTACTGGAAGACTGCTACCATATCTTCCCTCAGCTTTCTCTTTATTAAGCTATATACCTAGTTCTGCTCCTTATAGGTTTTAGTCTTCAAACCCCTTATTGTTTTTTGTGTCTTCTCTGTACTTTTTCTAGGCTCTCAACATCTTTTTGTATTGTGATAACCAGAACTGGTTCACCAAATATGGCCTCACCAGTTTGGTACAGAGCATTACCATCATTTCCCGTAATCTTGATTCTGTCCCTTGATGTTATTTCTTTCATATGGCTTAGATATGTCCAGGCCCAATTCTCTCCTTTCCTGCCTCTTTGAATGCTGGGTACGCAATACTGTAACAGCTCATCAGATCTTTTGTGTCCTTGAGATATGGGGTATTTTTGGGTGGCACCACACCTTTTTATTGATTGATTGATTGATTGATTGATTGATTTGTCAAACATGTATAGTAGTTGTTTGTATAAACATAACATAAGTTTAAAAAAGTACCGATAAAAGAGGACAATAGGACAGTAGGACAGGGACGGTAGGCACAGTGGTGTGCTTATGCACGCCCCTTACAGACCTCTTAGAAATGGGGAGAGGTCTACTGTAGATAGTCTAAGGTTAAAGTTTTTGGGGTTTGGGGAAGGAACCACAGAGTCAGGTAGTGCATTCCAGGCATTGATCATTCTGTTGCTGAAGTCGTATTTTCTGCAGTCGAGTTTGGAGCAGTTTACATTAAGTTTGAATCTATTACGTGCTCGTGTATTGCTGCGGTTGAAGCTGACAGGAATGACATTTTGGTATATGATTTTATGAACTACATTTAGATCAGATCAGAGGCGGCCTAGTTGTAAATTGTCTAATCCCAATATTTCAATCCTGGTGCAATAAGGTATTTTATTATGAGCAGAGGAGTGGAGGACTCTTCTTTTAAAATATTTCTGGACTTTCTCGATTGTATTATAATGTTGGCAAATCATAAACAAATATGATTTTATAACAAATATGATTTCAACTGACCATCTTGAAAAAGAATTTCCAGTTGTGGTTAAGCTGGAAAAGGAAGCGTGAATGTGTTCGTGTTGTCCTCTTGATTATTTTTTATGGACTGTTGTATGTGTGTGCTTTTGGTGGGGCTTACCTGGAAGAGTGAATTGCTTAGGCTATTTGGACTGGAGGTTTGGAAAAGAGGATGATCACATTTGCTTTTTGCCATTTTCATTGTTTTGTACTGTTTTGCAATGTTAGCGGAACTTGATGGGCTTTGCTTGCTGTACTACTGAGCTGCTCTGGACTGGCCTATGGATTAGTTTTCTGACCACACTGCTTGCAGAGAACTGCTCTGTAGCTGGAAGTCAGGAGTGGCTGAGATGGGCCATGGGCAACATTACCATAAAAGTTACCATCACCCAGGAGGCATTTAGTCCAACATCCAGGCCACCTTGCAGCCTAGGAATACCTAGAATCATAAGTCCAAAACCAAGTAGGCATCTGTGGGTGGCTGCAGGATATTTGGGACTTCAGGCAATGCCCCTTCTATATCATATCCTCTATTTTTTGGTGGGACACTGGGGCTTAGAAGGCAAGACCTGTGTGGAGGGGCAACAGAGTAAAACTGCAGGCTAGAGCAGAGATGGCTAACCTTTTTCTATCAGAGTTTGTTGCAGAAAAATCAATTTCCAGAAGCACACACAGAAAACAGATTCAGCTGGATTCATTAACTTCTTTATAAACATAGTAATATATATATATATATATATATATATATATATATATATATATATATATATATATATATATATATATATATATATATATATAAAGGATTGTTCTAAAAATGCGAGTTCCAGGCATATTTACAGATAAAGAAGCGATTGCCATCACGATCTCTGGAACAATTAAAATTTTATTTAAAACTACTATCAAAATTGCTAAGCTTTCGTCAACCCCTGTTGACTTCGTCAGAGTGTAAAATCCCCATGGAAGAGATGCTTGCTTTTATAGAATGCCTATCAGTTTATGTAGTGACTGTCAATTTAGACTTTGCACATGTAACCGGTCCACACCCTGTTTTCTCTCCTGTAATTGACTTAATTGTTTCTGCCTTAGTCATGCTGACAGATGAAGATTTCCCCATGGTGTATTGCCTCTTTCTCTCCCTAGGGGGTAAGGCAGGGCTATCAGGCATTGCTTTGAAGGTGTTTCTCCTGCCTTCCTCCCCCTCATTGTTATTCCTCTCCCTTTTAGGCACACCGGTTGCCTGCTCTAAATTCATCTGTTTTGCCCATGATCTTGTGATGGGTCTGCATTGTTCTTCTTCACCCCTCCTGTCTCTCTCATTCTGCTGCTCCTCTACTGTGCTCCCTTGTGCGCAGTTAGGGGTTGTCACACCTTCATTGGGGCAATCTCTATGCCTAAAGGGGGTAATTTGCCCCATATTTCCATTCAGGCATAGTGATCGACCCCCCTTAAGTCCTTCCTGGTGTCTTAATGCCTGGTATGCCGGTGGTATGTCAATGTGTCTATTGAGAGAGTTGTTGTTAGAGAACCAGGCTTCTTTCAAGAGGCGTCCTCCTTTTGTTTCATCATAGGCAATGACTTCAGTCTCCTGGAAGTTGAACTCATGGCCATGTTCCTCCATATGCATCCAAATCTGGGAGCGCTGTTCCTTGCGACGGACCGCTAGTTTGTGTTCATGCACCCTAGTTCCTAGTTGTTTTGCTGTTTCTCCTACATAGTGACCTGCACAATTGCTGCAGTTAATACGATAGATTATTGAGGAAGTCTCCTCCTTTGGTAGAGCTTCTTTTGGGCGCATTACTCTCTTCCTCAATGTTTGGTCAGGTTTATGCGCCACTTTGACCCCATGTGGTGCAAGAATTAATTACAGGAGAGAAAACAGGGTGTGGACCGGTTACACATGCAAAGTCTAAATTGACAGTCACTACATAAATTGATAGGCATTCTATAAAAGCAAGCATCTCTTCCATGGGGATTTTACACTCTGACGAAGTCAACAGGGGTTGACGAAAGCTTAGCAATTTTGATAGTAGTTTTAAATAAAATTTTAATTGTTCCAGAGATCGTGATGGCAATCGCTTCTCTCTCTCTCTCTCTCTCTCTCTCTCTCTCTCTCTCTCTCTCTCTCTCTCTCTCTCTCTCTCTCTCTCTCTCTCTCTCTCTCTCTCTCTCTCTCTCTCTCTCTATATATATATATATATATATATATATATATAAATATATATAAAATCCTACATATATATATATATATATATATATATATATATATATATATATATATATATATATATATATATATATATATATATATATATATATATATATATATATACACATATATATACATACATACATACATACATACATACATACATACATACATACATACAAACAATACCATAAGTAGATTATTTCTTCAAGTAAACACAAGCAGGAGAGTTAGTTTCATTTCAGCAGAGCAGACAAGCACAGAGTGGGCTGAGAGTACAGAGTGGACAAGAGAGCAGAGTCGGCTGAGCCATGCCCAGCCTTAAGCTTCTTAAGTTTTCAGTTTTGATTCTCTGCACAGATTCAGAAGTGGTTAGCTCCCATTGGCTGACTTAGCTGCTATGCCTATTCATTGGCTGACCTTGTTAACATGGCTCTCCCAGTTCATGAATATCTTTACATTTTCTTGTCGTGTGCCGAAAGCGCATGTGCACGTGCCGGCATCCATAATGCAATGTGCACCTGACAACCCCCGCGCCCTCCCCCGGGCATGCACACATGCCCCCCATGCAACCCACCCCCGTGCATACACCTGCGACCCCACATGCTCCCTTACGTTTGGGATTGGCGGCCCAAATTGCAAATAGGGTGCCACCATGAATTCCTCATCATTGCCCCAGAAAGGCCCGAGACAATCATATTGGGACTTGCATGGCTAGACAAGTGGACCCCCACCATAAAGTGGGAAGACGGTTATCGAAAACTAACCATAGGCATTGGAGCGCTACCCCCCAAAAGCCCAGAGAACCACCTGAAGGAAGCCAAATCCCTCAGGGCAGATCATCCCGAGCCGGCAGCTCCTGCAGCTGAGGCCAAACTCCCAGGCATCCAGCAGGTGCCGAAAGAATACCGGGACCTAGAAGGGGTTTTTAGTGAAGAAGATTACAATTAACTTCCCCCTCACTGACCCACTGATTGTGCAACAGAATTTGTGCCAGGGGCAAAGCTCCCAAAACCAAAGATGTACTCCATGATCCCTAAAGAGATGGAGAAGCTAAGGAAATACATCGATGCCAATTTGGAATGGGGATTCATCTAGCCAGCCAAATCACAAGCAGCAGCCCCAGTACTCTTCAAAGAGAAGAAAGATGGGAGGGGTCAGGTTCTGTGTGGACTTCCGGGGGATCAACGCTATCTATGTCGAAAACACGTACCCCTCCCCCTTATGAAGGATCTGTTGAACCCCTTAGCCAAAGGCAAGGTATTCACCAAATTGGACTTAAGAGAGGCGTTTTACCGAATACGCATTAGGGAGGGGGATGAGTGGAAAGCAGCATTTAACTGCCCTCTTGGGAGCTTCCAATTCAAAGTCATGCCATTTGGACTACAAGGGCCCCCCCACCGTCTTTATGCAATTCATAAATGAAGTACTCCACTTGCACCTGTACAAGGGAGTACTCGTTTATTTGGATGACATTCTCATCTTCAGTGAGACCCTAGAAGAACATGTAAAGCTAGTGCGGCAAGTCTTGGAAAAACGTCTGGCCACCAAGCTATATGCAAAGCTGTCCAAGTGCAAATTCCACAAAACCTCACTAGACTACCTAGGATATCGCATTTCCAGCAAAAGGATAGAGATGGACCCAGAAAAAGTGAAAGCGGTGCTAGATTGGCAACCCCCATACCTACAAGCAACTACAAAGTTTCCTGGGCTTTGCAAACTTCTATCAGCAATTCATCCCCGCTTTTGCAGAGGTGGCTCTGCCACTGACCAAACTGCTAAAGACAGGCCATCACCAACAAAGCCAAAGCCGAACCAGCCTATTGGGTGGACAATGGAATGTCAAAAAAGTGTTTGAAAAGCTGAAGCAGCTCTTCACCCAAGAGCCCATTCTTCAACACCCCGACCCAGAACAGCAATTCATAATCCAGTCTGATGCCAGCAATGTAGCTGTAGTGGCGGTGCTATTGCAGAAAAACGAAGAGGGTCAACTCATGCCGTGTGCTTACGTTTCAAAGAAACTCACCACCACTGAAAGGAGGTGGGCCATCTGGAAGAAAGAGGCTATGCCGTCCATTGAACATTACTCACCTGGACACAATTCCTAGAAGGGTGCAAAGTGCCGTTCAAAGTATGGACTGACCATAAAAACCTCGAAGTCCTGAAGAGCCCTAGGAGGCTGTCGCCAAAACAAGTCCGCTGGGCACAATACTTCAGGAGATTTAATTTCAAGCTGAAACACATCCTGGCTGGGAAGAACTTACTGGCAGATGCTTTGTACAGAAAGCCACAGTATGACAACCAAAGGGAACAAGAGGTGCATACCATCATTGTCCCTAAACAGGAAGAGATGGCCGCTCAAGTCATCACCCAGGGCCAAGTCAGACGGCCAGTTGCTCCTGGCCGCAGCGCTGAAAGCAGCACTACCCAGTGACCCCTGGCTCAATGACAACAAAGAAGTCCTAACTATGAGAGAAGGCTTAACATGGAAGGGATCCAAACTATACATACCTGCCAGCTTAAGACTGGAAATACTGCAATGAAGCCATGACTCCAAACTAGGGTTCCTAAAAACTCTCCACCTCTTTAGGAACTCTTTTGGGTTCCTAAAAACTCTCCATCTAACCCGACGCTAGTTTTGGTGGCCAAAGATGAAAGCAGAGATGGAAGACTATGTTAAGAGCTGTGCTACATGTTCAACCAGGAAAAATTGGCCAGGCAAGCCTCCTGGATTACTGCAGCAGGTAGATAACCCCAGCCGACCCTGGGAAGAAATCTCAATGGACTTCACTGTAAAACTCCCAGACAGCAACGGGAATACAGTGATTTGGACGGTCATCGACCTATTTTCCAAACAAGCTAATTTCATTGCTTGTTCAGGGCTACCGTTGGCGAGGAAGCTAGCAAAGCTATTTGTCAAATATATTTACCGCCTACACGACATGCCAAAAAGAATCATCTCTGACTGAGGCGTCCAGTTGACAGCAAAGTTCTGGAGAGAGTTCCTGAGGGCTATTGGATCCACACAAGGACTCAGCTTGGCTTTCCATCCAAGTACGAATGGGGTGGTTGAACATAAGAACACAATGGTCGAACAATACATCCGTTGTTATGTGGATTACCAGCAGGACAATTGGTCAGAGTTGCTACTATTTGCAGAAGTAGCATATAACAACACTGTTTCATAGTAGCACTGGATTAACTCCTTTTCAAGTTACCAGTGGCATGGAATTTGTCCCCATGCCTGAACTACCCAGAGAAGCCCCCACTTCCATGTCCCTAGCTGAATGGATGGAGACACTGAAAAAGTGGTGGGAGTACAAGAAGAAAGTGCTGGCTGAAGCAGCAGAAGCATACAAGAAGCAAGCTGACAAGCACCGATCGCTCCAGCCCTCCTTCTGTGTGGGGGATAAAGTTTTCTTGTCTACCAAATATATATGGCTGAGAATGCCTAGCAAGAAACTAGGAACAAAAATTTTGGGTCCTTTCCCAATAGTTAAGATAATCAACCCAGTCACAGTTCAGCTTGATTTGCCCACAATATTGGGAAAGATTCACCCAGTCTTTCATTGTAGCTTATTAAAACCGATGATTGGGTCTAACTTAAGGCCACAGACCCAACCACCCCCTCCTCCAGTAGTCATACAAGGGGAGACTCATTGCAAAGTGAAGAAAATTTTAGACTCTAGATCACTGTTCCCTCTAAACTACATGGCTGCGCAGCCGCGCACATGATAAGAAAATGCCACGCAGCTGTTTGCAACTGCTGCACAACGTTTTCTAATGTTAGAGGGAACATTGCCTGTGGCAAGGAGGCATCGCTATAGCAACCAGTAGGACCGGCCATGTGCTTTTGCTGCCGACAGCAGGGGTTGAGCGCGGGCAAATATAAAGGCGGGGCAGAGCACAGCACAGGCGGTTAGGATGGGTGGGTATCTGTCGTCATGCCCCCCCATCCCATTCCCAGTTTTCACCCATGCAAGGTGGTTCTCGCCTCACAATGATGGACAGCTGCTCCTCTGAGGCGGCCGCTGGGGGGGGGGGGATCCCAGAGACGCGAAAGGCAGTTGCCGCCCCTGCTCCAGAGGATCCACGTGGGACTCAGGAAAGCCTGTCAACACCGACTCCCACCTTTGTGTGGCTTGGCGACGTCAAAAGGCGAAGGGGAACGGGGGGCCCAGCATGGCGAGGAGGTGAACTAATAATCCCCCAGGATGGTAGGCAACTGGAGGTGGGGCGAGTGCGGCCTTGCACATGATAAGAAAACGCTGCATGGCAGTTTCCAACTGCCGCGCGGCATTTTCTAATTTTATTGGGAACATTGCTCTAGATTGTATAGGGATCATTTACAATTATCTAGTGCATTGGAAGGGGTACCCTTTGTCTGAGGCTACATGTCTAAAAAGTTGGGATGTAAAAGCCGACAGATTGGTTAAGCAATTCCATGATAAATATCCAGATAAGCCAAAGGGTCCCCCTGGTGGGGGGGAAAGAGGAGGTTAGTGATGCTGTGTTAACCCCCATGTTATTTTTATTTCTCTTTCTTTAGGTTAGATTTTCCTTCTGAGGGGAGTCCGCCTGTCAGGCTGAAGCCATTTTATTTGAGATCTTAGGCCTGCCACACATTGTACTATTCTACTATGCATTTTCTATTGTGGGAAAATGGGAGGGGGGATTGCATGAAGTTGCTAGCATGTAGCCATAACAAATTCTTTCTAGAAAGCCAAGGTCATCCTTTGTCACTGCACCTGCATGGAAAGTGATGGGTGGACTCTGCCAGCATGGCAATAGAAGATTGGGCAACGTGATGGACTTGTGGGTGTGGGGGCAAGGACTTGAACTTTCAACTGGGTGGTGAAACCTGGGAAGTTTCAGATTCAGGTTTCACCCAGATGTGCCAACATGGCTCTATTAAAAAAATTGGAACTTTGAGGAATACTTTGCCTTGGCTCTGATTTAATTTTGGATGCTATTTGGAACCCTGACATCAGCATTGTTCAAAGACACTTCTGTGGTCATGAAGTCAGCATGACTATATGCTGAAGCACACAGAATGCTGTTACTTTCCTACCAAAATAATACCTACTCGCATTGGCATGCTTTCGAACTGCTAGGTAGGCAGGAGCTGGGGCAAGTAACAGGAACTCACTCCATTGTACAGTGCTCAAGTTTGAACCCAGGCTGCCAGCTTTCCAACTAATAAGCTCAGGCTATTCTTATTCTCTTTACCTAGGAATTATACATTTGTTTTTACAATATTTACCTTTTAATGTGGGTTTAAAAATAATATTTTTGCATTAGTTGTTTTATTGGACTGTAGTACTCTGCTCAGTTGCTTTTTGTGAGATTGGCAGCTATATAAATTTGAGAAATAAATACCGGTAAATCTGAAACTTTGAACCTGATTTCTTGACAGGAGATGCGAATATCCATTAATAGAATGTCCATATATTAGTTGTACAAATCAGACTCCCCCCTCCCAAAAAAAGGCTCCTTGAATTCAGTGGACCCTGCTCACAAGTTAATGGATATGAAAGAAGCATTATTCTTTCATAGATTATAAAATTAAGCAGTTCTATGGGATTACAGTCACAAACATAAAGGAGAACAGGAAAAGGGCAGGGGTGGGTTCTGACTTACCTCGCTGTCAGTTCGCTTCCTCACGCACTGCATGGGCGCGCGCACGTTGCGCACCACACGGGCGCAGTACTAAAGACCCAGCTGCTGCGCGTGTGCAGAAGAAAAAACAAGATGGCTCTGCCGAGAGAGCTGGTTCGGGGGAGGTGTGTGTCCAGCTGGCCATCACTGCCGGTTCGGCGAGCGGGGGGAGATTCCCGCTACCGGTTCTATAGAACTGATCCGAACCAGCAAGAACCCACCTCTGGAAAAGGGTAAGAAAAGTTGTTGCTGTGTAGAGCAAATAGAGGTAGTGATAGAATAAATGATTTTTAGAAGACGGAAGAGGCCAGTACTACAGAAGCAAAGATTTATTTTCTTCCAGGCATAGGGAGTAAGAGATGATGGATGATGGATTAATTTTGGTTTTTCCTGTTTTGCAGTTTAGGTCGCCTTAAGCTTTATTACATCCTTTTCCCCAGCCACATTTTTTTTAACCTACCTCTGGCTGGTTGGTGTAGTTTCTAATAAAATGAACAGAGTAGATTGAGCAAGGCTGCAGTCCAACAACCCCAGGTTTAAAGGAGGCAACTCATTCCATGCCTGATAAGTTTGTGACAACTGCAAAATGGACCACAGAGAAGAGAACTCTTCTCTGACACCAAAGCACTCAGGCTTTTAAGACGCCATCGATAGCAATGCTTTGTGCAGGGTTTTTCGTATTCCACCATCCTAGTCAAATTTGGCTAGCTTTACCTTATCCTCATCATGCTCTGCTTCACCTATTGATGTTCACTATCATTTTTTTTAATGTTCCCTTGATATTAGCTAATTGAAAGAAGTGTACTAGGCTGAGATGAGAAGTTATTGTTTGTCTAAGGCTGCAGTAGAAAGATGGCTCATCAGCATTCAGCACCAGTTCTGTAGCACAAAGAAAGAGAGATGGGGGAAAAAGGGAGGGGAAAGAGAGAGAGAGAGAGAAAAAAATACCCTCAGAATCACAAGAGAAGATAAAAGAATAGCAGAAAGCATTAAAAAAAAAAGCAACAGCAGCAGCAGCACCCATCTCATTCTGGACTTGGACTCTCTTCTTAATGGATCATCCAGCCACACTAAAACTAGCAGGTGATGCATTCGACAAATAGACCAGAAATGTCATGTTGAAAATAGCACATCTCTACAATAGAAGGTTTTAGAGACAGTCGATAACTGAGCTGCTGGAAGAGATGTGTTGCAGGAGGAGAATGTGTTAGATATAATATAGCAGCAATTACAATAAAAAAAGATGGAAAAATGTTCTGTCTTGTTGTACTGCTTATTACTTCCATCACTCCATCTACCACCAAAATACACCTTGTTAAGTTTGAGAGTTGGACCTGGGTACTGTATATTTATTGTTATTTCCCCTTGTTCCTGGCTGACAGGAGTTGCTCTCAGTGATTTCAAGATCTCTGTGACTTTAAGCAGGGATTAATGAACAACAGTAAGGAGCTTCATCGAACCATTTGTTGGAGATGGAGGGGAAAAAAGGCAACAAAGCTCATTAAGAGGACACAGTGCTATTGATTGGACCAGTCCTTTTCACGAATGGCTATTCTCTTCCTCTTCCTCTTTGTTTCCCCATACAATGATTGCAGCGTGCTGAACATGCAAAGTAAGTTCCCCAGCTTGAGTAGAATATATGGAATATGAAGGGAAATTTATAACCTTCCAGTGGCGGTGCAGATCTAAAATACCACTATAAAGTGTTGACACTGTCTTCTGCCTTCCTTGATTTAGGAAAGGAACAGAGCTGTGTTCTTCTTTCATGTGCAAAAAGACAGGTGTCAAACTGGGTCAGCGGCTTTATGGCAAGTTGCATAGCAGCCATCTGGATGTTTTGCCAGATTTTCCCCTAAAAAGACTCTCTGCAGCATTTCCCATTGTAATATCTCTCTCTCTCTCTCTCTCTCTCTCTCTCTCTCTCTCTCTCTCTCTCTCTCTCTCTGAGCCTGTGGCCTAAAGGTTAAGCTGCTGCCTTACAGGCAGACTGCCCAGGTTCAAATCCCAGTAAGGGTATGGCTATCTGATGAGAGCTAAATATAACATTAATACTTCTAGGTTTTGTTAGTTTTGGAAAACAATCCTAACTGGCTTTGGGTACTGGATCAGAATGAGGATACACATAGCTCAGTCAGAAGTCAGCCTCCTACAGTCCAAACACCATACCGAGCAAGCACTGCTTTAGACACAAATGTAAGCAGCTTTAAATGCAGAATGAATAGACAGAATCTTTGCAGATATAGATGTGTAACTTTGTTAGTTCATTCATTTATTTATATATATACTGCTTTTCTATGTGTAACTTTTGAGTCAATGACACAGCCACTTATGCAACATGTGCACTATAGCCACAACTGCTGAAACACAGTACTAACAGATTACACCATGGTGGATTTCTTTTACATCCCTACTGGGATTACTATGTACGAGTTTCACTATCAGATATCATTATTAATTTGATCTTTCACCTTCCTGCTGATCTCTTGTAAAGGATTTATCTCCCTCCCTTGTCTCCTTGTGCTTTGAGGAACAGTAGGTCTCTAACGCTGCCATCAGAACTGACAACTCTGCAGTATCCTTGACCTTTAGGTTAACATTTACTTTTCTATCCCGATACCCAAGGGAATATGTTTGCTAGTTTTTTCTTTGTGCATGGCCAGTTCGAGACAAGGGGTTCATCTGCAACTCAGAGCACTCTGGATCAAAGTGGTTTTGATTATTTAAAGCTTTAAAATTGGTGCAATAACCCTCTGCAAGGGTACCACATATATTGTTAAACTTTATGTGTCTCCTTAAAAGAAAAATCCTGATTATTCCATCCTTCTCAAGCTCTTTTAACATGTATTTTCTTTATGGCCCATTTTTCTGTTGAAGTAAGTAGTCAAATAAATTTTTGCTTCCAGTGTTCCTACCTGGAAGGTTCTGACTTGGCTCTTACCTGGCAAAATCCATGATGGTGGTTCTATTTCTTGAGGTAAAATATTTTCAGAAATGTTAAGCTATAAACAGTGCTGTGATGATTCCTTGATACATTGTTTGTATACTTGTAGACTTAAGCCAAATGCAGCTGAGAGTCCAGATTAGAAATTGTAATCAGTTTTAAGTCCTGGGATACCAAATAGGTTATGATAGAATGACGAGTGAGCTTGTAATGTCACTAAGTGGCACTAAGTTAAAAATGCATATAGAAAAGGAGGAAAGGGATACCTGCAATAACACCTTTTGGGTAAGTCTTTGAGTTTTCCTTTCTGCAAAGTTTGCTATGCTTGTTAATATTAGCTTACACCAAGTAGAACATTATGTGAAGTCTAAGAATGGAATCTGTGATTGATTGCTTCATAAAAGAGCTTACTCTGTAACATTAATTGCATTCCAGCGGAAAGCCTGATCATAACCACATTCCCTGGCTCTTCCTTTGTAACTTCCTACCAAAGAATTACTTTTTGTAGTCTTAGGGTCTGAGTTAGATTAATTAGTTCATTCATTTATTTATATACTGCTTTTCTTCCAGAAACATAAGGCTGTATATATGTCACTACCCTTCTCTATTCTTAAAATAATTATTGTATTCTGTAATTATTTACTGTACGGAATAGATTGAACTCAGTTGAAGGAAAGTGTGATACAAACATATATAAATATAAATAAAGCGCAAGGGGAAAACATTTACTATAACACATGCTAACATTTATAACCCCTTTTTTAAATAAAGTTCCAGATAATAGGTAACTTGTTAACGGAACTAGAATAAACGTTTCCCAGATTTTTATAAATTGTTTTCCACAATTCTGCTTTTGTGTTCCCTTTTAGAAAAAAAAGTACATATTTCCTTCTGGTATTTGCTCTTGTAAAGTTAAACCTAAGGTGACCAGACGTCCCGATTTTGGCGGGACAGACCCGCTTTTTAATGCTTTGTCCCGCGTCCCGCCCGCCCTCTTAAAAAGTCCCGATTTTTGAGCCCCCGCTTCTTCCTCCAGCCAGACGCGCGCCCGAGCGACAGGCTTCCGATTCAGTCAACTCTATTCACAGGGTGGCGCGGGGCGGGGCAGAGCAAACCCTGGGGGGGGGAGCACCACTTTGCACTTGTCCCATGAGGCCATGCTAAGTGTGCCGCGGCAAAAGGGGCGGGGCAGGGCGGGGCGCGCGTCCTACCTGAGACTTTTCCCGGTAGCAGCTCCAGTCGCGTTCCTTGCTAATAGCGTCCAGAGCAGAGCAGCCCCTCCCAGAAGATCGCGAGACGTTATCTTCTGGGAGGGGCTGCTCTGCTCTGGGCGCCAATTAGCAAGGAACGCGACTGAAGCTACCGGGAAAAGTCCCAGGTAGGACGCGCGTCTCACGCTGGGGGTTGGGGGGGGGCGGGGCAGGACTGGCGGACGGGACGGGGCGCGCTTCCTACCTGGGACTTTTCCCGGTAGCTTCAGTCGTGTTCCTTGCTAATTGGCGCCCAGAGCAGAGCAGCCTCTTCCAAAAGATAACGTCTCGCGATCTTCTGGGAGGGGCTGCTCTGCTCTGGGCGCTATTAGCAAGGAACGCAACTGAAGCTACCGGGAAAAGTCCCAGGTAGGTAGGACGTACAGTGGCCTCCCGCGTCCCCCCTCCCCCCCTCCCCCCACCTCACCTGGACGCCGACATTTGCTGTTTTGCCCTCTGCGCATTCTGCGCATGCGCAGAGGGCAAAACTCAAATGGAGAAACCCACCCCCGTCAATGGTTCCCGCTTGAAGAAAAAAAAATCTGGTCACTTTAGTTAAACCTGAACATCACAATGTTTCTCTAATTTAAAAACAGAAAATGCTGTTGTTCAAAATTCATACACAAAACTGACCACATATGGTTAAAAGAAAAATAAAAGCTTTTATCACCTGCACAATTTCTGCAGCTGCTGTTATTAACTTCCATAGTTGCCATGGAGATAAAATGCTGCTGCATTATTTCTTTATTTAAAGCATTTTACCATGTTCTTCAGCAAAACAGGCTCTTGGAGCAGCTTGTATATATGAATAATATTGATCTTATTAAGTATTATATCCTGCCCTTCAAACAAAAGATGTTCTAGAGTGGCCTACAAAATATTTTCTACGCTCCTATCTAGCAGAATTGCCTCAGTAGATGGCAGTACCTGACTAATTTTTTTTATTGTTGGGAAGCTAAGCAGGATCAGCTATGGTAGCTTCTTGGATGGGAAGCTACTAGGAGATACTTGTGCTATAAGCTAGAAATGGAAATTTAAAAAAATCCCTCAAAAGGGACAATGAAGAACAGGGCCTATACTTTTGCCAATAATAATGCAAAAAAACATAAGAAACCCTAGCTGATAAAGTCTCACAGCATAATGGCAAATTGTCAGTACTTTTTAAGAAACACTGGAGATTCAGACCTGAAAGTTAGGCATTCATACAGTGCCTGACTTCTCACTTACCAAACAAAAATTTATCTGAACTATCTTAAACCGAGATAGTTCCTTAGAATATCTGCAAAATTTAGGGACTTAGTCCCAATTGAATGAATCCTGCAAAAATTAACTGTATAGCTTTTTTTGCAATACTGTCCTCTGGCTGACACAGTAACAGTGTGATTGTGTTTATCCTAAATGAAGGGTTAAGCATGAAGAACCAAAGCAAACCTATCTAATTTTAAAGTCTGCTTATAAAACCAACAATGTTAACTTGAGTCATTAAAATTTTACCATATGACAAAAACAAGTTTCGGTCTGCAAAACCTAGCCATTGGCTTTAGTTTGACAAAATTCAGCTTAGAAATTTGATTAAACAAAATACTGCAGTACAGTTTTAGAAAAGAGTGGGGACTCAACACACATTATTCGTAAGATTATTTTCTTACCCACATCTTATTAACCATCTAAAGCTACCAGAGGTGGGTTCCTCCCGGTTCGGACCGGTTCTATAGAACCGGTAATAACGTGGCAGCCTGGGTCGCTAGAACTGGCAGCGACCCATGCCTGCCACGCTCCCGAGCCAGTTCTCTCAGCGGCACCGTAGGCCATCTTGTTTTTTGCTTCTGCACATGCACAGAAGCTGTGTTTTTAGCACTGCGTATGCCCGCGCCCGCGCAGCGCATCCCTGAGCAAACCGGCAGTGAAGAAAACCGGAACCTATCCCTGAAGGCTACTCTTAATTACTATTCAGAATTCATAAAAAAAAAATCTATAAGCAGGAAATGTAAGAATTAGGTGACAGGGATCACAAGAAAAATGTTAACAGTAGCTAAGTTGCAGAGAAGTAGACTCCCAAGTACAGTGTCTAAGCAAGTCTGGCAGTTGGACAGAAGGTCAGGCTATCTGGCTTTCTGATACCTTATGAAATTGGTCTTTATAAATGAATAAATACATGAACAAACATTACTAAATAACTATACATATATAGTTAGGTAGCCAGCACAGGTATCAAGCACAATGTATCAAACATCACACTATTTCTTGGCAGAAGTCATAGGTGTTGAGTGACACTCCTGGCTCTTAGAAAGTAAATTTGTTCCATTAAGTCCAAGACAGCTAAGCTAGAGAAGTTGCTTATGAAAAAGATCTTTGGGGATGAGTTAATAGCACTCAACTATATCTGATATCAGTCACAGACAATGAAGCTCTCAGGGCATCACTTCAAGGAAGGAGCAAACGATCTCTTAGAAGCGACCAAGTTCTTTGAGAATTTTCTACGTTAAAGATATGCCTCAAGGTGAAGAGGTTTCTGATTCAATTGTCAGAGACAGAGATAAATCTGGGTGAAGATGTGCCAACCACATAGCCTTTGTCTAAAAGATGAAAGTTTGTGGATATCACAAATTATTTGGCAATGTGATAAGTACGGTTGGGAATGTAGTTCTGGTGTCCAGTGCCATTAGTAAAACAAGGAAAAGTTTAGGTAGGCCCAGAAGTCAACTTTATTGTATTCTCCACCCCCTTCCATTCAATAGTGTCTGATTCTTGGAACTGCCAGATAGCAAACTGATATGTAGGATCGCAAGATGGTTTTCTAAGAATACTAATCTGGGCCAATTGGACAAATCTTGAAAGTCTGATTGTTGTGCCATGTTTCCTCTCCTTCTTACACTTATGTGAATTAGGGAGGTGTATGAATCACTTACACATACTTTCCACTTGGCTTAACTCATGTTTTTTTCCCCATTGCTTTGGTCTCTTGTTGAGGTGATTTTCCTTACTTTCTCCATCACCTTCAATGTCAGTCTCCATTTCCCTTCCTCATGTCCATCAAATTCTGAGTTAGGGGTCATGGGAAAAGGACTTCCACAGAGCACACATAGGGCATATTCCTCTCCCTAAAAATTGTGCTGTACAAATTGTCCCATCTCTAGCCCCTAGGGATTGTTTATTGCTATTCCCTGAATTTTGCTTTAATGTTATTTCCCCAATGAATACTAATTTCCCTATTATTGCTACTTTTCCATTAATTGCCATTTCCCATTGACAGTTACTTCCCCCACTGAGTGCTTTGTAAATGCTGTTCATGTTTTTTACTGCTATTCTATCCACACTATTTATTGTTTTAAAGGCTATTTCCTCACCGAATTCTATTTTCCTCAATGTTGTTTCCCATCAATATCCTTTCATCCTCAATAAAATCCAAACTGCTTTTTAAAGGCATATGTGGCCACCATTTCAGAGAGCTATACTTGTTCTGAAATGTATAGTTTTAAATTTTCTTCAGTTAGCAGATTTCACATATATACTTTTCTCTTCTAAACAGTCTGTGTTGAACAATAATTTCTCTCTATTTTTCCTGAAAGCAGTCATTCCCACTCTGCAGATGTGTGTATGATCTTGAAAAAATGTGTCTGTTCTTTAAAGTAGAGACTCTGAAAGTAGTTGTGTCTGCCCTCCCTCCCGCTCCCCCCAGGATTATGCAGAGGTCTGAAAAGAGGGACTGTTTTAATGAATACAAGAGATGAGTTCTGTATATGCTGGTGTAAGGTTCAAACCATCGTGCCTACCGTCCCTGTCCTTCTGTCCTATTGTCTAATTTTTACCTATACATACTTTGCTTTTGTTTATGTTTATATCATACCTGTTATTTTGTACACGTGTTGACAAAATAATAAACAAACAAATAAATAAATAAATAAATAAATAAATAAATAATTTTAAGTATGTTCAGCCCTAACCTGCATATCTCTAATATAATGTCTCTCCCTCAGGGGCGGGTTGCACTTACCTCGCTACCGGTGCGCTGCCATGTTGCGCGTGCATGTGCGCTCACTAGGCACGCACGCCCCCTTGCACAATTTTGCTTCCTGCGCATGCGCGGAAGCAAAATCTCGCTGAAATCTCGCAAGGGGACGCAGCGGTTTCTTGTTTCCACGCATGCGCGGAAGCTAAATCTCACCAAAATCTCACACGCACACACATCCTCTCCCAAAATTTCGGCAAGATTTTGCTTCCGCGCATGCAAGGAAGCAAAAAATCACCCAAAAATTCCCCAAAAAAGATGGCGGCGCGTACCGGACTGGCGAAGATGGTACCGGAGCCGGCGCGCGCAAATTGGGCAATTGGCGGGTCCCTACCGTAGCTGCGCACTGGACCGCACCGGTAGGAACCCACCCCTGCCCTCTTCCCACCTTACAACAAATGAAAAAGTTATGATTAAGACAACAGTTTGAAAGGATTCCTTTGATCTGAGCATGGATTCAATCCTGAATCCAATATTCCTCCTTCTTCCCAGAGGTGAAATCCAGCAGGTTCTGACAGGTTCTGGAGAACCAGCAGCGGACATTTTGAGTAGTTCGGAGAACCAGCAAATACCACTCTGGCTGGCCCCAGAGTGGGGTGGGAAAGGTGATTTTGCAATATCCCTCCCCAGGAGTGGGGAGGAAATGGAGATTTTGCAGTATTCTTCCCCTGGAGTGGGGTGGGAATGGAGGTTTTGCAGTATCCTTCCCCTTCCATGCCCACCAAGCCATGCCCACAGAACCAGTAGGGAAAAATTTTGAATTTCACCCCTGCTTCTTCCCTTTTCCTTATTAAAGCCTTGTTATTGATCTAGACACAAAATATAATGTCTCTCCATCTTCTGGGCACACAGTGATAGAATTGTGTAGAGTTTTGAAATCAGAGAAGCATGGGTTAAATATTGCTGTTCCATTATAAATGAGAAAAATCCTTTACCAATTCCTCTATTGGTTCCCCCCCAAAATTGGAACCAAAATCTATTTTTTTAAAGGTAAATGTCTTCTTCTGATGACTATAGGCTAACCATCATCTCTTACTAGAACGTGTCTTTGTTGACTTCCCTATGAAGTGCTGGCCTAGAAACCAGGAGACTATGAGTTCTAGTCCCACCTTAGGCAAGAATGCTGGCTTGGCGATCTTGGGCCAGTCACATTCTCTTAGTCCACCTCACAGGGTTGGTATAGGAGAGAGGGCTATTACAATATGTATGTTTGCTGCCTTGAGCTATTTATAAAAAAATAATAAAGGTAGCATAAAAATCAAATACACAAACAAACAAACAAACAAACAAACAAACAAACAAATAAATAAATAAATAAATATGAATAGTTTACAGTCCTGAGATTTTTTGATGGCTTCCTTGGTCACTCTGTTTAGCTTTTTAAAGATCAACCAAGGTGAGCTGGGTGTTTCTGCTTCCTACAAAAGGACTGTAAATTAGGTCATAGGTAATTTATACTATATCTTTTACATTGTAAACCTCTAGCTGAACTATTTACAGACTGCCTAGTTAAATTCATAGTGCTAATACTAACTTATAAAGTTAGGTACAGTGAAGGGGAAGCCAGTAATTGGTAAAAAGCCTCCTTCTTGGATATTGTAATTTGGCACTTCTGAATATGTACTTCTGGTTAGACAAGGAGCGTGCCAAAATAAATGCTTTTCCAGATTCTGTGTTCTCAGCCTTTAAGAACTTTATAAATTAGTATTTTGAATTAACTGGCAGTCAGTAAATAGTCCTGTTTGTGTTTACAATCTGAAAAAATATAATACAAATGGAAAAGAAATTGGAAGGTTATTCAACAAAGAAAGCAAGCCTGAATGCTAATTCTTTGTTAAAATCCTAACTATCTGCATGGTTTTCTTTTAAGAATTAATTGTAATTTGTGTATATCTTGAGGGGAGCAAATTTATATATAATGGATAAAGGAGAAACATATTCAAAAAGAGTGATCCAGGCTTCCTGAGATTTTATACTACTGTGATGAATATTGCAAGAAGACAATCTCATTTCTTATCTGGATTATCTCCTAGAATGCCAATGATACAGGTAATCCTTGAAGTTATAATGACACTGAATGAAGGTACTTAATGCCTATGCCTGAAGTTACAGTGGTTGCAGTGCCCCTGAAGTCATGTGATAAAAATTTGGATGCTTGGCAGACCACCCATACTTATGACCACAAGGATACTGCAAGACCTCCACCTGCCCCCAATTTAAGTCAACCTGAATAGAGGCCTAGGGCAGTGGTGGGTTCCTACTGGTGCTGTGCGGGATGCCGCACCGGTAGGAGCCCAGCGATGATGTCATTTTAGGCACCTTTTTCCGGCTTCTCCGCGTCCTGAGCTGTTGGAAAAAAGCCCTCCCACCCGCCCTTGTTTCAATACTGATCTTTATTCTTCCTCCGAAGCACAGCTGAGAAGCTCCTCAGCTGTGTTTCGGCTTGTAATGTCATCCTAAGCATGTACGGAAGTGAACTCGCCCGATGGAACAAGAGTTCACTTCTGCGCATGCTTTGATGCGCACCGGTAGCGAAAATAACCAGAACTGTCCCCTGGCCTAGGGCCGTCAGCAGTCTCAGACACCTGCTACCACCCTAAGGCCTTGATTTCAGCACTAGCACTTGTAATGCTACTATGTTCCAAAGCATGTGAGGCTTGGACAATAGCATGATTTCCCCTGCTGCCCAGTGTTTCCCAGGATCTGCAGGTTGCCATTCACCTCCATCCAGTTTTGTCCCGCTGCTGAGAAGACTCTGCAGCCAAACCAAGGCAGATTGTGGTCACTCCAGGTCTTCTTTCCCAAAGCTGCCTCATGCCAGTTGCCAAGCTTTATGCAATTTGGAGAATAAGGCTTCTGAAGTACTAGACTAGGCTCCTTCCCCATCTGGCAGCAGCCACTTACCCAGCTGGTGGAGAGAGGGAATGAAGGAAAGATGGAAGGAAGGAAGGGAGGAAGGAAGGAAGGAAGGAAGGAAGGAAGGAAGAAGGAGGTATGGTGGAAAGGTAGGTAGTAGGTAGGTAGTAAGTCTTAACAACTGCAACTGGGAGAGCCAGGATTTCAATGATTGAGCAAAGCATTCATCTTGCTTAATGACTGCTTCTGTCAATGAACAAGATCCTAGGCCCAACTGTCATTTGTAGAAAACGACCTATATTTTCATGGTGTCATAATTACACAAATTAAACAAACATGTGAGGCAAGTATGTAAGATATGATACTTGCATGAGTACATCATCATTCCTGAGTTGAAGATGTCTATCATCACGCAGATTCCCCCCCCCAGAGATTATCATGTGACCCATGGTGGACTATGTTACAGCAGTAGCCCAGATACCCAGATTTATTTCTTTTAATGCATTTTAAAATGCCTCGTTTATTTTCCCAGGGTTCCTAACTGCAGATGAGAGAAGAACTTGAAGAAGAAGGCATGTCTGAGCAGAATAAGCTGTAATAAGGAGCTCTAGAAGCATTCTTACATGAAATGGGAAGCAGAAAGGCTAATGAAAACTGCTCAGGGGTAAAGGACTTGTTTTAACTGGACCTAACTCTATTGTGAAACTCTTAACAACTTGAGACTGCAGTCGCCTTTAAATCTGATTCATATGACCTTTGAAGTTCCTGGAAACTGCAGGCCTAGTGAGTCGAGGCAGACATCCTCTCATGTCAGCATGTGTTAAAGGTATAAGGAGAGCTGCTTCTGTGACCTAAATTAGTCTTGAGTGTAGCTTTCAATAGGAAAGCTCTGACAATGAAGTTTTCTCAGCCTTTCTGAACACAACATTTAACCACTCATCCTCAATTCCTCTCTGCCTTTTTGATGACCAGAGTGATATGTTTCAGACCGTGAGGCGAGTGATCTACTAAACAGAACAACTTGTGTCCAGATGGTATTTGATAAAAACATTGATGCCTCACATATGGTATTTTAAAATAGTCATTAACAAGCTACAGTACATTTTCCAATAGTTTCCACCTAACAAATTCCACCACAGTTATAGTTGAAAATGTAAAGTTTGTAGCATGTAACTGGCCCATCAAGCCACCAATGGCACTCTGGAAAGTCCTGCAGTCCAAGGGAAATCTTCAAAAGGAGCATAAGATTTCAGCCTGGATTACCTGAAATGTTAAAGATTTTTCTTTTCTACTTTTATCTGCTTAGCAGAAATTGGGAATATCTCAATTTTATTATGTGAAAATTATGTCCTGTCCTAATCTGTTGATACCGACAGATATACTGGCTTTAATTTACCATAAATAAATGATTACTCTACTTTAAAAGCACACACAGTAAAAAGTCCCAAAGGTGCTTTTTCAAGGGGCAACTGGACTTTCTGGTTTTTCTTTGAAGACGTTTCGCTTCTCATCCAAGAAGGTCTTCAAAGAAAAACCAGAAAGTCCAGTTGCCTCTTGAAAAAGCACCATTGGGACAACCATGGCCTGAATGACTGAGAATCTCCATAGACAATAAAAGGTACAAATGTATTTCCACATTGTCGCAATTGTACAGTATATCACATTTTTTCCTTCAGACATTTTTAACCATAGGCGCCGCCGAGAGAACTGGCTCGGGGGCGTGGCAGGCCTGGGTCGCTGCCAGTTCTAGAGACTCAGTCCGCCAAGTTACTACCAGTTCTTTAGAACCGGTCTGAACTGGGAGGAACTCACCTCTGGCCACAAGAGGGAGCTACCTTACGGATAGTATATGCAGTGTGTATGTGTGTGTAAATGTCGAATGAGTCAGGTAAAAATAAAAAGGGAGTAAATCTGATTATTATGTATGTTACTTGTATCTCTCCCTTACCTTTGAAAGACCAAGGGGTAGGGAGCACATATGGGTCTATCCTGCTTTCACAGCAACAACGAAGGTGTAAATTGGGCTGAGAGAGATTAACTAAATCAGAGTAATTCAGTGTGTTGCAGGCTGAAATGAAATATTCCTGGTCTTGGGGTGATTTCTCTTTAACAAGGATATTTCATTGGCTCTACATGATATAGCAGATAGCAAAAGAATAGAATAGCATAGCCAGCCAGATTAAGCCCTTGTTTGGCAATGTAAGAATTACCACCGTCAAATACAAACTGTTTGCTGAGTTGTGGACAAAATGTAATATTCTAGCATTGTGCATCTACATGTGGAGGAAGATGAATACTCTGTCTAAATGCATTTGTCAGGAGCATAGTATATTTAACTCGGGATCTATTTGCATGCATAATGACCATGCACAAACGACAGTAGCTGAGTTTGGTTCACAGAAAGGCACTTTCAGCCAATATTACATTTCAGTCCTGCAAATGTACCAAGAGGGTAATGCTTATGTAATGAGATGGACACAAGAGAGATTGAATTGGTAGGTTAGATGCAGGGACGACTGTGAGCTCAGTAAATAATTCAGACTGGAAAACTTAAATCTAAATGCCATATAGGCAACCTCAATATAAAGTTATAACTTATACTATGACTTCTGCCAAGATAATAAACTCTGGCAGTACAGTCTGAGTTGTTTATGAGTGATTGATCAGCTTCAGGAGTGAATTATTTATAACATTATATTCACTTGGTGACCAAAAATCACCTGCGATTCTGACAAAATGAGAAAACTTTGCAAGTGTTTGCTCAGGAGGAAGAATACTGATCTAACCAAATAAAATATAGTTTCTAGAAAAAAGGCCAAGGCTGGGATTTGATCACTCCAACAAATGTTTCAAAACATTAGCCAGTAACCCTGTTAACATGAGATCAATCCTATGAATGTTTGCTCAAAAAGAAATGTACATAGACGGAGAGATTACATTCTCTGAATTAATTTGAAATTCATAAATCATTACATAAATAAGAACATAAGAATCAGGGTTTAATTTAATTTCTGTATTTTGCAATACAATTTCTACTCAAACACGTACTTCATGGGATGTTGTATATAAAAATACAAATATTAAGGAAAATTGCATTCAAGACTATACATCATGTGAAATGCATCCAGAAAGGAGTATCGTTGTTCAAGCAGGAAATTTTTTTTCACAGAAATTCATGCCAATCCCTCTTTCCAAAAGCCTGCATTAAAATCAAAGACTTTAAAATTGATTCAATTCCTAATTAATGAAAATTATACACATGATATATTTTGGGACAAACCATGGTGAATATGTAGGAGGAATACCATTACCTTGAACATCTGCTTTATTGCACAGAAACATTTGGCCAACTGCAGTTGAAAACAGAGTACAGTACAGGTAATTCTAATTTAATATATCGGTAGTTCTTATATTCGTAAACAGCTAAAAGCTGGCAGTGACTTTGGTCTGTTTTACTTGACTTTGTGGAAATCTTAATAAATTACCTTTTTTTAAAATTTGCTGAGCTGAGCTTTTTTTTTCTTTTTCTTCTTCCTTCTAAGATCTCAGATCTGTCTAGACCAAACCTTATACTGTCCAATTATGGGAAATCAACACTTAAGAATTCCCATCCAGTGAATTTAGTATATCTGGGGACACCACACAAGAGAAAGCTGCCTAGGATTGTGAACCTCTGTCTTTTTGATTCACAATTGTAGACACCCTTTCCTATCTTTTGAGCCAATATCTATTTGGTTCAATATACTTCATGAATAATTTTATAGGGTGTGATAATAATAAGTCACAGATGAGAGCCTATATAGTACTGTGATAGGATGGGGATTTTGTTCAAATCCCCACTTATCAATGAAATTCACAATTTTAATCCGATGCCCTGAGATCCTTGGAGGAAAGATAAAATAATCAATATAAACAGTGTTGACCCAGTATAACATTTATTTACACTCAAACTCTTGAAATTCATTTTAATTGATGAAATAATGTACATAATGCTACACATACATATAGGAATATCTTTTTAAAAATATTCACCTCTTTGGGCCAGTCACGGCTGACTTCATTGCCTCTTCTGTGTTCAGCATATCACACTAAAACAGCAAGGTGAAATGGAAAGAATTTAAATGTTACTATTAGCATGTAATACTTCCTATACCAACTATATGGTATTGTCAAAACTTGTTCTGACCCAGCTTCCTGACAAAGGAACACAGCACAAAACAGCGTCCGTACAAACCTTGTTTTAATAATAACGGCTACTAATTGTCTTACTTAGCAGTCGTCCTAAATGCAAATAAAGTATAAACCAGTCTTTTCTGTGCAAGGGCTGTTAATTAATCTCCTTAACAGTCAGCAATAGTCCAAGCAAAAGAACACAAGTCTGACGAAGAGTCTTTCAAATAACAGCAGATAAACCACACAAACCTTGCTCTTCTTTGGCAAACGGCCCAGGAACAATTTGCAGGCAACCTTGACGATTTCAAACGGGAGCAGAAACAGAGGCTTGAATTCAAAGACCAGGATTTGAAATGAACGAAATTACTTCCTGCAAATGCCTTATTCCTTTTCATCACTTAAATAAGCTATGGGAGTGGCCAATTATCCCCAAGCCTTACTCCCGAGTAGTCCTCCTTAGGAACAATTCCTGAGTCAAAATTGAGACAATAAACCAAGACTTTTTTCTTTTCACTTCATTACCAAATGTCCACTTTTATGATGAAGAAAGCAATAAGAAAAGTGGAGACACAATAATCTATTTAGATTACAAGATTTTGTTATCAACAGGACAAAATTAAAATTTTATTAAAGAATTCTCTTACACTCATTTGGTAAGCAGTGCATCAACAAAAGAATTAAAGAAACATGGCAAAATTGGAACATGGAAACATGGAAATATTGACAAAATTGTCTGAATTTGCAAATCTTAAAACTGAACATTGAACATTTGTTGTGCACAGTTTAGAATCTGTGGCTCAGAAGCTGAACAATCAAAAACTATATAATTAAATGGATGCAAAATTTGAGTACAGTTACATATATGGAAAAGTGGGAATGTCAGTACAAAAAGAATATTAAATTTTATGAAGAAAAGTGGTATAAGATGTTACATCATAGATACATTATTCCAGTCATGATTGCTAATATCAGTAACTCCTTTCTTGCAAATTGTGGGAAATGCAGTGAATAGATTGAATCTTTTTTCCATATCTGGTGGCACTGTTGCAGAGCTCAACAATATTGGAAACTAATTTATCACAGAATGGAACAAATTTCAAGAGTTGTATTTCCATTTCAACCTGCAATAATTTTGTTAAATTTCACTAAACCACACATTTCTTCAAAATAACCTGAACTGACATTATATATGACAACAACTGTCAAGATTGTAAATGTTTTTTTTACTGGAAAAGATCTCTGATCATCTCTATAGAAAAAGGATTATAATTAAATTGTGTGAATATGCCTCAATGTCTATAACTTTATATCTAGAAATTAAATCTGATATTCAATTCAGTTTTATTTTCATATCATTTCTGGACTACAGTTCTAAACATGAAATTGTGCTACATCCCAAATATGGATTCTAAAGTTTATAATTTGATGTGCTATATAATATACGTATTATTTACAATATTTTTCAGTGCATTGTTTATTATTTATAGCTTCTTCCTTTTCTCTCTACTGGTTTCAGTTTTCCTAATCAAATATTTTTACAGCTTCAGAGAGACATGTCTTGACTAGAAATTTGGTGTGTCTAATGAAATGTCTAATAGTTCTCTAAGTTGTTAATGGTGAATTATAATATATAAGCCATATGATATTTTAGATCTGTTGGTTATTCAAGATTTGTTGATTAATTGCCCATATTTTAGGGACTCCCTTCCACCTTTTTATTGCACTTTCTATAATTGTTTAAATCTGTACCAGCATTATTTCTCTTTCTTTTTTAATTTAAAATTACAACAATGCATTTAAAAGACTGTAAAATATTATACCCAACATACAGTGACATTATGGAAAATGTGATTACTTTGGTTCAGTAGCATGATGCACCTGTAATAACTCTGATGTAATGGTTCAATGACATAAAGGAACAGCATTTTGCCAATTCTTTTCCCATCATGCTCTCTATTTCTTCTCAAACCTGGCTCTCATCTTCCCTTGGCTTCATTACTAAAGGGCATGTGGTTGCTTTGCAATTCTCTCTGCTCAATGCCTCTCTAAAAGACCTGGGGATAATCCAGGAACACATCAGGTTCTTAAACAGCCGAGGAAGAGAGAAGTCACTATGTTGCCACATGCACTTCGCTCTCTTGGCATCAGGGAAAGATTGTCATAGTGTTCAGTCACCTTCTGTGCTCGCAATTTTTCTTCCCACCGATACTGAATTTGGATGGTGCCTCTGACACTCAATTCAGTTACTTAACAACATATTGACAGTCTTGCTGCCCAGCCGTGAGTTCAAAGAGAGGTGGGATCAATGACAGATGCTCTCTGCAAAGTCCGCCTGGAGCCCCAGAAAGGCAGCAGACAATTAGTCAAATGTCACTACAGTCCAAGGACTTTCCAGCTTTTGCATCTTCCAGCACCTTACAAAAGAGGATTAAATGAAAGACAAAGTGCCAGCATTATGCAAATGATGCTGAAATCTGCTCACCAGATGATCCCTTGCATTCTTTAAACCCTTGCCTCTCTTGAACATCAATAGCTAGTTTGTTTCTGGCACACTGTTTTTGGTGTCTCAAGAGATAACATAGCACACGACTGCTTTCCCTTCTGCCGAAAAGAACCATCGAGTCTAACACATGAAAATCCTTTATCTTGCAAACTGGAATGTCACACAAAAATATGAAGTCATAAACAGAAGCTTGACTCAAGCAGCTAACAAAGAGTCAAAACATAAGGTTTATGGGATTAATTTAATATTTTGATAAATATGCATTATCTTCACGTTCTCCTTTTTCTTCCCCATCCAAGATTTGATTGCACAAGTTGTGTAAAATTACAGCATTATCTCTTCTCTGCCAGGTAACAACATTGCTTTTTCTACAGTTTACTAAAACAGACAGAGCTTGTTCACATGAGGGGCAAAAAAAATTACTTACCAGAGAAGGGTCTGGATAATTTATTCAGAAAAACCCAACTGAACTCAATGGGAATTGTTATCAAGTAAACAGTTTTTACAATCTTTAGGGTTGTAGCTATCATATTATTAAGTAATGTTATCCAATTCATTGCATAACACACACACTCATGCAAATATGAATTCTAATGCAAAGCTATTGTTAATCAATGAAGTAGGCAAAAACATATTGATTGAAGTTCCAGGGATAATTGGACTCATCTGTAAAATGCTGAATATTCATACAGTTATGTGAAAGAGCATAAAGTTGGAGGGTATCTATTGTTAAATTTAATTTAATTTAGCAGTCACAATCCAATTGATCAAATATGTGTAAGCAATATAAATCTGTCTTGGGCTGTCCTTTCTTGGTTTGATTTGAAACATCCTGCACCTAATAACAGAGAGATTTTCAGATTCTACACTGTTATAAATTTTAAAATCTTTAAATATCTACTGCCAAAATAATCCATATTGTTTCATAGCTGCTTAAATCAACAAAGAAGTTTTAACACTTCTACAAAATAAACAGAAACATCTACAACTTCAAAAAACAAACAAAGAGTACTTTTCTTCATGACCTTGTAGCTTACCGTATTTTTCGGAGTATAAGACGCACCGGAATATAAGACGCACCTTAGTTTTGGGGGAGGAAAATAGGGGAAAAAAATCTGCCTACCAGGTATTCATCTGGCTAACATCCTTAGTCTGGTCAGCTTCAGCACATTATTTTATCCCCTGGTTAGGACTTAAAAAAACCTTCTTCTGAGAGAATAACAATGAAAGAGCCTGCAAGCCAGTAAGAGCTGGGAAGATAGTTAGCACCTGGTTAGGGCTAGAAAAAAACTTATTTGGAGCAAGTAGAGCAATGAAAAAAACCCTGAAAAGACTTAGGGCTGGAAAAACATTCTTCGGAGAGAGTAACAATGAAAGAGCCTGCAAGCCAGTAAGAGCTGGGAAGATCATTAACATCTGGTTAAGGCTAGAAAAAAACTTATTCGGAGCAAGTAGAGCAATGAAAAAAACCCTGCAAAGACTTAGGGCTGGAAAAACATTCTTCAGAGAGAGTAACAATGAAAAAGCCTGCAAGGTAAGAGCTGGGAAGATCGTTAATACCCAGTTAGGGCTGGGAAAAAAGCTCCGAAAAAGCTACATTCAGAGTATAAGATGCACCCAAATTTTCAGCCACTTTTAGGGAGGTAAAAGGTGTGTCTTATACTCCAAAAATACGGTAATTTGTTGAATCTATGGGGCCTTTAATTATCTATCTAAGAAAATATATGAATGTTGGAAATATTTTTAAAAAATGTTTGAAAGCAGTAGTTTCTATGGCTGCCTTCCCCCAAAGAGGCATTCTTCAGATACATTATTTAGTGGAAATCTGATCAATGCAGCCTCAAAGTGTAAGCTTCTAAGGTAAGGCCAGCTATAAGCCATTATGACAATCTTTATGCTCTGAAATTTTCATTATTTCGTTTGCTTGACAGATCCATTTGGAAATAGACTAGATTGGAAGAAGAACAAACAGCATTCAAGGGCACAAAACTACTATTGTAGTAAGGCTTTTCTTCATGACCTTGTAGTTTAATGTGTTGAATCTATGGGGCATTTAATTATCTAGTTAAGAGATTATATAAGCATAAGCGCACCAGCGTGCCTACCGTCCCTGTCCTACTGTACCCATTTGTATGTACTCATTTTGTGTGTTTATGGCTATGTTTTGCTTCTTTATATCCATTTATTTGTGCCATTTTTTCATGTGTTCTGTTTCCTTGCACTCGTTGACAAATAAATAAATAAATAAATAAATAAATAAATAAATAAATAAATAAATAAATAAATAAATAAATAAATAAGAATGTTAGAAATATTTTTAAAATGTTGGAAAGTGGGTAATGGAATAATTCCAATAATTGCTTTGTATAACCTCCTTCTCCAGTAACTCTCTGTTGAGTAGGACAAACAACTTCTACCAGTTTCTTCTTCTGGTAGTAGATGTTCTAGCTTCTGGCTTCTTGCCTCTGGGATTGTGAGAACTGGTTACCTCACAAGTACTAGCTCCATTTTATTGTGCCTTGATCAGGTGATCCTTTAAGTATTATGTTCTGAGTACCACACTTAAAGAAGGATTCAGGGAAATTGGAATAGGTTTGAAAGAATGAAAGTTGCTAAGCCATGTTTTTTTAAAAAAGAAGGAAGGCAGGAAGGCATATTCTGATTGAATATTGGAAATACTTCCTAAGAGTAATAAATGTTTGGCAGTGGAATCAACTACCTAGACAAGTTTGAGCACTTGTTCTTTACAAGTGCTCAAACAGAACCTGGTAAGCCAACTGTCTTGAGGTTGTTTTATTTAGCTTTCTGTCCTGAGCAGAAGTTTAGACTGAATGGTCAAAATGACCTCCATAATTTATGAAAAAGGTAACTACCCTCCTTAAGGTTACAAATGCTGCAATTAACACACACCCCTTTTCCTATTTATTTTATTTTATTTTATTTTATTTTATTTTATTTTATTATTTTATTTTATTTTATTTTATTTTATTTTATTTTATTTTATTTTATTTTATTTTATTTTATTTTATTATTTTATTTTATTTTATTTTATTTTATTATTTTTATTATTTTTATTTTATTTTATTTTATTTTATTTTATTTTATTTTATTTTATTTTATTTATTTTTTATTTTATTTTATTTTATTTTATTTTATTTTATTTTATTTTATTTTATTTTATTTTATTTTATTTTATTTTATTTTATTTTATTTTATTTTATTTTATTGTGTTCTTATATGCCGCCCTCCTCCCTGGGGACTCAGGGCGGTGTACAACATGTAAAGAACAACTATAACTCTTTCTATCTAACTCAGCTCTTTTTTGATACTTGTCACTTTATTCACCAATTTTAGTTACCCTTCAATAGTAAAAGCATCTCTGGTTTATTTATCTTTCCTTTAACAAGCTTAAAATAATATTTATTTAATTTTGGATGGCTTAATATTCATACCATCCATTTTTAATGTGTTATATAAGTACATATGCACATATACCCTTTTGTTTGAATGTGTTCATTTATAACTTTTCTTTGCTATTTTTTTTTGCCTTAGTAGATTCATTAACTTTTTATTACTTGCACTTTTTCTTTGTTTTTAATAAGGGATTGCATTTTAGTGGAATTTTTTTCTAGCACTTGTGAAAAAAAATCTTAAAAGCATTATTATACAATTACTGTTTTATTCTTTAAACAAAATTGGATAGTATAAATAATTAAATAAAAATAATTTTATCTGCACCATTTCCCATACTTGAACAAATTATGCCTTCTCTACTTTTACCTTATTCCACAGAGTTTAATTTGCCTCAGGTCTGTAAAACATATTATATTTTTTTAATTTTTATTACCTTTTAAAGTGAATTCAGATTCTAACTTTTTTCATTTGTGCTAACTTAACTTTTTCATTGTGCCCAATATATTTAAACGTGGTAAACTGCATTGTTTTGGCAAACTGTACTACTGTACTATAATTTTCTAAAAGACTTGCTTTTAAAGAGAATAGTTACAGAAACCGGAATATTTAATTTTACATTTTGAAAAGTTTACAGAATAACTCTGGGAATAGTAAATATAAATTTAATTCCAGAAATATCTAAGAATGGAAGGAAATTCTTCTATTGGATAACAAATGAGATGACATTTCCTCATTTATTTTGGACTAAATTAATTAAAGAAAAGTTAGAAATATCTTTCCAATTAGCTGCAAGATTTTTTTTAAAAAAATTCCTAAGTATTCTAGATTATTCTTTTTTTTTTCTTCCATTCATTCGTGTCTCATTCATGGAGACTGCCTGGACAAGTCCCTGCAATGTTCTTGGTAAGATTTTTCAGAAATGGTTAGCCATTGCATTCTCCTTCCTAGGGCTGAGAGAGAATGACTGGCTCAAGATCATCTAGCTGGCTTTGTGCCTAAGGTGGGAGTAGAATTCATGATTTCCCATTTTCTAGACTGAGCCTGAACTACTAGATCAAACTGGTGCTCTCTCTCTCTCCCTCCCTCCCTCCCTCCCTCCCTCTCTCTCTCTCTCTCCATATTTATTCTGTCTCCCTTTATTTTCATTTATCAGCAAAATAAATGGAGACTATAAAGTCTCCCTTTATTTTCATTTATCAGCAAAAAATGTTACATATATATATATATGTATCTGACCGAACACTATTAACAATTTACATCAGATCTTATTTAGTGGCGATAAGGGCGGCAAAACGATCCTATTTTTCCGCTCTTATTGCGTCCGCAGATTCTCGCCCAACTGCCTTGTTTAGGGTGACTCGCTCCCTCCTTGCTAAAGGGGGGAGCGAGGAACACTTACAAGGCAGAGCTGAGGAATTCGCAGAGTTTCTGTCGGATAAAGTCGCTCAGATTCGGTCAAACCTGGACTCTGGCTGGGCAGAGTCCATAGAGTTGACAGGGGCAAGTCTTAGTCCACCATTATGGGAAGAGTTTGGGCCTGTTTCTCCCGAAGTTGTGGACAGAGCTCTGGGGGTGATGGGTACCTCCACCTGTTTATTGGACCCGTGCCCCTCCTGGTTGGTCTCGGCCAGCAGGGTGGTGGCACGCGGCTGGATCCAGGCGGTGGTCACCGCTTCTTTGAGGGAGGGATCCGTACCGCAGTCGTTAAAAGCTGCGGTGGTGAGACCCCTCCTGAAGAAGCCTTCCCTGGATCCAGCTGATTTGAAGAACTATCGTCCGGTCTCCAACTTACCCTTTTTGGGGAAAGTTGTGGAGAAGGTGGTGGTTACTCAGCTTCTGCAGCTTCTGGATGAAACACATCATCTAGATCCTTATCAGTTGGGCTTCAGGCGCGGCTACAGTACAGAAACTGCCTTGGTCGCCCTGATGGATGATCTCTGGCGGGCCCGGGATGGGGGAAATTCCTCCATCCTGGTGCTACTTGACCTCTCAGCAGCTTTCGATACCATCGACCATGGTATCCTTCTGCATCGTCTCGGTGAGTTGGGGGTGGGAGGCACCGTTTTGCGGTGGTTCTCCTCTTATCTCGCCGATAGGATGCAGTCGGTGTTAGCAGGACAGAGATCGTCCCCTAGGCCCCTATCATGTGGGGTGCCTCAGGGGTCGGTTCTCTCGCCCATCCTGTTTAACATTTACATGAAACCGCTGGGGGAGATCATCCGCAGACACGGGGTGTGTTTCCACCAGTACGCTGACGACACCCAGCTGTACATCACCACCCCATCTGATTTCAGGGAGGCAGTTGATGTAATGTGCCGGTGCCTGGACGACATTAGGATCTGGATGGGGAGGAACAGACTCAGACTTAATCCCAACAAGACTGAGTGGCTTTGGATACTGCCTCCTAAGGACTATGGCAACTGTCCCTCCTTGATGTTCGAGGGAGCAAAACTGACCCCCTCGGATCAGGTCCGCAACTTGGGGGTCCTCCTAGATCCACAGCTAAAATTGGATCACCATCTTTCTGCTGTGGCTAGGGGGGCCTTTGCACAGGTTCGCCTCGTGCACCAGTTGCGGCCATACTTGGAGAAGGAGGCTCTACTCACGGTCACTCATGCTTTTGTCACCTCGCACTTGGACTACTACAATGCGCTCTACATGGGGCTACCCTTGAAGAGTATCCGGAGACTTCAGCTGGTGCAAAATGCGGCTGCGCGTGCTGTGGTGGGTGTGCCAAGGTACACCTACGTGACACCTATACTCCGCCAGCTGCATTGGTTGCCCATCGGTCTCCGGGTCCAATTCAAGGTGTTGATCACCATCTTTAAAGCCCTTCATGGCTTAGGACCAGGTTATATCCGGGACCGCATTCTGCCTCACACTTCCCTTCGACCGGTTAGGGCCCACAGAGTTGGCCTCCTCCAGGTCCCATCGGCTAAGCAATGCCGCCTGGCGGGCCCTAGGGGGAGAGCCTTCTCTGCGGCAGGCCCCGTGCTCTGGAACCAACTTCCCGCAGAGACCCGAATTATCCCCACTCTGCTGGCCTTCCGAAAAGCTGTCAAGACATGGCTTTTCCTGCAGGCTGGGGGTAGAGCTTAATCCACTCGAGCTCACCCCCAAGTATGTATGGTTGTTGAATGGGTGTTGGATGTTTTTAAATATTGTGTTTTTTAATTTTTATATCTCTTTTTAATGTGATTTTTATGAACTGGTGTCTTGTATCTTTTCTGTTGTACGCCGCCCTGAGTCCTTCAGGAGTTGGGCGGCATATAAGAACACCATAATAAAATAAATAAATTATATATATATATATATATATATATATATATATATATATATATATATATATATATATATATATATATATATATATATATATATATATATACACACACACACACACACACACACACACACACACACACACACACACACACACACACACACACACATATAATATATATATATATATATATATATATATATATATATATATATATATATATATATATATATATATATATATATATATAAATATATACATATACATATACATATACATGCACGCACGCACACATGCACGCACGCACACACACACACTTAGAATCAAGTCTTACTTCCGGGTATATAGTGTACGTCTATAGAATTACAACCTTAATCTGTTCATTCATTTATTCAAATCTATAAAATAATCTGAAAAGTAAAAGCAATAGGTCTGCTCAGGTGAATTTCTTAAGCTTCATGGAAACAGAAACCCAGGTACAAAAGCCAGCAAATACCATTGCTATTATGACTATTGTGAAATAATTTGCATTTTTATGCATTTATTCCAATAAATTAAAAGAAGCTTGCTTCTGCTTAATATAAACAAAATTCCTTATCTGTTCAGCGAACACCTAGAAGCAAACAAAGTAATAACCAAAAGCCAACATGGGTTTGTCAAATACAGATCATGCCAGACTAATCTTATTTCATTCTTTGACAAAGTGACAAAATTAGTGGACCAGAGGAATGCTGTCGATATAATTTACTTGGACTTCAGTAAGGCATTTGATAAAGTAGACCATAACCTACTACTAGATAAAGTAGAAAAATATGGGTTAGACAGCAACACCACCAGATGGATTCAAAATTGGCTGACTAACCGCACTCAACATGTAATGCTCAATAGAACTGCATCTACACCGAGGGAAGTATGCAGTGGAGTACCCCAAGGCTCTGTTTTAGGCCCAGTACTCTTCAACATCTTCATCAATGACTTGGATGAGGGGATAGATGGGGAACTCATCAAATTTGCAGATGACACCAAACTGGCAGGAATAGCCAACACTCCAGAAGATAGGCTCAAGATACAGAAGGATCTTGACAGACTTGAACATTGGGCGCTATCAAACAAAATGAAATTCAATTGTGAAAAAAGTAAGGTTCTACATTTAGGCAAGAAAAACAAAATGCACAGGTATAGTATATATGGTACTTGCTCAACAGTAGTAACTGTGAGAGGGACCTTGGAGTCCTAGTGGACAACCATTTAAATATGAGCCAGCAGTGTGCAGCAGCTGCCAAAAAAGCCAACACAGTTCTAGGCTGCATTAACAGAGGGATAGAATCAAGATCAGTGAAGTGTTAATAATTTATAATGCCTTGGTAAGGCCACACCTGGAATACTGCATTCAGTTTTGGTCGCCATGATGCAAAAAGGATGTTGAGACTCTAGAAAGAGTACAGAGAAGAGCAACAAAGATGATTAGGGGACTGGAGGCTAAAACATATGAAGGATGGTTGCAGGAACTAGGTATGTCTCGTTTAATGAAAAGAAGGACTAGGGGAGACATGATAGCAGTTTTCCAATATCTCAGGGGTTGCCACAAAGAAGAGGGAGTCAAACTATTCTCCAAAGCACCTGAGGGTAGAACAAGAAGCAATGGGTGGAAACTAATCAAGGAGAGAAGCAACTTAGAACTAAGGAGAAATTTCCTGACAGAATAATTAATCCTTGGAACAGCTTGCCTCCAGAAGTTGTGAATGCTCCAACACTGGAAATTTTTAAGAAGATGTTGGATAACCATTTGTCTGAAGTGGTGTAGGGTTTCCTGCCTAAGCAGGAGGTTGGACTAGAAGACCTCCAAGGTCCCTTCCAACTCTGTTATTCTATTCTATTCTAAACTGGACCAATAAACTTGATGATTTCATTGAAAGCCAAAATTTGTCTTGTAATTTTGAAAATCCTTTTTCTTTCCTGCAAAAGAGACTTGTATTTTTGACTTTATTTTCAGCCTATGAGTATTTATTTCTTTTCTTTTTAAGCTGGCGTTTTTAAGTTCTTGGTTGTTGGAAGTGGAAGTGTTATGTATTGAATATATATAGTTGTGTTAAGCTCTGCTGAAGTGAAACTAACCTTTAGATGACCCTAACTGTTAACTCCAACTGTTTTGGAGGGAAACTTAGAACATTCATATTTGGGCGTGCTTTTTCAAGTATTATGATTGGTTAAGGCCCTGTGGGCCCACGGTATAAATTACAGGCATTGCCTTCTGTTCCTCTGTTAGAAGTATTCATTCAATAAATGCTGTTGTAGCTATGCTGGTTTGTTTCTTGCCTACTGAAACCCACTACACAATAGGAAGTACATGCCATTATTGGCATTCTGTTCAGTACTTTCTGGTTACTCACAACTTTTCACCTCAGAACAGAAGATGCTCTTTTATGTCTTCCTTGGGGATTTGCAGGTGGGTAGGAGAAGTCAGGGAAGATAAAAATGGCTGGATGATACATTTGTGTAAGATAGAACATGTGCCCTTGGCCCTCTTATCACTTAATAATTCAAGAACATCACATACTACCCAGTAGAATTTCAAGACCTAAAATGGTCACCTAACATCAAAAACGTCATCAAAAAAGCACAACAAAGAATGTTCTTTCTGCGCCAACTCAGGAAGCTCAAACTTCCCAAGGAGCTGCTGATACAGTTCTACAGAGGAATTATTGAGTCTGTCATCTGCACCTCTATAACTGTCTGGTTTGGTTCTGCAACCCAACAAGACAGACACAGACTTCAGAGGATAATCAGAACTGCAGAAAAAACAATTACTGCCAACCTGCCTTCCATTGAGGACCTGTATACTGCACGAGTCAAAAAGAGGGCCGTGAAAATATTTACTGACCCCTCACATCCTGGACATAAATTGCTTCAACTCCTACCCTCAAAACGTCGCTATAGAGCACTGCACACCAAGACAACTAGACACAAGAACAGTTTTTTCCCGAACGCCATCACTCTGCTAAACAAATAATTCCCTCACCACTGTCAAACTATTCACTAGGCTGCATTACTATTACTATTAGTTTTTCTCATCGTTCCTATCACCCATCTCCTCCCACTTATGACTGTATGACTGTAACTTGTTGCTTATATCCTTATGATTTATATTCATATTGATTGTTTCCTGATTGCTTACTTGAACCCTATGACAACCATTCTTGACAAATGTATCTTTTCTTTTATGTACACTGAGAGCATATGCACCAAAGACAAATTCCTTGTGTGTCCAATCACACTTGGCCAATAAAGAATTCTATTCTATTCTAGAATTTTCATGACATGTTCCTCTCCCTTGAAACAAAAAATGGACAATTCACCTTCATCCAGTTAAATGGAAACTGGTAGAAAGATGCAGAATATTTTTTTCTGCATAATCCTTGCTTCATTAAAAGAAGATTATTACGATCATATCTTGGAGGGGGGAGCTTTTAAAGGAGAAGGAATCTCTATTAAATCCCAAAGCAATATTTATTACTATTTTTGGCTTTACATATTGACTATAATTTTTAACGATGCAAGAATTCTAAAAGTGTTGAATAGCATTTTTTTTAAAAAAAAATCTATTTCTCTTATTCATTTTTATGTATGAAAGGTTATTTTTACTACTTCAGAAAATAATTTGCAATCAGCACCTAAAATCTCATTATTGTCCAATTGTTCCCTCAAGATTTCTTTGTTTGCATATTGTAATTATGGATAGCATTAATTGTTTACTAAACTACTTTTTCTAATTATATTTATTTTCCTATATTTCAAATGTCTATTATGTATTTTCCATTTAGGGTATATAATCTTATTTCACTGTAACATCTCCATGGGTTCATTATTATTATTTTTAGTGCTATAAAATGTATACATAACATTCATTGCAGGGGATCACAGCTGTATAAGGAGAAGTAAAACTTAATATGGGACATTAATAATAGGACAATAAAATAATATTTTAATGATCAGTCTGTATAATATACCTTATATATTTGTATGCAATCTCTATTATCTTTTGTTATGTAAAGAAAACTAGATAAAATAAGGCCAATTGATGAAGGAGAAGATTTCTGGCTAGGGAGAGTTGTTAATAGCGGCTAAAAGATTTCTGGTATAGCAGCAGAAAAATTCACCACTATTGTTGCTCCATCAGTGGTACCCTGCAAGGGCTAAAGCCAGTTGAGAAATGATACAATACAACTCAACAGAATCCTAATCCCACTTTATAATTTCTGCAAGGAATTGTTTCTTGAAAGGAACTCAGAATTATAGGTAATCCGCGACTTATTTCTTTAGTGACTGTTCAAATTTACAATAGCATTGAAAAAAGTGACTTGGGACTCATCCTCACATTCAGGACCATTGCAGCATTCCCATGGTTACATGGTCAAAATTTGAGTGCTCTGCAATTGGCAAAGCATCCCAGGGTCATTCAGTCACCATCTGCAACCTTCCCATCTGGATTCTGACAAGCAAAGTCAATGCAACCCAAAGTCAATGCTTTTAACAACTGTGGCAAACAAGGCCGTAAAGTCAGACATGACTCAATGAACAATTGCCTTGCTTAGCAGTGGAAATTCTAGTCCCAATTGTACCTGTGCAGCAGTCCTGGAATCTTCACTTTTGATCCATGAGAGGAGAGAAAGAATTGAGGAAAATATACTGTATTTAAAGCAGAGATAGACCAACTTTTCTAGGTGAAGGAACACATTTGGTTTTGGTTGATACTCTGAGAGTAGGTGGTGCCAGATCATTCCCTGTTGTTCTTTCAATTACTCACTATTAATTAATTTCCCATGTTCTACTATCCTACTTACACATAATTTTCACTATTAATAATGTTTCAATCCTAATCTTAATGTATAATGAAACAAGATTTTTCAGTCTTATTAATATTGCTAGTTCTTCTAGCATTTCCAATCTGTCTTTGATAGGGTTCTATTTGTTTCTCTATGTGCAGAATATAGAAGATCAGAGGACAGGATGTTACTGTGCCTTCAGAATGCAGGCAATTTCTGTGTGGTGCTTGTCCATCAAATATTTGCTTAATGCTAGACAAAGAGGCATGTAGTTTAGGGACTGGAGCCTTACCACCACTTTTTTTTTTTACTTTTTCACTCTTTGGTTCCCTCTGACTTTCAACTGTTTCCTCACCCTGCCCACTCCTTCATACCTTTTCAATTTTCCTCTTAATTCATTTTATTTTCTTTCTACTGCTTACAGTATTTAATTGCCACGGTGAGATAAAGATTCCTTATTCTTTGCACCACTGGTTAATGCCAAGTTATTAATAGCACAAATTGGAATCCTCACATAAATAGGTAATGTGAGATCTAAATTACATTTTATATTAAATATGTAGGCAAAAACCCTGCTGTTTTTATTTTATTCTAGAGAAAGTGTACAATGTCTAATCTAGATGAATTCTTATAGACCTATTTTTTCTCCTTCAGACCAACCGTTTTGCAAAATTTAAAAAAAATCCAGGGGAATATATACAGAGTGTTTTAGAAGTCCCTTTATACTTGTATATATTGTCAATACGAGAGCAATTTTGGAAAACAAGTTGGTTGAAAAAGATTAGCTCTTCTTTCCTCCATATATGGGCTTCTTGATCCAAACATGAAAACTCACTTTAAAGGATAATTAGATGCATGCTATGTATATAATCTGACATTTGTTAGCTCTGTGAATATAACTGCTTAGAAGTAGGTATACTGGGACCTTATAAAAGAATAAGGAGGTTTAAATATCCCTCCTGTGCCATAAAAGAATTGGTAAGGGTTGCATGCATTAGATGCTTTGCTCAAGATCTGCTCCACTACCATCACAGTAACATTGTTCTGTCTAATTTTATATAAAATAGTGACTATATCCTGGGAAAGCAATGAAGATCATATAATTAACATGAAATAAATATGAAATAATATTGTTCCTTAAATGCAAGTGCTTTCCCAAGCAGGCTTTGGGAAAAAGTCCAGCCAGAACCCATCAAGCAGATACTATAGTCTGCGCTGTATGGCCTCCGATCTGCATTTAATCAGCACCCATGCAGGTGAAAGGTTGGGAGGGAGAGAATCCAGCTTCTTTGACTTATTTTTATTTTGTTAGCCTTGTTTGAAGTTTCTGCACACTAAATCACAGTGGGGGCTTATTGCCTTATGGTTGAGATTAGATTTAGCTTAGTGAGCTATTTTTGAGTGCTATGTTCAATATTTTGACACAAATACAGAAGGGAATATTTATTTCTCAGGCAAGTTGCTGTATTTGCAACTCATTCTAAATGGCATACTCTCCAGCTGTAAGTAGGGGTAAATAATACATTAGCAGTACTTAATCATAGTTAACCCTAATGTATAATGAAACATTCCCTGATATGGACCATCAGGAAACTGGGGGAGACTGGGGGTGGATTTCTACTCCAGTCCCAAATGTTTGCTGGAACAACCAGGTCTTCCTGGATTTCTTCAGTTCAAAAGTATTGCAGATGTTTCAATTTTAGGGGAAATGCTATTCCATTCATGTTAGAGCTATAAGTCCAAAAGGACCTCCAGATCAGTTTGGAACAAGATCATAATATCCATTGTTGGACTCAAATGGTCTCCAAATATGCAGCCATTCAGTCTTGTTGGGATTGGGATGGGGGAGTCTATTCTTTCCCATCAGGTTCCAATATTCTGTAAGTCTTTAGGACATCATTTGAGCCACTATTTTCATATGGCCCGAGATTGAGATGTATACCTGAGTACTCTTTGTGTACCATCTAATACCATGTTGATGCAAAATCTCCCACAGTTAGTGTTCTCCAAATTCAAATCCTGATGCATCTACTCTGAGACAAAAATCATGTCTAAAGTGTGTCCAACCATCATGAATCAGGATCCTGATGATCACAAATGGCCATGCTATAGAGGTCTAATTATGTACTATGTTTTTTTTTGGGTGGGGGGATGCGTGGGAAGCACTGTATTTATCATTTGGTAGAAAAAGTATAATTGCAAGCAGACTGGCTTGCAAGTGCTTTGCAATTATACTAATACTTTATTATACTCCTATCTCCAGGTCTCACCTTCACCAATTTGAACAGTTGAACCTAAAACGCTGAACTGAAAAACATATACCACTGCGAGGCTATATCAAGATACAGCTTTTCATATCTTTAATTGGCCTCTATCAAAGAATAAATAGAAATGTGCATCTTTTTCAGAAAGAAAGAATTCTTAAATGTGGGTGAGAAGCTCTAGGTAAAGAGTCCAATACTCTGCTAATGGAATACAGTAAGCATCGATGGTAGGGAGGACATTTTCTGTTTATTGGGATAAAAAGTAGTATTCGAATAACCAATCAACAAGAGAACCAATCAGCTGCTCAGAATTTAAATATAGCTCCAAACGAACAACCAATCGCATGATCAACTGACCAAACTGGCACACAAGACATTTATAAGCGAAGGAGTATAGGATAAGAACATCCTGCTGATGTTACCTAGTTTGGTAACGAAACGTTCAGAAACTAAATTGAAGCAAGCTTGGAGAGCAAACCACTGCCAAAATGAAAATTAGTATTTCTGATTTGTGAAAAAAAGCAGTGATAGGTGAGAATGTTTTATGTAAACATCATGGCACCAGGGGCGGGTTCCTAATTTTTTTCCTACCACTCTGTGGGTGTGGCTTATTTTGTGGGTGTGGCTTGCTGACCATGTGAATGGGTGGGCATGGCTTCTCAGACTGCTGAAGGGAGGGAAACTGAGATCAGTCCTGCCGCCCAGTCCCCCTCCCCTCAGCAGCTCGAGAAGCCTCGAACGTGCAAAAATGCCTAGGATCATCATCGCACGTTCGGGCTTCTCAGACTGCTGAAGGGAGGGGAATGGAGATAGCTCCTGCCGCCATTCTTTCAGTGTCTCACACGCTCCCTCAGCCATCCTCCCCTGCTTGGACTCACTGTGGGGTAGGAAGGCAGCGCATGCGCAGTGCCGGAAGCTCCGCTTCTGGGCATGCGCAGAAGAAATGTTTTTAAAAAATTAAAAAAAAATTTTAAATGGCGGCGCCCAGGCACCAGCAACTGACCGCACCGGTAGTGCGACGTCACCAGCGGGCCGCTACCGGTGCTATAGAGTGGACCGCACCTGTAGGAACCCACCACTGCATGGCACCATTAATTATCTCCCTTGAAATCAATAAATCAGAATATCAGTTAAAAGATGTGCTATAGGTTGGAGCTTAAACAACAAAGGATATGACATCCTACAATGAAAAATGTTCTCAAAGATTCAAAGTAAATCTAGAGGCAACCATCTTAATAAGCACCAAAAAAGAAACAAAGAAAGGTATGGAGGAATGCTATTGTTACTGAAGAAGTTACCAATATTGATGGTTTACAAGTGAATATTCTTGTTGTTTCTGATAATGAATAAGAGTGAGGAGAAAGAATACTACTGCTGCCCATGGAAAGGGAATATTTGGGTTTAATCTAAGCATCAGGGAACATCGAATCCCCATAGAAGTAAATGATAACTTTCCTCTGGTAAGTAAAGAGGATCCAAATTGTTAATAAGGTAAAGGAGTTTGTTGTATGGTGTTAATAGTAACCCTTTATCTACCAGGTCAATTGATCTCACTGATACTCCTTCTTTAGGAGGTCCTAGTATAGATCAATAATATTTTATTTATTTATTTATTTATTTTGCTGTTCTTATATGCCGCCCTACTCCCATATATATTTTCTGCTTTTCTTTTCTTTTTTGCTGGAGGGGGATGAGTGCAGTTGGAAGGCATGTTTTCTGCCTGGGTTCACAATAGCTCAATAAGCAATTTCTAAAATACTGGAAGTTCTTATGTATTAGCAAACAGATAATAATATGAAATGCCATTCAACTGTAAAAAAATCAAACACCAGATATCACATCTCAAATAATGTGAATTATCAAATGCCAAACTCCTCCGCTTCTTGAATGTCACACACTGTATAATGGATAGTGGCTATTTAATGCACATTAACATGTAACTTTGTACAAGCAGATTTTAGGAATAATGACGGGGAGGAATTTGGTTTTTCATTTAATTGGTACAATGATCTGAAGCTTTGTCTTGCAGAAGCTGACTGATAGTGCAGTATGAGCAGGAGATGTTGAAATGTAGATGTGTATAATACAATTCATTTTTCTGAACCGAAATTAATAAGAGATGGCCATATTTCTTCAGTAATGATTTAACTCTATGGAGAAATCCAATCAGCTATCGTCTTGTTCTTCATTAAAACCTTCTGGGTTTGTTCGGGATGCAAAAAAGGCAGCAAGATTTTCATTTTAGTGGTATAATTTATTTCATTTATTTCTTTTCTTTTCTGTCTTCTTTTTAGCTTTATTCCATACAAAATAACAATGAGGACAAAGAACGTAGAATTACTTTGACTGATAATTCCCTTTAATTTGATAAATTCTTTATATTCTTTCTTTTGAACTACAATTCGCTCCTTCATTTCACTTGTTTAGTTTCTCTTAGTTTTCCTAGCTATGCACTTAATAGTTTATATAAGCTAACCTGCTTTTTATTCAACACACGTTTTCCTACATACTGTCAAAATAATTAAGTACTTTGTATAAATTTGGACACTTAATATGACAAAAATGTTGCCAGTAAGAATAATAGAAGAAACAGAAAAGCAGTGGGAAAATTACAAGGATAATTCGAACAGATTCAACTGTAAGTAATGAGGATTTAATGAGGCTGATATTCAAAGAGCCTCTCATTTCTTAGTGTATAAAACATTCATTTTTCATATTAATTGTCTTCCTGCTAGAGGTCTTATAGCACTACGGAGAAAGGAAATATTACAAACTTTTTTGTATAAAGTATGCAGACAGGAGACTTTCATCTCAAGTTCTGTTTTCAAAAAGAAAAATCAATCCCTTCTATGGCACAATAATGCCCACAAAGAAAAGAAGAAAGGCTCTCTTTGTTTACTGATAGGATCTCAGGAGAGCCTTAGAGAGGAACTTTGATCTTGAAACACACCATTGCTTCGCAACTAAAGAGAGGGTGAGAAAAGAAATGGCATATTGAAGCACCAGAGAGATGTTAAAAGTCAACACTGGGAGAGGAGCAGGAGATAAAAAGATCAGCATAGTACATGCTGTCTTCCCCATGAGTGAAACGTTCACCCAGATGCAAACAGGTTCTTCCAAAGCTCACAAGATTTATGCCATTCGAATGAAAACCTTACTGCTTTTCATGCTCAGGCGGCTTGTGTTGTAGAAAAACAGAGTTGAAAAAATAAAGATACGGGAGAGGGATCATTTGTTATGAAATATCATCAGAGATAACAAGGCAGAATTTATGCATCTCGCTCTGTGTGTACAATTAGACAAAGTTATTTTTATCTTTTTCTTTCTCTGACCAATTTCAATTAAGTCAGATTTTTAAAAACAAAAAAACAAAACATGGTTTGCTAAGAAAGCCTTAAGGCTATGTGAAGTTTAGTTAGTCCATATTTTAATATTAACTAAAATAAGCTACTTTATGGCTTACTGTTATGTACCCTGAATTTTGGTGCATATTCATTGTAGAAATATCACAATAACTCAGTAAGATAGACGTGAATGTTGACATATGTCCTTTGGACTGATTGCATTGCTGAGATAGTTCATTATGGGATTCTCCTTATAGGGAAGAGTTTGATTGGTTGGTTGGTTGGTTGATTGATTGATTATATGCCATCAAGTTACTGTCAACTGAGAAAGTATTGCTTCCTCATTCATTCATTTGAAAAAGCATGGTGAATTTCAACAGCACATTGAAAACAAAATTATTTTGAAATAATCCCTCCAAGAAATTATTATAGGGAAGGAATGAAATTTAACACTGTAGTCAAGTTAGAACTAAACAATTTATAAAATAAATGGCTTTGATATTTACATTCTGAAGTCTCAGTGGTGGGGTTTGGGTCTGCAGCTTCTGCTTTGGTCGAGTTACAGAATGTTTTAGTCATTTTTTTAGTCATCTAAGTTATCATTGTACATGAATCTGGATAAGATTTCCCCCCATTATGTATATTTGCCAGAAGAACCTGTAGAAAAATAGACAGACAGACAGACATCACTTGCACGGACACCCCTAGATACTTCCTTGCATTTTCATGTTGACTTTGTGGTTTATTGGAAGATGTTCCCCAGTGATAATTTACAAAATTAAAGTTGGCCAGATGGTCTTTGCCTGGCCAGTATAATTTGTTTAATTTAACTCAAGATATGGTTCACACAAATGTGTTTGTGTTTGTTCTTCTTTGAGAAAAGTTGTGAAACGATATAAAAAAGAAATTCACCACAGCTTAATCTAGAACTTCTTTTCTAGCTATGATAGTTTCTAACATCCTCCTCTCCATCAATTCATCTTCAAAGAGAATGCTTGACTAGAAAATCACGAGAAGCAAATTGTTACTGAGATCCTTGAGCATAACTGATCTCTTTAGAATGGCATTTCATTTCATCCATTGAAGACATGAAAATTGCTGTTTTATGGAAGAAAGATGGAATCACTGTTAAATCCTAGAAATTATAGAAAGAGTAAGAACAACTCCATCCTGGGTTAGTTAAAAAGGTGCTTTTATGAAACATCAAAAGTTGAACCTTCCTATGAATTGGGAAATATTGATGGCTGATGTCCTTTTCATGATTTTAAAAATGGCTATTCATAGCCTTATCTGGACTCTTGGACTCCAAAAAGTTCTCCACTGTAGGCAACTAACTGTTGAGACAATGTCTATTTATCAGCCTGTTACCAGTACTTTAACATAGCCTGTTTTCTGTTTCTTTGTTAGACCTTGAATGTTTCCAACTTCATTTTTTTTGGCAATGTCTGATAATTTCTACAATTTATGCTGACTTCTACTAGCCATTTTCTTCTGATTTTCTGCTGGATATAGCAATATTGACAGGTAGGACCAGCACTTGTACAGCTCTGCCCAGTTCAAGACAGTCAGGAACAAAGCCCATTGTGAACCCCAGTCAGATATTATGATAGCTGATACACTTACCAGGATAGCACATCAATGAAATCCTGGTCCTGTTGATATCACACATTTTTTTTCTAACTTTAGACAATGATGCAATCAGCCTAACTATTTTCATGGAGAAAGCATAGAGCTTTTCGTTTACTCATGATCACATGCAATTTTGTAGTTGAAGAAACTGATCAATAAAGCCAGAAAGCCTAGTTGCTTCTTGAAAAAGCACCTTTGGGACAACCATGACCTGGATGACTGAGAATCTCCATAGACTGATAGCAATAAAGTAGTCAAAGTGGAGGAAATGGAATTACCCGATGAACACCCTGGGTACAATCATATTGAATCAAGCCTATGAATAAAGGAGAAAATGAGATAGAATCCCAGGATAATTTAGAAGGAAAACAACAATGCCATTCCTTCAGTTTTGGATCCATAGATCACCATCAAGCATCAAAGATACTCAGTGAAAAGCTGTTCACAGATACTTACACCTTCTCATTCAGAATAGTGGACTTTTTCATGAGCAAGGATTGTGAAATCTGACAATTTCTTTTAATTTTTTCCAGACAAGTAACCTAGTGATCCTAGCATTCATGAAACAGAGATCTCAGTTCTTGACCTCTCTAAATTTTAGGTTTTTGGCTCATGTTCTCAACCATGAGGTTTGGAAATGCTATTTGCTATGCAACACTTTTAAGATAACTTTTCATAATACACTGGAAGCCACTTACTTTTTTTTGCTACCGCTATCTAGAAGTGTTTTCTCAGTCAGCAACATTTCGCAGTGTATCTTTCATAGCCTTTATGTGAAACTAAATTGACATTACAATGATATGAAGCCACTTAGCAGGGTGACATTTTTGTTGAATCACAGGGTAAATTTCAATGGGAAAACTAAAAATCATGTTTCTCTACTTATTGCTGTTCTCAGAAACTGCAGTAAGTAAGTAACTGCCGCAATAGCAATAACACTTAGATTTATATACTGCTTCATAGTGCTTTCCAACCTTCTCTAAGCAGTTTACAGAGTCAGCATATTGCCCTCAACAATCTGGGTCCTCATTTTACCGATCTTGGAAGGATGGAAGGCTGAGTCAACCTTGAGCCTGGTGACATTCGAACTGCCGAACTGCTGGCAATTGGCAGTCAGCAGAAGTAGCCTGCAGTACTGCATTCTAACCACTGGGCCACCACAGCTCATAGATACTGGTTCTTATCAATTTCATGAAAGTATATCAACGTTTTTTTCCATGGGCTAAATTTTCTGCACATATCAAAAATGTATCATGATTATAAATCAGGTGTGCTCAAACAGGCATGATTAAACTTTCAGGGCATTTTGGAAGCCAAATTACACAAACCATTGTATAGGGTGTAGCACACACATCTCATTATAATTACTCTCATTAAAACATACATAGAATGTTTTCCCTCTTCTGCTACATTACAAGTTATTACAAATAATTTTTGAAGGTCTCTAGGGTGCCCATAATGAATTTGTGCTGTGATGTCCCCCTATGGGAAGAGTAGACAATCTATTTGTGGGACACTTTCTGCTGGTTTTCTGGCTATTATGGAAGCTGAAGTGGTAGAAGTAGGTGTGACTATGATGTTAAAAGAATGAAAAATGCATAGTGTGGGGGGAATATTAAACCATGTAAATACCTCAAAATGTTGCAATCATCAAAACCCTGAAACTGGGCAGTTCTCTTTCTAAAGCGGTTCAGGTTTCTCATGACAAGCTGGGCTGGAAACAGATTTTATTTTATTTATTATTTATTTATTTTATTTGGAGGTTCTTTTATGCCGCCCTACTCCCTAAGGACTCAGGGCGGCGTACAACATTTTAGGAACAACCAAACAAATCATTAAAAACACTTTAAAAACAAATTAAGAAAAACATATAGCAACATACATACATGGGGGAGACATCAGGTGTGAGGTTGTCTCTAAATCACTCCGCCTGCAGGAAGAGCCATGTCTTGATGGCTTTTCGGAAGGCCAGCAAGGTGGGGATAATTCGGATTTCTGGGGGGAGTTGGTTCCAGAGAGCAGGGGCCCCTACAGAGAAGGCCCTCCCCCTAGGCCCCACCAGTCGGCAGATAAATGAAATAGGAACTTCTCAAAAGTAGATTTACTGTGGCAAAGCTAATAAAGCTATTACAAAAGAATTCCAATGACTGCTTTGCCTCAATTGCCAGTCTTATTCATAGTAAAATCAAGGTTCAAAGTCTTATGCCTCACTCTCACACACTCTTGTATTATGATAGCACTGAAACCATTCTTCTTTAGGTTGCTTTAGGCTACTATTTTCTACCCACCTTTGGTTTAGTAATGGACTACTTTGGTTTCAGACACTCTGATTTTGACATTGTGAGAAATGACTCTCACACCCACTTCATTCTTAAATTCACTGCTGTAATGGAGGCTGTATACAGGCTCACAGATGGAGGCAGCCTACGGCTCAGAGGTTTTCCAGTGCAAACTGAAGGCTACAGCATATAAGTTCTGTATGGTGCCATGATTTGCTTTGATCAGGGCAAGCAAAAGGATGGCTGATGAATAGATGCTATTGGCTTCCAGTGACCTTTGGTCCTTTCTAACTTGATAATTCTCTATTATAGTCTTCTTTAATCAACTGTGGATAATACCTAACAGATAGGCTCAATCTCCACCAAACCTTCCACCTAATAATTTCAACTTCATTGAGATATTAAAGCCAATCTAATTTTACAACCTAATTTTCAAATTCATTCACCGAAGATATCCTCCAGCATCCGTTATTTATATTAGTGATATAATAGTTATTTCCATTCCATATACAGTGGCCACTGGTGTGTGAACTATAGGCGTATATTTTCAGGTATGGGGACAGTTTCCAGTAGGCAGGCTCATTTCAAGGTTCATTAGGCATTTATTTTGATTGTTGCACATTAGTCAACAGCTTCCTCTTCTTGGGCATTAGCAGAAGCCTTGAACCAGCAAGTAATATGCCGTTTTGGCAGGTGGAAAGTCAGAGAGAAATTTTATTAGAGTCATTGATGCACAGAGCTACTGCAGTATTACTTTGAGCTACTATTTTAACCCTGTATTTTCCTGCCTATGCTTTTACTTGACCAACTTATAATTAATTTTTTTAACCAAGTGGGTATCAGAGTGTTATGGTTCATAATTAATCTTGAATGAACACAAGGGGCTTATTTTGGAAGAGATAGCCAATTTTTCCCACTAGGCCAAAGCCACTGGCTTACTTGGCTCAGGGCCAAGTTACCTTCGGGACCGCATCCTACCGCATACCTCCCTACGACCGGTTAGGTCCCACAGAGTTGGTCTCCTCCAGGTCCCATTGACCAAGCAATGCCGGTTGGCGGGGCCGAGGGGGAGAGCCTTCTCTGTGGGAGCTCCGTCCCTCTGGAACCAACTGCCCCCAGCGATCAGGACTATCCCCACCCTGCTGGCCTTTCGTAAAGCAATAAAAACATGGCTCTTCCAGCAGGCGGGGTGAAAGGGAGACCAATCAGATCATCTTTGGTCTCCCCCCTGGTATGAATGATGGATGACCTTTTAAAAACTTTTTTATAATTTTTAATTGTTATTTTAATGACTGTTAGTTTTTAATGACTGTTTTATGAATTGTTCTTCTATGTGTTGTACGCCGCCCTGAGTCCCAAGGGAGTGGGGCGGCATATAAGAACGTTCAATTCAATTCAATTCAATTAAATTTAATTTAATTTAAAATCATCATCATCATCATCATCATCATCATCATCATCATCATCATCAACAACAACAACAACAGAAAAAGCTTTTCTGTACCTTATTTTGCACTTTCATTAAATTATATTTTAAAAAATTAAAGCAAGGACAGTTCAAAATTTGCCAGGAATTTGTATATACTACAGTAGTATACTACCATTACTATGACAAATGTTGAAAGTGTCACTTAGAAAAGTATGAATTTTTCCAGCTGAAATATTGAGAGAAGAATCAAAACTGTGCTGACTCTGGGCTCAAAGAAATCAAATCATAACAGGAAACAGAGGAAATTATGTATTGCTCTTGCTCTGAACAAAACCAGCTTCTTATGTTAAACTGCAGAGTTTGGTCCAGTAAACCCTGATTCATCAAAGAAAATATTGCTATAAAAAGCAGGGAATTAGCTAATATAAAAAAATGCCTTGGCTGTATAAAGGCACCCCAGCAATTAGATAACACCAAATGGGACTTAAATATGGAGAATGGAAGTATTTATGAATTTTATTGATTATTTATTAGATTTATTGAAACAGATGACTTTTTGAAAATATTAATTCAAATTACTTTGTATATGAAGTATTGAAGTGTTTCATTTCAATGTCTTATTCTGGACAGTATGCAACAAAACCTTGACTATATTGGACAAAATATTTTCATGCAATAGCATCCTGGAGGAAATGGAGGAGGAGCCACGGCTGGAGATGGCTGCGAAAAATCTCGCTCCCCAGGAGAATGAAATTCCCTTGACTGCCTTGCATTAAGGAGACCACCCCCTGGAGTTTCTCTTCCCTTGGGTGAGGTCAGACTTTGGCAGGCACTCGAAGACGGTGGTTAGAACATCAGCCACACACGGATAACACCGTTAATTCTCCCATTGCTTACCAGCTTACCAGCTTCGGAGAGGGCCGTCCATCTTGGGAATAGTAAGACGCCGTGAGGGCCGACAGATCTTTGAGGCCTGATACGAAGAGACTTGAAATACGATCTCGGAAGGCTGCTGACTAATGCTAAACCGGAGTGAGAGAGGACTAAATTTTGCTGGGGAGAGACGACGAGAGGTGACGAGCTCGGAAGGCTTGCCTCGTCATCAGCAGCTGAGAGCTCGGCCGCTTCCTGCTCCCCCTGTGGAAGAGGTCAGCTGGGATTCAGCCATTTAATCCTTGCTTGCTAACTCTCGTCAGGAAGACTGATAGTGAAGCGGTGAGCACTTTGAAACATATGGACTGGATGTGACCTGTGGGGGGGTGGACTGTGCAAATAGTTACGAACTTTTGCGGATTTGGCCCTTCGCTCGGGAACAAGAAGAGATTCTATTTGATTGTTGAGGTCCCTGCCGCCATTAATGTGAGAGCGGAGATGCATCCTGGGCGTTAGTGTTATTCTTGGACGCCTGAAGAAATAAAGAAGATTGAGAGAAACTCTCCATGACTGCCCCTCTGTCAGCCTAAGGACAGTCTTGGCTGACATGAATTATATATTATTGGCGCGAATCTACCTCCTGTGCGTTGCCCCCCCCTCGCGCTGCCGCCTGCTTACATCTAGAGACCTTTTGAAATCCAGGGTGACTTTTCCTTTGTTTTTCTGGATGTCTGGCGTGATACCACCCCTGCTCCCGTGGATGTTCCTGCCTGTTTTAACAACTTCAGCAACCAAGACGATGAGGTGGAATCCCCCCTCTGATAGAAGCCGATTACAAACTGAGGGGGGCAGAACTTTAGACTCCCTAGGTCATCGAAATAAGGGAGGTTTGTCATCATCCTTGGACTATAGATCAATTGGGAGACTGACCCGAACCAGGGAACTTTCCTCCCCAGCACACCCTCACTTCGATGTGCCTGCCTCTCTTAAAAACTTTTAATTGAATCTCCTCCTCTGAGATGTAGTATGGGTGAGAGTGAGTATGGGAATGGATGAGATGGATATTTGAATGTTAGAATGAGTGTGAAACAATAGAAAGGTCGGGAACTGTGATCTCGTGTCCCCCCCCGCTGAGTGCAGAAGCAGGAGCGAGGGGGAGGGGGGCTCAGTGGCCCTACATTGTGAAAGTGGTATGTATGGCCTGCAGAGAGGGAGGGAGACCAGTGGGGAGGGGGAGGGGGTCTCTGGTGGGGATGAGAGCCGGAACATCTCGGTCATAATGGGAAGAGGCAGATATGGCAGGAGCAGAGGGGTGGGCCGCTCTCGAGGAATAAGACCTCGCTGTTTACAAGCGATCCCTTGTTCCGGCCCCTCTGATCTGGTTCCATCTTGCTCAACCCGGATACCTGGCAACCAGGGTTCTCAGGGCCCTGGGCTCAGGATGCTGCTGCTTAACGCCAGGTCAATTATCAACAAAGCCCCCCTGATACGTGATTTAATCACAGAGGATGGGGCAGACCTGGTGTGTGTTACCGAGACCTGGCTGGGGCAGGAGGGGGGAGTAGCTCTCTCCGAGATATGCCCAGCCGGTTTCTCGGTGCAGCATCATTCTCGACCCCAGGGAAGGGGGGGAGGAGTGGCAATAATAACGCGCAGAAATCTGCATCCTCGTAGGATCCCTGCCCCGGAGATTGTTGGGTGTGAGACGCTCCTTCTGAAGTTGGACTTAGGGGTTCAGGTGGGCCTTTTCTTAATGTACCTGCCTCCCAGCTGCGTAAGTAAGGCCCTGCCTGAGCTGCTCGAGGCAGTAGCCGGCTTGGCAGTTGAGTTCCCTAGGCTTATGGTGCTGGGGGACTTCAACTTGCCATCTGCTGGCGAAACCTCTGGGGTAGCTCAGGAGTTCATGGATTCCATGACAACCGTGGACCTGACCCAAGTAATCCAGGGTCCGACTCATGAGGGTGGTCACACGCTCGACCTAGTGTTTCTCTTGGGGCAGTGGAGAGATGATCTGAAGAAAAGGGACATAGTCATCACCCCACTGTCATGGTCAGATCATTTCCTACTGAGGTTGGATTTCGCAGCCCCATTCCTCCCCCACAGGGAGGCGGGACTGACTAGGTGGTTCCGCCCCAGGCGCCTAATGGAGCCGGAAGGATTCCAGAGGGAACTTGGGGAAATACCTGAAACCCTGGTACACAATTCGGCTAATTCCCTGGTGGCTGCTTGGAACACTGCAGCATCAGGGGCCTTAGACCGAATTGTGCCTAAGCGACCTCTCTGTGGCAGTGGATCCCAGAAAGCTCCTTGGTTTACCGAGGAGCTCCGGGAGATGAAACGCCAGAAGAGACGTCTGGAGCGCCGCTGGAGGGCCAAAAAGACCGAGTCTGACCGAACACTATTAAGAATTTACATCAGATCTTATTTAGTGGCGATAAGGGCGGCAAGACGATCTTATCTTTCCGCTCTTATTGCGTCCGCAGATTCTCGTCCAGCCGCCTTGTTTAGGGTGACTCGCTCCCTCCTTGCTAAAGGGGGGAGCGAGGAACACTTACAAGGCAGACCTGAGGAATTCGCTGAGTTTCTGTCGGATGAAGTCGCTCAGATTCGGTCAAATTTGGACTCCGGCAGGGCAGAGTCCATAGAGTTGACAGGGGCGAGTCTTAGTCCACCATTATGGGAAGAGTTTGGGCCTGTTTCTCCCGAGGATGTGGACAGGGCTATGGGAGCGATGGGTACCTCCACCTGTTTATTGGACCCGTGCCCCTCCTGGCTGGTCTCGGCCAGCAGGGAGGTGGCACGTGGCTGGATCCAGGCGGTGATCACCGCTTCTTTGCGGGAGGGATCCGTACCGCAGTCATTAAAAGCTGCGGTGGTGCGACCCCTCCTGAAGAAGCCTTCCCTGGATCCAGCCGATTTGAAAAACTACCGTCCAGTCTCCAACTTACCTTTTTTAGGGAAAGTTGTGGAGAAGGTGGTGGTGACTCAGCTTCTGCAGCTCCTGGATGAAACAGATCATCTAGATCCTTATCAGTCGGGTTTCAGGCGCGGCTACAGTACAGAAATTGCCTTGGTCGCTCTGATGGATGATCTCTGGCGGGCCCGGGATGGGGGGAACTCCTCCATCCTGGTGCTGCTTGACCTCTCAGCAGCTTTCGATACCATCGACCATGGTATCCTTCTGCATCGGCTCGGCGAGTTGGGAGTGGGAGGCACCGTTTTGCGGTGGTTCTCCTCTTATCTCGCCGATCGGATGCAGTCGGTGTTGGCAGGAGGGCAGAGATCGTCCCCCAGGCCCCTATCATGTTGGGTGCCCCAGGGGTCGGTTCTCTCGCCCATCCTGTTTAACATCTACATGAAACCATTGGGTGAGATCATTCGCAGACATGGGGTGTGTTTCCATCAGTACGCTGACGACACCCAGCTGTACATCACCACCCCATCTGACTTCAGGGAGGCAGTTGATGTGATGTGCCGATGCCTGGACGACGTTAAGATCTGGATGGGGAGGAACAGACTCAGACTTAATCCCGACAAGACCGAGTGGCTGTGGATAATGCCTCCTAAGGACCATGATAACTGTCCCTCCTTGGTCTTCGAGGGTGCGAAATTGACTCTCTCGGACCAGGTCCGCAACTTGGGGGTCCTCCTAGATCCACAGCTAAAATTAGACCATCATCTTTCTGCTGTGGCTAGGGGGGCCTTTGCACAGGTCCACCTGGTGCACCAGCTGCGGCCATATTTGGAGAAGGAGGCTTTGCTCACGGTCACTCATGCCCTTGTCACCTCACGTTTGGACTACTGCAATGCGCTCTACATGGGGCTACCCTTGAAGAGTATCCGGAGACTTCAGTTGGTGCAAAATGCGGCTGCGCGTGCTGTGGTGGGTGTGCCAAGGTACACCCACGTGACACCGATACTCCGCCAGCTGCATTGGTTGCCCATCGGTCTCCAGGTCCAATTCAAGGTGTTGATCACCATCTTTAAAGCCCTTCATGGCTTAGGACCAGGATATCTCCGGGACCGCATTCTGCCTCATAATTCCCTCCAACCGGCTAGGGCCCACAGAGTTGGCCTCCTCCGGGTCCCGTCGGCCAAGCAATGCCGGCTGGCGGGCCCCAGGGGGAGGGCCTTCTCTGTGGCTGGCCCCGTGCTCTGGAACCAGCTCCCCCCAGAGACCCGAACCATCCCCACTCTGCTGCCCTTCCGAAAGGCCGTTAAGACATGGCTCTTCCTGCAGGTGGGGGGGACAGCTTAATCCATTCGAGCTTACCCCCCAAGTATGTATGTTGCTGAATGGATGTTGTTGCTTTTATATTGTTTTTAAATTTTGTACTGTTTTTAAATTTTATGAAATTTTGATTATTCTTGTATTTCTCTTTGTTGTACGCCGCCCTGAGTCCTTCGGGAGTTGGGCGGCATATAAGAATAACAAAATAAATAAATAAATAAATAAATCATTCCTTCCTTTCCTTGGTTTGATTGAATTAACTGAAATAGGGAAATTTCATTTATTTAAGACCTTCATAGAGTTATTCTAAGTACTTGATGATGTTGAATGCAATCTAGTCAGGTTGTCTGGTAACTTGAGATAATCTTAGCTTTTCATTTTAACCCATGCTAGACATGCCCATCCTTATCTAGTTCCTCTGAAGAGTGGAAAAGTGTTAAATGTGGCATCAAGTTTCAGTTTAGATGTGGACAATTCATATGATATCTTAATCAATTTTATGAATTCCAAACAAAATCCAAATCTATTTAATACAGCAGTCGTGTAGCGTTTATTGTATGTATTTTATTAAAAGCTTTTCAGCATCTAATGATAAAATTACAAATAGATCTTTGTAATGTTCAAGTTGAATAGATTCAACTCTATTGGATCCATAACTAACCTAATGTTATCTGATGGCTGCTAAGCTTTCATAAATCCTCCTTGAACATACTAAATAGTAACCAATATCATTTAATGAAATAAATTTGCTGTTAAAATCTTTATATTGACATTAATCAACAAAATAAAACAATAATTACCACACTGGGTATGATTTTTATCTAATTTTAGTAGAACTCTTATAGAAGCCCTGTTAAATGCTGGTGATTGATGAATTGCCTTTTCTAGTACCTCTTCATATACTTGACAAAATTTTGGCACCAAAAGAGTATAAATGTTTTATGTCACTCAGTAGGGAGCCCATCTAAGTATTGGTGTTATCACTAGTCATTTTTAAAATCATTTGTTTAATCTGTACTTCAAATAATGAAGCAAATAAAAGTTTTGTGTAACATCTAAATGTGGAAATTAATTTTATTTAAAAAGGACTCTGTATCTTCATTCAATACTGTACAATTCTGAATAAAACGTAAAAAAAATGACAATCTATGCCAGTTGAAGTTTTATGAAGTTAATCTCTTTCAGCTTTATAATTGCAATGATCACCCTATCTTTCTCCAGAAATCTTAGCAGTTATTTTGCCATTCTCCCTGTCATAAGTATTTTGGCATAAATTCTGTGTGCTGAGGCATTATAGTAGTTAATTCATATATATTTTTCTGCATTTCTCTGTATAAAATTGTTGATAGGAATCTAATCACCTTTGCCCATAAATATTTCAATTCATCTTTCATCTTTCAAATTTCCTTTTTATTTTCACTCTTATTTTTTATATGATGCATAAATAATAATTCTACTTTGAATATATACTTTGTACGCTTCCCATTCAAAAAATTGGGCAATTGATGTTTCTGAATGCAAATCAAAATATTGTAGGTTTTTACTCACATTATTGTATAAATTCTTTATCATTCTACAAGGAAACATTGAAACATTAATTTCTTGATACCTTAATAAGTTTTAATTGTTTCCCTTCCTAATGATTGTTTTTTTTTAAGCTTTTTCTATCAAGCTCAGGATCCAACATTTCATTAAAATCTCTTCCTATTATCATTTTACCACAAACACACTCATGCAGATGCCAAAAACATTCATACTACATAATAAAAAGATGTAAATTAGGTCCATAAACGTGAACAATAGCTATTACAGTCTCTGCTATTTTAGCACATAAAATTAAATAACACCCATTTACATCAGTAATAACCTGTTGGATATTAGTAGGGAATCATGTTGAACCAAAATGGCCACACCTTTAGTGTTTGTTGAAGTATCTGTGTGGTAAACCTGTCCCACTCAACCATTCATTAATAGAGTTTTATTCTATTCCTTTAAATTAGACTCTTGTAGATAAGCAATATCTGTCTTTAATGGTTTTAAATCTGCTAAGATTTATATTTTATTTTGGATATTCTCTGAACCCTTTTACACTGACTAACTAACTTCATGCATACATTTTGCTTTCACCCACTTATCTATATTCTCTTGATACCAATTTATAATTATGACCCGTACCATTTCACAAATATGTAATCATTAACTTTTTTTATCTTTAAATATTTAACATATTTTCTAGTGTTGCTCAAAGACATAGAATCTGCACAAAGACTTAATTTAATATTAAAATACCATTCTATTACACACACACACACACACACACACATAAATCTATCTTTAAAAAAGAAGAAAATGTAATTAATAAACAAGTGATATTTTTAAAGAGATTGAAAACAGTATTAAAAGTGAAAAAAGAATATATGTAAATAAAAAGAAGAAAGAAAAAAACCTTGATGACTTCCCAAAGACAGGCATTTTCATTTTAAATTTTACACTGAAAATTACACAGTTCCAAATATAATGATTGAAAAAAGAAGTGTACTGTCTGTTAAAAATGACTGGTAGAATTGGTAATATGTCCACAGTCTCTTTTTTGGAGATAACCAAAACATAAACTCAAAAAAGTATGGACTTATCTATCTGTAGATTTTAAAGATAGGCTGAAGCGTTTGGAAGATTATCAAATCTGCGGATTTGATCTTGATAATTAACATAGAATATGGCTGAAAAATGCATGAAATTTTGAAATTGTAATGATCTGAGCCAGGGTTTGAGCTCTTGTAAACATGTTCCTTTTTTCTGAAACCTCCTCGGAGAAATCAGGATAAATTGATAACTTGCTTTGAGTAGAATCCTACTTCAAAGGAGACTTTACTGATCATTGGAAGAATATATATAAAATCTCTTCTGTTGTGGTTATATGGAAGAATTGCCAAAAATAATATGGGACTAGTTCTACTTTTCCTTCTCGTTAAAATAATTTTAGTCACATGATTAATCTTAACTGGCAAATCCATTCCCATTCTGAAAAAAGGTCCTCCGTAAATTCAGCGAGGTTTTGTTGTGACTTGCCCGCGTCCCGTGCAGATGATGGAGGACCCGGAGGACGTGGAGCCGCTCATGTCACAGCAGGACCACCCTGTGTACCTGGCACCTGAGTCTGCCAGTGATGAAGACTCAGTGCCAGAGGAGGAAGACCAGCCAGGACCTTCTGCACCTGCTCAGCAAAGTGAGTCGTCAGAGGAAGAGGAGCCTCTGCTGGATGCTAGGGCTCGTAGAGCAGCTAGCAGGCAGGATTGGCTTAGCAAATGGAGGTCTCCTTGGAGGTAGCATTGAGGGCTAATTGGGCCACACCCTCAATGCCTATTTAAGTCCGGTGCAGTCAGAGATCCGTGCTGAAAACAACACCAGTGTTTCTTGAGCACCATTGGAGTTTCTTGAAATCAGAGTTCTTGCATTTGGAAGCTAACATCATCTGTCTGGGATGCCAGCCAGCTCAAGGGAGTTGTGATAAGGAAGCTAATTGCCTCTGTATTTGAACTTAACCCACAAAGAGCCCAAAGACATTTGAGACTCTGTTCTTTGTATCTTTTCTGGACATTATATCTGTTGTGCCTTTACTAAGAAGCTTTATTAGTAAAGAGATACTTTTATTTGATTATTACAAATGTTTGTGTGTGCGTTTCTGGTCGGGTTGGTGCTGGGACACAACAGGTTTGATTGAAGGTTTGTCAATGCCAATAAACACATACTTTTTTTCCTTCTCAATTATGACTCTGAATAAATAATTTATTTATCCAAAATATTATAACTGTGGGTACCCAATCATTTGTCATAGTGAGCCTTTTTTCTGGTTTTTTTTGCATCTGTTTTAGATCATGTTTGAGCTCTGCCACATTTGTTGGATCAGCTTTAACCAACTTGTACCTGATTCAGGATCTCTTTTAACAGAGCACTAGAAGAGTCTTCTTCCACCATCTTGCCTGACTCACTAGATAATGGTGCAGTTGAAATTAAACCAGCTGTTAAACATTTAGATGTGATTGCCATTATAATAGCTCATTAAATGGAAATATTATGTAATAAAAAGTTTTATTTACCAATAATGAAGATCCTTAACGACATAGTTCGATAATTCAGGAATTTGAAAATAATTTAGACAAGAGACATATACTCACCACCTCATCCCAAACAGGAAATACATACCTGAACATATCATCTTCTCAAGGAACTGCCTCTGTTGACAAGGTTTTTTCTAGCCCTGAGTCTTTGCAGGCTTTTTTTCATTGCTCTGAATAAGGTTTTTTAAAGCCCTAACCAGGGGATAAAATAATGTGCTGAAGCTGACCAGACTAAGGATGCTAGCCAGATGAATACCTGGTAGGCAGATTTTTTTCCCTATTTTCCTCCCCAAAAAGTAAGGTGCGTCTTATACACCGGTGCGTCTTATACTCCAAAAAATATGGTAGCTTCATTATTCAGTCTCTGTTTTCTTTGATGAAGGGGGAAAAGTTATGCCATTTTTCTATGTGGCACTTAAAGAGTGCTCCAAAATCTCTCTTTTTTTAGGCCCAGTTATTCAGGTCCCTCATGGAATTCATAGCTCCCAGTTATCTTTGTTGGCACTCGGAATCTACAGTATTTCAATTTTTTGGAGGTCCTTTAAAGTGTGCAGAACTGGAAGACCAGTAGATTATGGTTAGAAGTTGTGATGGTCTCTAAGTAAAGTGCCCATGTGATCACCTCATTTTCAACCCCTCGTTTCTGCTCTTTCTGGTGCAGTTGTTAAATGAACATGCAGTTCGCTTATCGGCCTTTTGGCTAAGATCAAGTGTTAAACGAACATATAGGTCATTAAGCAGAGCACAGGATGCCTCAGGGGTCCTATGGGATGCCCTGGAAGACCTAGTGTAGTCCCTTCATTGGACCTTACAACGCCTCCCCTGTTGGAGTGAGAATGATATCTCATAGAGGCGATTTGGATCTTTACTTGGAATTCAGACAGTTAGAAATAAAGCTGAGATTAAAAGTCTAATAGAAATATTTATTTCGGTATAAAAACAATAAATCCTGAATAATTACATCTTTGCTAAGAAAATGCAAATGTTTTTGTCAAGAGCCAAGTCAAAAGTGATTAATGGTGGATCAGGAATGTGGACATGCATACAAGATCATATCACGTGTTCTGCTTGTATTGGAATATACCATAATATTAGAATAGGGGTGCATCAGCCTGCATAGACATACAACTGACAATATTCACTACGTGACATCCCCCACCTCCTGAGACATCTCATGCTTTGCTTTCTAACCCTTGGGGTTTAGTGCGTTGGGAAGCAGGCCTAAAACCTATAGAAACCCAGTATGAAGGGATTGGGGGTGGCCTTCTGCAGCACCCCCATGGTTAAGGTGACCAGACGTCCCGCTTTTGGCGGGACAGACGCGCTTTTCAAGCGTGTGTCCCGCGTCCCGCATTCTTTCCAAAAAGTCACGCTTTTTTGGAAAGAATGCCGAAACAGCGGGACATCTGGTGCCGTGGCACACTGGTGTGCCGTGAGGCCATGCCAAGTGTGCCGCGGCAAAAGGGGCAGGGCAGGCGGGGAAGGGCGGGGCGCGCGTCCTACCTGGGACTTTTCCCGGTAGCTCCAGTCACGTTCCTTGCTAATACCGTCCAGAGCAGAGCAGCCCCTCCCAAAAGATCACGAGACGTTATCTTTTGGAAGAGGCTGCTCTGCTCTGGGCGCTAATTAGCAAGGAATGTGACTGGAGCTACCGGGAAAAGTCCCAGGTAGGACGTACAGTGGCGGCACTGCCATCCCCGCGCCTCTCGCCCCACTCACCAGGCGTCTCTGCTCCGCGGTCGGAATCACTTTTGTTCGCTCTCCTGCTCACCGGGCTCTCCTGCTCCCCCTCCGCCAGCGCTGGGCCGCTGGAGTGACAGGGGGAGAAAGGAGATCTGGAGCCAGCCCAAGCCACTGCCGCCTCCCCCCCACCCACCTGGACACTGACATTTGCGTCCTTTTGCCCTCTGCGCATGCACAGCGTTCTGCGCATGCGCAGAGGGCAAAACTCAAATGGCGGCATCCAGGCGGCCCCACCCCCTGTCAATGTCCCGCTTAAAAAAAATATCTGGTCACTTTACCCATGGTCATTCATTAGGATGAACAGCCATAGAGTCACTGCAGTGGCTGTTTTGAGGGCTCTACCATAACTTTAAATGGTTGCTAAGGAATCAGTCATAAGTCAAGACTATCTGTATATCTTATTCTTTCTAACTTTATACTTTCTTTTGTATTTTCATGAAATATTAACCACGGAAAAGCATTCAGTAATGAGCTCCCACACCTGCAGATTGAAAAGAAAGACACAATCTGTTCCATCACTTTAACCATTGTTTGTGTTTGTTAGTCCATAAAAAAGTACCATTCTTGACAGATGTACCTTTTATCTGCCTTGGAACTACTGAAGAAGAACATATTGTAATTCCAGCTTGCAAATATGCTGTAGATCTTGTTCTGGCAAATCATTCCTTATGTCTATGTCTTATGTATGTGTGTGTATTTATTTCTTGCTCTTCTGTGTATCTGACCCACTCTTCAAACAGGGATTATATTGCTAGTAATTGAAAGTCAAGTTGGATACACAGTCCCCTTTATCTCTAAAAAAAGGGTCCATTTTTTGTTTTATTTTTGTTGCCATGTATTTTGAGAACCAGGAAAGTCTACAGAGTAGTCTGGCTGCCAGCAGTTGCAAGTTTGTTTAGTTCATGCTGTTGTGCTATCCAGAGTGCATCATAAAGAGGCGAACTAGTTTCACACCTCACACAGCATCTGCCAGGACTCTGTATAAATGGGGCATAATATCCTCCCCTCTGTGTGGCTATGGGGTCCCATGTCAAACTGTAGATCACATCATGACTGACGATAAACTGAGGGGATATACTAGTACAGTATTTGATTTTTTTCTAATATAAATGATGCCGTAATCCAATAGTTAGATGGCCTAGACATTGGTATTTGAACACAGATCTTTTAAACATATTTTATAGTGTTTTACTAATCTAGGTGAAATGTTTTGCCCCAGCTGTCGACCCAAAGAACTCAGCACACACAGAGTCCATACAAACCTTGGTTTACTAATTAAGGGCTACTAATGAGCGTTCTTAGTAGTCATTCAAACACAAATACAGTTTAAATCAGTCTTTTCTGAACAACGGCTATTAATTCAACTTCATTAACAGCCGACAAGAGTCCAAGAAAAAATAACTCAATTCTGACACAAAGTCTTTCAGATAACAGTAATCTTACTGTGGTTGGCAAAATGCCCAGAAGCAATTTGCATGAAAGATGACGCTAGAAAACAAGAGCTGAAGAGACGTTTCTGAATTCAAGACACGAAGGAATATGAACGAAGTTGTTTCCTGCAAATTGGCTCCATTGTCGTCATCCCTTAAATAGGCTAGGGGAGTGGCCAATTAGCTCCAAACCTTACTCCTCCTCAGGAACCATTCCTGCCTTTTGGCAGCTCTGCGTGCCCTTGCATTGAGAACATGCTCCTTCTCTTCTTCCTCTACGCTCATTACAGTCTCTGGAGGTTCTGAAGGCCCTGGCTGAATCCCTGCCTCTGGCACCAAGTCTTCTCCAGCCTCCTCACTGTCCGACTCTGGTGCCAGCTGCACAGGCTGCTGGAGAATCACCACACCAGCGTCCTCGCTGTCGGAATCAGCTACCAATTGCACAGGCCGCTGGCGGGCCACAACACGTAGTCCATGTATGATGTGCCATATGCTAAATAAATAAATTTACCTCTAAGAGACTATTTATTACTCACCCATGCATTTAACTGAGCCCAATGCCATTTTCAAAGTCAAATGCAACTCTAATAACAAAGAATGAAGAATAGAGAAGTAGCAGGGTGATGGGGCACTTAACAATTTCCCAGCCCATTTATTTCCTCACTCCAAAACACCCTCAGGCCATTTCTTCCCATAAGGTTTCAAAGGTTTATTTGACCTTAAATAGTGCAGGGAAATGGTTCCTGGGGAGAAGGTTAAGGGTTTGTTCCATTCATTGCTTCTCCTCCTTCAACTTCATTTTAATAAGCTGATTTTGCAAGTTGGATCTGTTACCTTTTTTCAGCACTCCTCATCTTGGCATCCCGTCATAATTTTTCTCTGGGCCTTTGAGACATTTTTTGCTGAAATTCTGGAAATTGAAGTACCAAATACTGCAAGTTGGAGAAGTTTGACTTAGTTTATGCATAATGTATAGTTAGCTATACAATTTCTGATGGTAAGGGTAATCCTAAACTTCTGTTCCTCTCAAAAGGGATTTTCCACCTTCAAAATTCTGGACCAAGAAGCAAAGATTGTCACTTAACCACTGTCGTAATATAAGCTGCTACAATCTTGAAGTCATCCCCTCATGTCTATCTCCCTTGCAAACAAAACATTGCTTTTATTTTGATCCTCATCTTTGCTTTCTCTTGCATGCAGGATGATGATGATGATGACGATGATGACGATGATACCTGAGCGATTCCTCATACAGGGAGGAAAACTATCAAGCCACCATTCCTTTTGAAAACCAATAAGGTTAAGATCAGAAAGAGGGATAAGCCTGAAAATTGGCTAAACAGAGCCACAGCATTTCATTTACATCACAATTAGGCTAGAACAAATTTGACTCACTCCTCAAACCAGTTAGGACATGATAAGATTTATAGTAGTATATAGATCACAGTTAATGCTACTCTAAAAGCAGCACTCTTTCTCCCCATCCTCTCTCTTTCTGAAAAAGGATGGGCTGCTTTAATGTGTTGGAAGAAATATCCTTCTGGGTTCAGTTCCAATTGGGGAAAAATACACTGGAAACATGGAGGCTGTTTGAAAAGATGGTTTAATGGTGGACAGCAGGACCACATGGTTTGAGGTCCTGGGGAAAAGGGGAATCACATGCCTCGAAGATGTTGAAGAAGAAAAGAAGGGCATTGCTGAGAGTCCCTGAGTTTTTTATACCCTCTGTTGGGTCCCACCTTAAGAGTTTCCTGTTCCTGTGTAAGAAATGTATCCCATTGGCTGTCAGACTCCCAGGGAGCGGGGGTCTTAGCTAACTCTGTAGGCTTTTGTCTGTGTCCCAGGCTTGGCTGATGTAATCTTCCCAGATGCCATTTCTGAGTTTCTGTTTGCTAGATGGGTCTGCCTGTAGATCTTCGTTATGTAGAATAGACTGCCCATTGACAAAGGTGGTGGTGGGGGAATGAGTGAATTGGCTCTGGCCTTAATGGTCCATTGACAAAGGTGGGGGCTATTAAGAGTGAGTCTGTTTCCTGCCTAAAACATGTTTCTCTATTTCATATCCAGGAAAATATAATATTCTGCTTTTTTAATATTTCCTAAAATATTTCATTCCTCTAGGAGTGGGGTAGGTGCTAACTTCCTACAAATGAGTAGGAAAGAAATGTGTTTCAGAGTCCCCTGGGAGTTGGGCAGCATAGAAATTTTATTATTAAATTTATTATTAAAGTTTGAACTTATGTGAGATCAGAAGAACTTCTGAATAATTTCTGAAGCAGGCCTAAACCTTTTATGCAAATTTTGCTAGCTCAACTGTTATGGTTTTTAAAAATGCTGACCACTTTAGTTCTGCTTTGTAGGCAATACAGTTCCAAACAATAAGGCAGTAGCAACAAGTGGCAGGTTAGAATTTTCAATTAACAATGGAAATCAAACCAAGTCCAGGGATACATGCATGGCTTAGGACCTGGCTACCTTCGGGACCACATTCTGCCGCATTCTGCCTCATACTTCCCTTCGACCGGTTAGGGCCCACAGAGTGGGCCTCCTCCAGGTCCCATCAGTCAAACAATGCCGGCTGGCGGGCCCTAGGGGGAGGGCCTTCTCTGTGTATGGGGTGTGTGCTCTGGAACCAACTTCCCTCAGAGACCCGCACCATCTCCACCCTGCTGGCCTTCCGAAAAGCTGTTAAGACATGGCTCTTCCTGCAGGCAGGGGGGGAGACTAGTTCCATCTGAGCCCTCCCCTGGTATGTTTGATGGTAATTATTTTTAATTTTTTAAATGTTTTAATTGTTTTTAACTGTGTTTATTATCTGGTGTTCTTATACAATGCTATACACTGCCCTGAGTCCCTCGGGAGTAGGGCGGCATAGAAGAACCAATAATAAATAAATAAATAAATAAAATACAGAAATTGATTTTCCATCTTGCCATTTAAGAATTCACAGTTCAACTTACTTTATTCAAGCTAGGAAGATGCTATACAGTTTACTGAACATCAGCTTATACCCAGATGTATGTCAACATTTTACCTTTCTTCCTTTCATTTCTTCCCCCGCCCCTTCCTTTTCACTAGGAGTGGTAACTACTTTTAGAGGACCAAACCAACCATTAATAGGGATACTCTGCTATAAACTTTAAGGCTATAAGTGGGATTGGGTTTACCTCAAAGGCTATATGTACCTGTTGTGACCCAGCACCGCAACCCCCCAGAAACACACACACACAGTCGTTGGGAGGCAAACAAAAAGGTTCCTTTTACTAATACAGTTTCTTAGTAAAACTCAGAGGGTTTAGAAGTCCAAAACAACACAAACGGAAAGTCTTCAGGAATAAGGTTCTTTGGGTTACGTGAGGGTTAAATAGCACACAGACAAAAGTTCAAAGCAAGACTCATTAATTCTTCTCTTATCTGAACAGCTTGGCTGGCTTCCCAGAATAAAGCTGGCAGAAGCTGGTGATAAGATTCCCAAACAGACGTAGAAACGAAACTCTGGATATGCCGCGGTCATTGAATTGTTGTTCTCAGCAATGAGCACTAATTACCCTGGCTTAATATAGCCACTGAAGGGCGTGGCCCAATTAGCCCTCACTGCTTCCTCCGATTGGACCGACGCTTACTCAGCCAGTCCTGTCTTCTGGCTGCTCTGCGTGCTCTGGCATCCAGCATGAGTTCTTCATCTCCTGATGAAGAACTCTGCTGCGCAGGTGCAGAAGGTCCTGGGAGATCATCCTGCTCTGGCACCGAGTCCTCATCACCAGCCGTCTCTGGTGCCAGGCACATAGGCTGGTACTGCTGCACCATGAGCGGCTCCAAGTCCTCCGGATCCTCCAGACTCGGCGCCGGACGCGGCCAAGGCACAACAGTACCACTTCAAATCTACCAAAGCTTAAGATAAATATTTAAAACCTTATGATATGTCAATGCCTTTTTGTTGTTCCTCTTGCATCTTGGGAAGTGTTTATAAAAGCTTATTTATTGTTGCCTACATTTGTTTAATTGTTGTACTTCCAATTAAGAAGTTTTCCTGTTGCTGCTTTTTTCTAGTGTGTGTTACATCTGATGTACTGTATTATTTTTAGGATTACAACATATTGAATAAGGATTTTTTTCCCCTTGGAAAGCAGATTCTAAATCTATTAAAACACATTGCACTGACCTCTTTATTTCAGACTTTCACCATGGGCAAAGCTGCACAATTAGGATGATCCTAAGCAGAGAAATTAAAGTTGTAACAAACCCTTAGATAAGAGTTTTGGATACAAGGAAGGAAAATACAAGGGTATTTTAAAAATCAATACCATTACAAGGGTGCATTGCTTCTCATTTCTAATTTGGGTCACTTTCATTTCGTTATGCCTGGAGGGTATGTTGCAATTTTTGTTACAATGTCTGCAATTTTTCTTATATCTTATTTCCTTCTTCTTTATAAATCTCTACTTCTATACTCTGTAAGCAGCATAGATCTCCAAGCCGGTACATATTTTACAAATTTGTGGTTTTGGGTAGCAAACTCCAGAAAGCAAACCAATGCTGATCACAGCTTACACAGTTTTTTCTTGTTATAGTTATTGGTTGTTCCTGAAGAATGCTTGAAATAAGATGATGCAGTATCAGATGATTACATCGTACAATGTTATTACAGGCAATCTAATACTATCTGTGTTGGGAACAGTTTTGATTTACCCAATTGAGTATTTAAGGTTGGGATGTTTGATTATTTTTGAATGTATTCCTCTGTCGAAGGAGATAATATTTTGATTCAGCTATGGTGCTGAAACATCAATATCCCTTCCGGAATTGAACTGGAACATTATTGTGTCCTTGACTTAGGACACTGGTAGAAATATTTCAAATCTTCCGAGTCTAGCAGGATATTTGGGCAGAAGGTTTTCTAATGGATCAGACCCTGTTCTAGACTATGTAGTAGTGGTAGAAACAAAGCCTTTCATCAGTGTAAATTTGAAGGGCAAACTCAAAACACAATGTCTCTATTGGCAATGTGAATTGAACTTAACCGGACTCTGGCTCCAAGCATTGCCCAAGGGGGTGGGGAGAAACCTAGTCAGAAATAGTTTTATAATTACTGTCGTATCACATAATGCAGACAAAACCCTTAAAACCATTGCTTAGATTAATCTCTTCATAAAAATGCCTTGCAGTTTTACTGGATTCTCTCTAGGCATGTCTTCCTTAGTTTAGCTTTTCATTTTTCAGCTCTTTAATGATGCAGTAGAGCATATTAATAAAAGGCTAGCATTTAAAGCTGCCATTTTGGATATCTTTGACTAAACAAGCAGATGATTTCCCTTCAAGCCTGTTTAAAAACTGTACTTCAGAAAAGCTAGAAAAGGGACACATGGAGAAGTACATTGTTCATTTTTATGTGGACAATTTCAACATTCCATAAGTTTCTGGAGAATAAAAACTCTTTAGAATTTCTAAAATGAGCTATTAGTTTAGCTTTTTTTTTTTGGTCTTTGTTTAATCATCCAAGGCAAAACAGCTAAGATCCTTCCTTGAATTGACCATCACTCTTTCCAACATACTTGGTTAACCATCTCTGAGAAGAGTAATCTTCTTGCTAGCCTTCCATGGGTAATGATCTTCCAGAAAAATCTGACTGCTCTTGCTTGAGACACCTATAGAAGAACAGCCTTGTACTTGTCACTCTATGGTCAGGAAGGACAGGTAGAATATCCTCTTATTTATTCACCTGATCTCCAAGAGGTTAGGTCAAAGCACTTATTTTCCCTATTTTTATCTTCCACAGAGTCCAATTAAGATAAGGTTGGGCTAGGCCAGGGGTGGGCAAACTACAGCTCTTTGAGGATCTGTGGACTTCAGCTCCCAGAATTCCTGAGCCAGCCATGCATGCATGGCTGGCTCAGGAATTCTGGGAGTTGAAGTCTACAGGTCCTCAAAGAGCTGTAGTTTGCCTACCCCTGGTAGGCAAATGATTGTTAAAGTTGCTTATATTTCGGTAGTCTTTTCCAGTACTTCTGTGGCCTGCAGAAATTTCCTTTGATATTCCCCTCCCTCTCATGCTCCTTCTGAGATTTCACATTAAATTTTTTTTTTAAAATTCTAAAACAAATAAAAGGAAAGTTGATACCCAACAAGACAATGTGGTAGCCTCCAGCCCAGCATGATGGGTAGTTCCATCATGTCTCCAGACTTCATGTAAAATCAAGAGGCCTTTTTCAAATAATAAAAATCAATAGGGTATTATACATCTGGATATCATTTTCAATAACTATAATACATGGAGCCGAGGTGGTGCAGTGGTTAAAAGCAGCACTGCAACCTACTCAGCTGACTGCTAGTTCAGCAGTTCAGCTGTTCAAATCTCACCAGCTCAAGGTTGACTCAGCCTTTCATCCTTCTGAGGTCGGTAAAATGAGGACCCAGATTGTTGGGGGCAATATGCTGAACTCTGTAAACCGCTTAGAGAGGGCTGTAAAGCACTATGAAGCGGTATATAAGTCTAAGTGCTATTGCTATTGCTATGGATAATCTGACACTCAACAGGGAGGAATAAATAGATAAATATTCATTGGGGATTTTTTCTGGCCGAGAATAAGGGATGATTTGCCATTAAATTTTCTATGAAAGAATGTTCTTCCTGCACCAAATCCAAGGAAGTAGAATATGGATATTCAGGAACAATATATACAAACAGAGCAGTTTAGAAATTTGGATTTGCCCAAATGGATTAATATACTTAGAGTCTTAGCTAGAACATGAAGAAAATCATATCCACTACAGACTCAAAAGTAGGGTCACTGCAATTAAAATCCAGCTATAATCCTAAAATAATTACAAAAACAAATCTTTGCCATAAGATGTTGAGTTAGTGAGCAAAGTGCATGATTATGATGATGGCATTTTGGACAATTTTGGGACGAAAGATATATTTTAAAGAACATTCTTGGGGAAGTTAGGGTGGGCTTTCCAATCAATCAAAATTTCCTATTCTACATTTAAAGTGTCTAAATCCTTCTTTTTACTATTGTTATCAAAACCAATACCCAGAAGCCACACTGTTCATGTATTTAATATTCATACACATTTAAAAAATAAAAAAACTTAATTAAAAAAACAAATCCGTCTTTTTCATTCAGTCCATACATTTATAATCTTTATTTTTTTACTTGAAGATGTTTATTATCCAGTTTGCTCCTCCAATTTTATCAAGCGCTTTGGTTGCATATCCATTCCCTTCAAAACCATCCAGGATATCAAAGAAAATCACTTCATTCCTTTTGGACCCAAATTCAACTACCCCCAAAATGTTATCTAACTTTTGTATGTTGATAAGTTTCTATTTTAAAAAATATTTTCACAAATGAAGTACGGGTTGGGGGGAAAATCATTTTTTCATATCCACCATGATTTGTAAAGACTCTTGTTTCACAAAACCCTTGTGTAGTTTCCATTCCCAATATGGTTTACCTGGATTTCATCCAATTTAGTTAAGACTGTTTCAGCTAAAATATAGATAGAGCAAAATAAAAACTCTCCTCCCACCCCCACAAATTCCTGTTTTCTGAGTTTTGTCCTGAGTTCCAAATTGGTGATTTCCATATGGGTCTAAAATGAATAGGATGTACAGTATGTGTTAATGGATTGGAGACTGGACCATTTTAGTGGAAATTTCAAGTATATTATTACAAGATCAAAGAGAGAGAGAGAGAGAGAGAGAGAGAGAGAGAGAGAGAGAGAGAGAGAGAGAGAGAGAGAGAGAGAGAGAGAGAGAGAGAGAGAGGGAGGGAGGGAGGGTTCCAAAGTGCAAAAATGTGTCTTTTCTAAATCTTTAGAATGTTATTATATGATGAGGAAGCAAAAAATTGCTTGAAAAAAGGCATGCAGGCATGCAGGCAAGAAGGAAGGAAGGAAGGAAGGAAGGAAGGAAGGAAGGAAGGAAGGAAGGAAGGAAGGAAGGAAGGAAGGAAGGAAGGAAGGAAGGAAGGAAGGAAGGAAGGAAGGAAAGCTTTTTTTCAAACACTTAGTGTGGGTTTGTGCATGTTTGGGTGGATTTGCGGTTGGCCTGAATATCTAACATACTGCTATTTGAGGAAGCTTTGAATCCTATTGCTCTGGCATAGAAAAATAATATAAACATGGAATTGCACCAAGGAGCTGCTACTATTTAATGATTCCTACCACCTGTGCAAGCAATTTGGGAAATGGGAAAAGAGGGAATACCATGTAAGAGATTGCATAAATGTTGCATATCATTTCTTACTTGAAAGTTTGGTGTTATATCCCTGCAGCTGTTCCATTCACCTAAGAAGTATGGGACATGTTGCTTACTCAATAATCAAAGAGATTTCAACCACTTAGTCATACTTATAGTTCCACTGTGCCCTATTAGAGTGGTCTCACCAATCAGTGATCAGTATAAGTTTATTTAATTGCTTTAAAAAAGAGCTTTAGCTGCTGATTAAACTGACATCTGAAGGCATAAATTTTGGACAACCAACTTCAGCATATAAAAGGGCAAACATATTTCATTTCATGCCATTGCCTATAGATTTCCAGGCTTTCTTGTGCTGTCCTTAGAGACACACTCTGAATGCAGGCAACAACTGTTACAATGATTAGAAAGAATTAATCCTCATTACAAGGAATGGGATCCAATGGTAAAGAAAATCACACCTGAAGGCTTAAAATAGCAGTATAGGTTTAGGGTTATTTGGAATTGTTGTATTTTTTATAGAAAGGCTTTAAAAACGAGCAGGAATTTGAAATTAATTGTTTTGAAGATAGCAGGGAAAATTGATCAACTGGCTTTGAAAGTCTTTATTCTGAGGCTCAAAATAAAATTGCTTTTATTTAGTTTTTTTTTTTAAAAAGAATTCTGTTCTGCCAGAATGTTCTAAAGCAGGGGTGTCAAACTCGCAGCCCACGGGCCGGTTGCGTCATGTGCTGGCCCCGTCCCCGGCCAGTTTAGCGAAGGGGGGGGGAAGTCCAGATATGTCACATGACGCCGCCGTGATGCCACCAGTTTGACACCCCTGTTCTAAAGTATTCAGCAAACTGGTTGCAACAGAAAGGGAAATTGTTCCTTCAGTCCCTTAGATTAGAATCAAGGAAGTGGAAAAAGATTAGGAACATTTCAGAAAAGTTTTTTAAACATAATTTTATTAGACATTTTAAAAATATGATGAAAAGTATCAAGAAATAATATACAGTAAAAAAAAGAACAGAAAGAAAAAGAACAAAGGAAAGAAGTGCAAAAAAAGTAGAAAGAAATAGAAAAGTGTAGCTTCCAATTTTCTTTACAGTAATTATAAGTACATTTAAAAATTAGCTCTTACTCTGTGGTTACAAAAATAAACTCTTGTCTTTTTCTATCATCTCTTCTTTTGCTAATCATCAAAACTATAAGCTATAAATTTATTTCTTTTTATTTTCTGCCAAAAAAAAGTGTCTATAAGGGGCTTTCAGTCAGCAATAAACATGGATATAGCCTTTTCTCCAATCAAGGAAGTCAATTTAGTCATCTCTGCAAATTCCATCATCATTACCAATTATTCCTCCATAATGGGTAATGCCAAATCTTTACAGTTTTGTGCATATAATAATCTCGCTGCAGTTATCAAATATAAAGCCCCTGCCTTTTTTCCAATTGTTTGTTTATCAATCTCAAAAGAAAAGTGTCTGTTTCATTGTATGTTCATCCTTAAGAATTAGTGCATTCATTTATATCGTGATATAAAGATATTGTTGCTTTTTTTACACATCCACCAAAGATGTCGAATTGTTCCTTTATGTTGTTCACATTTGCAACATAACTTTGAAATGCCTTTATATATTGTAGACAATTTCTCCTGTGACATATATCAATAATACCCAATTTTATCAACATTCTCTCAAAAAGGGCTTTTTGAGAGGAAAAAAAAAGGCAGGGAGGGATTTAGTTTATTATAAATATTATATTTATCAAATTGTTCTAAAGTTTCAAATGGAAAAATTCAGGAAATACAAAGAAAAATGAATCAACCAAGAAAGAAATCACATAAACAATATTAGTAAATATGCCAAAGTGTAATTGCATAGCTTTGAAAAAAGAGTGGCGAAATTGAACATTAAGATGCTATGTGGAAAAAAAGGGGAGAGAGCAAGGCAAAGGATTAGCTCACTTCCTTTTCCAATCTCCATCCATAAGGTGGGAATTCAATGGAGAAGTTTCTCTTTCCACAATGATGCAAACCAACAATATCAACCAGGGGTGAAATTCAGCAGGTTCGGATGGGTTCTATAGAACCGGTGATGGCGATTATGCGTAGTTCGGAGAACCGGTAAATCACACCACTGATTGGCCCCTCCCCACCGCACCCCTCCCCACCCCTCCCACTCACTTCTTCTCTCCTCCTTCTCGGGCTCATACACACAGAGCAAACATGAGAAGGAGGCGAGAAGCAGCCAGGCTCAAAGCTAGAAGACTTGGCCAAACTTTTCTGTTGGTTCTGTGGGCTTGGCTTGGTGGGGTGGTGCCGCCTCAATATGCCATGACTTACATCAAGTTGGCCACACCCACTCAGTCACATGACCCCCCCAACAAGCCACGCCCACCAAGCCAAGCCCACAGAACTGGTAGGGGAAAAATTTGAATGTCACACCTGATATCTGAGTCCTCAGGGAGTAGGGCGGCATATAGAACACTAAATAGATAGATAGATAGATAGATAGATAGATAGATAGATAGATAGATAGATAGATAGATAGATAGATAGATAGATAGATAGATAGATAGATAGATAAATAAATGCAAGTACATAAACAGTGGCCCGCTAAATTGAACCCCTGGCCCATCTAGTGCAGCACAACTTCACAGTGGCCAACCCATTGCTTAAGGAAGCCCACTAGTCTCTCAGAATGGATGGGCGTCATGAAGATATCATGATACAAATGATATCTTATGACTTGCATCAGATATTGTGATGTAAATATTGAGTTGCACCAGAGGTAGGTTCCTCCCGGTTCAGACTGGTTCACCCGAACCGGTAGCAAACCGCTGGTGATGTCACGATGATGTCACGGAACCGGTTTGATCACTGCCGGTCCATGGGCGCCGCCATCTTTTTTTAAAATTTATTTTTATTATTTTGGAAAAAATTTTCTGGGGTTTTTTCCTTCTGCACATGTGCAAAAGCTGAGTTTCCAGCACTGTGCATGCATCACCATCTTGGTTTTGGGGGGTTTTGGGGGGATTTTTTTGGATTTTTTGCCACCACGTATGCGCGCGCCCATGAGGAGCTCCCACGTGGCATGGGAGGAAGCGAACCGGCAGCGAGGTAAGTTAGAACCCACCCCCTGAGTTGTACCCTTTGCACAACAATTTATAAGATCTTTAAAACCTGGCTACGTTGCCAAGTCTGGGGCACTGAATGTGCCAAGGGTCCTGTTTCCTGGCTATATTGCTGACAGATCACATATCTTGCCCTTGTGTATCTTGAATTGGATGTTTTTAATGTTTTTATTTTTACTGGTTTTACTGGTTTTATTGTTTTAATTTGAAACAAAATATATAATTGTAATATATTTCTGAACTGTAAGCCATCCAAAGTCATTGACTGAAATGGGCGCCTACAAAACAAACAAATAAAAGTTTATGATGCATGTGTCACCTTTCTGAGATAGTCATGATGGATCCCACTGTTCGTTGGCTTTTTCTCTTTGTCATGTTCCTGTGAAATAGGCTAAGGTGAGAATTATTATTATTATTATTATTGTTGTTGTTGTTGTTGTTGTTGTTATTATTATTATTATATAAATATTTTTTATTATTTTTATTTTTAAAAACAAAAACAAACACAAAAGGAAAAACAAGTTTCCATTTTACAACAGTTGTAAAATGGATCAATGTATATCCACAATTTATATTCCCACCCTTCATATTCACATATTTATATTTGTGGTTCCTTTATTCCTTACATATTATATATACTACTACTTACATATTATATTTCATTATTATATTGATATATTATTTACATACATTGTATATATAATACCATTTTACTAATATTTCCTAATTTCTAAATCATCACTATTGTATATTTTCTTACTTATTATTCCTGTCCTCTAACCATTTATACCATTTATTCCATATTAAATAATATTCCATTTCATCTTTTTCTTTTATTTCTTTCATCAATTTATCCATCTCTGCACAGTCCAAAATTTTCCTTATCACCTCTTCTAGAAGGTGAGAATTATTAATTAAGAGCCACTGAGCACCCAATACATTTTAAATCTGAATGAGTATTTTACTCAGAGCCACTTTATCGATGAGCTGTCTGCTGATGTTAGTTTGAATTTTTCTTTACTGCATTTATTTGTTTATTGGATTTATAGGCCACCAATCCATTCAAAGTCATGATGGCTTACATCACAAAATAATGATTAGAATATCCATAGTAAACAGCAAGAATCAACAGTTAAAACATCTGCATTAAACAAAAATAATAAATAAATGCTCAAGATAGGTACAAATGATGCAATCCCACAGTTCACATGAAGATTACAATTGCCATACTAATTTATACTCCGCTGCTTTCCAGAAGGTCATCTTTGTGGTGGCTAGATCTAAAAGTAGTTTGTTCTACAAAGTTTGTACCATTGCACACAGGTATTGTTTCCCAGCCTCAGCCCCAGGGGTGGGTTCCTCCCGGTTCGGACCAGATCGTCCGAACCATTAGCGACCTGCTGGTGACGCGACAATGGCGTCACAGATCCGGTTCGGTCAGTGCCGGTCTGTGGGCGCCGCCATCTTTTTTGGGGAATTTTTGGTGAATTTTTCCATGTTTGGATGGCTTCTCCTCTTCCACGGCTTGAAAAAGAGCCCTCCCGCCCGCCCGCAGGTTAATACTGACCTTTATTTCTTCTCCCGAAACACAGCTGATCAGCTCCTCAGCTGTGTTTTGGGCTGAATCCTGCTACTGAGCATGCACGGAAGAGAAATTGCACCAGGGGAACGCGCGCGAAACATCGCAATGCGAACTGGTGGCGAAGGTAAGTGGAACCCACCCCTGCTCAGCCCCCGTTCACTCACTTATCTGTTAAAAATGCAAGGTTTCCAAAAGCCTCTTGAGATGAGCAAAGCCAAAAGACAATTTTGTCATTGACACATCATTTGGATAAGCTTTATATAAGCAGTATGTAATTCAAGAGCCACATAACATCTTCTGCATGACTGACTGGCATACTTTGAATGGTCTCTGCATCAGAAATCCATTTTTTTTACTACCGGTTCTGTGGACATGGCTTGGTGGGCATGGTATGGCTTGGTGGGCATGGCAAGGGAAGGATACTGCAAAATCTCCATTCCCACCCCACTCCAGGGGAAGGATACTGCAAAATCCCCATTCCCACCTCATTCTGGGGCCAGCCAGAGGTGGTATTTGCCGGTTCAAAATTTCCGCTATCGGTTTTCCAGAACCTGTCAGAACCTGCTGGATTTCACCCCTGCTTCTGCATCTACTACATCAGTCAAATAATCATTGTTACTGGTTGAGATTGAGACGTTGTACTTACCTGAGACGTCCATTCTCGTAGGGTGGAGCTAGCCGCCAAGATTGGGTATTGGCACAGCCTTCTAGCCAATTATGACTGAGTCTGGAAAAGTATAAAAGGTGGCTCTAGGCCTAGATTCCCCCTCTTTTGACGAGGGATAAATGCCAGACTCAAGTGCCATCAATCTAACAAGTTTATTAACTGTCCAATCACAGAAAATTACACATGAGTTGATATGTGAGCGACCTAACTACCTAACCTAACTACCTACAGAGAGAAGATAACTATGTACACTAATACACCTAGATACCTAATGACTATACGAGTAATAGGCTCCTCGTCCAGCCAGAACATGTTAGAAGGGAGGGACTTGGCGGCTAGCTCCACCCTACGAGAATGGACGTCTCAGGTAAGTACAACGTCTCATTCTCCATAGTGGGTGGAGCTAGCCGCCAAGATTGGGACATACCAAAGTAATTTAGTCCCCAGGGAGGGCCTCCTGATTCTGGCTGGGACCACCGCCCCCCAATGTTACCTGTTCCAGCACTCTGCGCCCAAGATCAGCCTCCTGAGAGGCAAAAGTGTCCAGTCTGTAGTGCCGGACAAATGGCGTTGGAGATGCCCAAGTGGCAGTCCAGCAGATCTCCTCGATGGAAGCCCTCGTGTTCCAAGCCGCAGTGGTGGCTGCACTGCATGTGGAATGGGCCGTAATCCTGGTGGGTCGTGGCAAGGACATTTGTTCATATGCAGTGTTAATGACATTACGAATCCACCAACCCACCATGACAGAGGATGCTTTCCTCCCCAAGGAAGTGTGGTGGAAAGAGACAAACAAGGCCTCAGTCTTGCAAAAGGCAGAGGTCCTTGTATGTAAGTGTACAGTGCGCGCCTCACGTCCAGGAGGTGCCACTGTCCTTCAATGTCTGAGGATGGAGAAGGGTAAAAGGAAGGTAATACCACCTCCTGAGCCCAATGAAAGTAAGAGTTTACCTTTGGCTGAAAGGTGGGATCCAACCGCAAGACCACCCTGCCCTGGTGGAACACACAGAGATCACTCCTGATGGAAAGGGCTGCCAGTTCGGAAATGCGACGGGCAGAGGTGACAGCCCCCAGGAAAACCACCTTGTATGTTAGGTGGGCCAGAGAGACAGAGTGCAAAGGCTCAAAGGCGCCCCCCCCATGAGTGCTAATAACACTTTGGACAAGTCCCAGGTGGGATACCTATGCACTACAGGAGGGCATCTATTCATTGCGCCCTTTAGGAACCTGGAGACTAAGGGGTGAGCAGAGAGTTTCCCCAGAGAGGGACAGGGCAGCACCATGGACAGGGCAGCAATCTGGCGGTTGAGGGTACTCGGGGAAAGACCCTTAGCTAGCCCCTGGTGTAGGAATTAAAGGACATTTATGACCGAAAGATCCAGTGGGGAATAACCCTCCCTAGCACACCATGAGCAGAAAGCCTTCCAAGAGGCTGCATAATTACGATGCGTGGACGGTCTGCGAGAGTCAAGCAAGACCTCCAGAACGTCCTCAGGGATTTGGCGGCTCCTCAGAGTGAGCCGCTCAAGTGCCAGGCGGTCAGTTGCAATCAGTGCTGCTCTGGATGCTGCACTGACCCCTGGAGCAGCGACCACTCTGTCGGAGGGATCCTCCAAGGGGGTGAGACCGACAAGGAGACCAGGTCGGCATACCAGGCTCTCCTTGGCCAGTCGGGTGCCAGAAGTACCACCTCGGCTGTTTCTTCCAGGAGTTTCCGGATGACCTGCGGAATGATGAGGATGGGGGGAAAAGCGTAAAGCAACCCCTGAGGCCAGGTGCAGTGGAGGGCGTCCACCCCTTCTGCCCCCTGAGTTTGATACTGGAACAGAAACCTGGGCACCTGGGCATTCCCCGGGGTGGCAAAAAGGTCCATCACAGGTTGACCGAATTGACCCACAAGTTGGTGGAAAAGGTCTGGGTGTAAGCTCCACTCTGAGTGGTCTATCTGGTTCCGGCTGAGCCAGTCTGCCCTGACGTTGCTTACCCCAGAGATGTGTTCAGCAGAAAGAGACAATAGGTATTGTTCTGCCCATAGCCCCAACCACATGGCCTCTGACATGGCCTCTGACATGAGCTGACATGAGCTGTCGTGACATGGTCCCACCCTGTCTGTTTATGTGGACCTTGGTGGCCACATTGTCAGTAAGTATCATGACATGAGAGTTCTCCACAAGAGGTCTGAACTGCTGCAGAGCAAGGAACAGAGCCTGTAGCTCCAAAACGTTTATGCTTAGAGTTGTCTCAGTTAACGACCATGTGCCCTGTGCCGCCTGTGCTTCCGCGTGTGCCCCCCAACCCGATAGGCTGTCATCGGTGGTGACTAAGATTTGTCTTGGGGGAAGGAAGCAGGTGCCCCTGTGGACAGCAGAGGTGGTCCACCAAATCAGAGACTTCCTGACTGAGGGCTGGAGTCTCACTTTGACTGGGGAATGGGCCCTTCCCTGACCCTGATAGGGAAGGAGCCATTGGAGGTCTCTGGAGTGTAAGTGAGCCCATGGGACAATGTGAATGGCCGAAATCATCTTGCCCAGGAGGGAGGACAGCAAATTCAGTGGAGCTGAGTTTTGTCTCAGAACTTGCTGGGTTAAAGCCAATAGACTGTCTCTCCGATCCTGGGACAGGCACACCTTACACCCCAGGGAATCAATGATTGCACCCAGATGGACAATTCTGGTGGCGGGGACAAGCTGACTCTTGGATCGGTTGAGCAAGAAGCCATGGAGTTCCAGCATGTTAAGCACTACCTGGACATCTCTCTCAGCCTGAGAAGGGGAGGCTGAGGAGATGAGAATATCGTCCAGATAGCACTGGATCCTGATGGAAATGGATCTGAGTGAGCGGTCAAGGCTGCCAGGACCTTGGTGAAGACCCTTGGCGCTGAGGACAGGTCAAAGTGGAGCGCCCCATATTCATAATGCACCCCTGCATAGCAAAACCGTAAGTATTGGCGGTGAGATGGCCGAATTGGGATGTGGAGGTAATCCTCCAAGAGATCTATGGATGTGAGTAGATTCCCTTCCGAGCACTTGCCAGAGTTGATTTCAGGGTGTGCATTTTGAATTTTTTTTTTTTTAAATGGATGACATACCTGTTGAGACACTTGAGGTCCAAAATGGCTCTCCATCCTCCCGAGGATTTGGGCACTACAAACAACATGGAGTAGAAGCCCTGCCCCTGTTGGTCCTCAGGCACCTGGTGGATGACTCGAATGTCCAGGATGTGCTGGATGGCCTGATTCATGAGGACCCGTTTTGCAGAATTTGATGACAAGGGGCAGCGGAGAAGAACCTCGGGGGGTGGGGGTGGAAATGAATTCAAGTGAGAGCGCTGAAGCCAGGGTCTCACAAACCCATGCATCATTGGTGATTTCCTCCCATCCACTGGCATAGGGAGCCAGGCGACCCCCTGTGGGAGGATCGGCCGGAGGTTACTTGTTCTGGTGGAAAGGGCGACCACCGGCCCCTCTAAAGGGCCGTATGAATTGGTTACCCCTGAAGGGTTGGCCCGAAGAGAATCTCTGATGGGAACTGCATTGCCCTTGGCTATGCCCCTGATACTGTCCCTAGTAGTTACCCTGATGTCTATTGGAAGACTGGAAGGCCCCCCTGGAAGCCCTCCTTGGTAAGGGGGTGGCACGGAAAGGGGCTTTCCAGATGGCTGAGGGAAGGGCCTTGCGCTTGTCCTTAGTCTCAAGCAGGATGGGATTCAGGGCCTCACCAAACAAGGACTGCCTGGTGATCGGGGCAGAGGGTAATTTCCACTTGTACCGCATGTCAATTGGCCAGCTGCAAAGCCAGGCCATCCGGCGCGTCACTACCGTGGACTCCATTGACCTAGCTTGGACATCCACTTCAGCTGCTGCTGATTGAGCAGTAGGTTGATTTTGGCTTGTGGGTGGAGCTGTCTGGAGTGTGGGGCTGTCTGGTTCCAAATGCCAGAGGGAGCTAATGAGAATTCCCTGGCATCCTTCCTGGGGGATGCTAGGTAGGAATGAGTAGGGCAGAGTACTCTGGATGGGGCAATATCCTTTGTAAAAGGCATCATTTTAAAATCAACTCCAATTTACAAATCATGGTCTCTTTGTCTTAAAGTTCAGTTCATGAAAAACTGATACTTTCAAATACTGGAAAAATTTGATAGTTTGTATATAGTTATATACACTGTATATAGTTCCAGTTATGCTGGGCTCACAGACTCCAGAAAAAAAAGCTTGGTTTTAAACTGTTACTGGAGTTACTCACTAGGCTCATTTGTTCCTTTTATGTGAGATCTGTAGCTTACTACTTCTAAATTCTGCTGAAAGCCCTTGTTCAAGCCATTTTTAAAATATAGACTCTTCATTCTAAGTTGATGCTTGAACAGGTACTCCTGAGGCAGACCTACAGGCAACTAGTCTGAATCTTTGTTAGCTCAATTAGAATAACAGTATCCATATTTATCTAAGGCCTCTGTCAACAAGGTAGGCCTCAGAAAGGCCTGGGTAAATTAGTAGGTCCAAACAGTCACTTAAAATGGCCACCGCCCTTAAATGAGGTCAACAAGATGGCAGTTGCCCTTAGTTGGTCTTTCAAAATGGCCAATGCCCATACTAGGCCTTAAAAATGGCCACCGGCAAGAAAGGGCATCCAAAATGGCCACTGCCCTTGATGTGGCTTCAATATGGTCTCTGCCCACTTTTGGTATTTGAAACAAAAAGGCCACGCCCTTAGTGCCTTCAATTCTGAGGGCAATCAAGATGGCTGCCACCCTGTGGGAGACTTCAAGATGGCCACCGGCACTCTCAAAGACTGCCTGCACACTTACCAGGCTGAAGACAAGCCGATCAATGCAGAGGAGCTCAAATGGAAGCAGACGGCCCAGGCACTAGACACAGGTACCGACAGGGCCTTGGATCAAAGGAGCCTTGCCAGATTGCTGGCTCTTGTCAGCCATTGCACAGAAGGCAAGTTAAATAAAGGAGGCCTCAAAAGAAAAGAGAAAATTTTTTGAAGTGGGCGGTCCTGTGTAATTCAAAATGGCGGCCACCCATGAGGCACTCCTAAAATGGCTGACTGTCTCCTGAGGCAATTAGTTCCAGCCGAGGAGAAAGGAGTCTGCTAAGGCCTAGCCACTAACTGTCAGTTTCTGAGTCCCCTGGAACAGACTGACTGATTTCTGAAGTTTCAAGCAAAAAAAGGGGACAAGCCCTCAGCAGCACCCAGATTGCCAGCTTCCTCTGCAAGCAGGCACAAGACAGGGAGCAAAAAAGGAACCAGCAAAAATATTGCTTTCAGCTCTTTGAAGGTCTCCAGCTGACGTTTGGAGGCTTGGCTGGGCGCTGACCGCTTGCGCAAGTCTGGCCAAATTGTCACAATCAGCACCTCCGCAGCCACGGAGCGCTTTTGGACCAGCAAAAAAAATTCAATCAGTGGGCTGCCGACGGCTTGCGCGCGTCGGTCCCACGAGCGTCAGCTGTTTTTCAGCTCTTTTATAGCCTCCGGGCACCAGCGAGGGACCGGAAAGGCTATTTCTGACAGCCAGCAGTTTAAAATTGGCGCGGAGGCTCGTTAGGTGCCCAAACTGCCGACGAGGCCTTTATTGCTCTTCCGATCCCTTTGATGTCAGCTGGGGATCGGAAGGCTCACGGACGGCTCAGCAAGGTTGCTGGCCGGCGGAAAACAGTGGCACCACAAAAGGAGGGAAGAGAAAAGGAAAAAACAAATTCAATTTCCCTGGGTCAGCTTGCCTGATGGCCCCTCGGCTCTCCTATAGGCAGTTTGTGGTTGGAGGTGGTGTGGTTAACCCCTCGTTGACCAGACCCGGTGCCAGATATTAATGAGGCCTCAATTTAAGCCCAGATAAGCGGTGGAATACCGCTGGCCCCCTCAATCTCCAGGGGCCCTTTCCCTCACCCTCTACAGCCAGTATGAGTTATATGGTTGGTTGGTAACGCAGCAAAAATATATAAAAGGAGGAAAAACAAAAGGGAAAAAAAAAACTGTACTGGGCCTTCGGCTGGAGGGGCGAGCGACAGTCAGGCTTGCGGCCTACTGCCTCCACCCTGGTATGTTTTGCCAGAAAAAGGGACCAGGGGAGCTCGATTAGGGAAAGAAAATTTGGAATTAGTATTAGAAGAAGGAAAAAAGACTTACAATTGTAATTTAAGCAGAAGTTGGATTGGAAAAAAGGCACTAGTCGATGGCTATGACTGAGTCAAAAGAGGGGGAATCTAGGCCTAGAGCCACCTTTTATACTTTTCCAGACTCAGTCATAATTGGCTAGAAGGCTGTGCCAATACCCAATCTTGGCGGCTAGCTCCACCCACTATGGAGAATCTGTTTTCATTGCTTGGTATTTCCTTTGATAGCAGCTTGTTTTAATATAACATTTCCCTCATTCACTTTCTTTTCTGAGAGTTCTGCCTCTTATCAAGTCACACGATAAAAGAAATGCAAATAGAGCCATTAATTAATATGATTCATGATAGAAGAGGTACTAAATATGTGTTTTCATACCTATCGCTTGACACCAGAAAAATTGGTATAATTTTGTTTGTAGATTCTAAAAAATAGCAGTCTTATTTGTACCTGGATATTTATTGACAGCTTCTGTGAAGTCAACTGTGTTCATTTTCTGTTCCTTTGTCTTAGAAGTTCAATACACATATAAGCAAACACACAGCGCGAATGCTAAAAGCAGCTATATACAAGGACAGAAATGAGAACACCATCCTGCTTGTTTCTTTTAAATAGATGATTCAGTTGATTTTTCATCTGCCTCCCTATTGTTTTATTGATTTAGAGAACAGAGAGTCTAATCCAAATTTACATAGCATCTCTTTCTTCTGATCTCTCAGGAACTCCTACCTCCCCTACACTAAAGATGAAACAAACCAATTTTGCTTTTGAATCCAGACGCCACTGTGACAGTCAAGTAAACATCAACTAATCAATTTTCCTGCAAAACTGATTTTTTAAAAAAATTTGCTTTAAACCAACATCACTGCTCTTTGTTGACACAATTAAATGATTTCTGCTATGCTGTCTATCTAGCTTGCCCACCCTAGGGAACAGGTAAAAGCTACCACAAGAAATAAAATCATCACAGCACATGTGCTCCTGCATCCATTTAAATATTTCTTCTCCTTAATCCAACCACCAGCAGCTGTTAGGTACCATGGCATAATGCACATGGCCTAAATAATTAGGCAGACTACAGCGGTTCATATGTCTGTGCTGTATGCTGAATACGAATGTTGTTCTCCTAGGACACCATCATGTGCTGCTGAAAGGAATTCTCCTCATGTAAATGAATAGCTCCAGGAAGAAAAAAAAAACAGCATTTCAAAGCAGGGTTTTCTAAGGCTAGGCTAGCCAACATTAAAAACCCGAAAGACAGACTCTGAGCAGGCAAGCTAAATGGGGATTTTCAGGCTGACAATTTTCATTCCTCCATTACTGTCCCTTTCTCCAATCCAATTAATCTTTTGGAAGTGGGCAACAGGGCTTTCATCTCCCTCCCCCGCCTGCCTCCTATCATTCCAGCCTTGCTTATTTTATCATTCTTAGGTAAGTGCATTTTAATCAAAGTCTTTCACAAATAAATCAAGACAAACAAAAAACGATGGCAAAGAAATATATCTTTTTTTTTCTCCGTAATTGGATGTGTGGAAAATGCAGCAGTGAATTCTAAACGATGCACAGGTCTCCTTCTCTGGGCAACGCAAGGGCACATCTCTGTTTGTTTCCCATGGACGCAGATCATTTCCATTAAAAGTGAAGGTCCCAAAAAAAGAAAAAAAGGAGTATTCTGTATTTAATTTCTTTACAAGCAGAAAGACAAAAGCTTCCTGCCTTGCAAAGCTCTGATGCTGCCACTCCAACGACATCATTTCGACACTGGAGTGATCAAAACAGATTAATATGGACTTCTAAAACACCAATTAGCATAATTTAGTAAAAAAAAAATCATCTAAATGCATGTTTTATAAACCTGCCCATTAAAACAACAAAACAGATTCTTCGGTGAAGGCTGTGTGATTCCATCTTCCCTCTTTGTAATAGAAGCCTACTGATTTCATTACGGAGTGGTACTTTTATATGCAAAACGTGTGTTCAGTCTGAAACAGTCTCTTCAAAAAAAAAAGGGGACGGAGACAAAGAATGCCACTTACGGATGCCTGCATTGGCAGGCTAATATCAGTGGGGCATCCTGACCGTGAGGATTTTTTTAGTGCAGGACCATGCAAATGTACAAATATCTTAATCCCGGCACCGCTGGCAGTTGAAACATGAAATGTTGCTCTGTGACTGCCAGGAACTAGTAATCATAGGATATGTACATAGTCCAGAAAATCCGGAGAGCAGCGTGTTGAAGAAAATTGGGCTGTGTAGTGGCAAAGCTTGGATTGCTGGCTGACACGGTAACCATATCAAGTAGTGAGCACTACCATGTGAGCAATGGCGATGTGTTTGCTATTTGTAATGTTTATGCATGTTGCTGTAAAAAAAAATATGGCCTCTGATCCACACATTTAGTCTTATTCTTATTTCTACCCTGAGCTAAAATATTCTCCTTTATTGGTAGTCTTATCCATTAGAAAGAATACGGAATAATAGAGTTGGAAGAGATCTTGGAGATCTTCTAGTCCAAACCCTCTGCTCAAAAGAGCCATGAAAATATTTACTGACCCCTCGCATCCTGGACATAACTTGTTTCAACTCCTACCCTCAAAACGACGCTATAGAGCACTGCACATCAAGACAACTGGATATAAGAACAGTTTTTCCCCGAACACCATCACTCTGCTAAACAAATAATTCCCTCACCACTGTCAAACTATTCACTAAGGCTGCATTACTATTACTATTAGTCTTCTCATTGTTCCTATCACCCATCTCCTTCCACTTATGACTGTATGACTGTAACTTGTTGCTTGTATCCTTACGATTTATATTAATATTGATTGTTTCCTGATTGCTTATTTGTACCCCATGACAATCATTAAGTGTTGTACCTCATGATCCTTGACAAATGTATCTTTTCTTTTATGTACACTGAGAGCATATGCACCAAAGACAAATTCCTTGTGTATCCAATCACACTTGGCCATTAAAGAATTCTATTCTATTCTATTCTATTCTATTCTATTCTATTCTATTCTATTCTATTCTATTCTATTCTATTCTATTCTATTCTAGCAGGAGACCCTATACCATTTCAGACAAGTGGCTGTCAGTCTCTTCTTAAAAGTGTCTGGTGATGAAGCACCCACAAGTTGTGAAGGCAAGTCATTCCACTGGTTAATTGTTCTCACTGTTAGGAAGTTTTTCCTTAGTTCTACATTGCTTCTTTCCTTGATTAGTTTCCATCCATTGTTTCTTGTCGGCAGGAATTGTGTCCATTGGCCCCACAGATGTTGTTCTTCCCCCTTTCTTCATAATCTCCATGTGGGCTAGCACTAGGTGACTCCTACCCTTTGCCATAGGGACCGATTGTTGTAATAATAATTCTAGTGTTCTAATATATGGACTAGCTTTGCATTCATGGATTGTTTCCCTTTCTCTTCCCCCTTTGAATAAGTCTGATTACAGGGAGTTGCAATGGATTGAGACAAGAAAAAAAAACCAGGCCAGTTTCCTATGACAAGATCTAAAAAAGACATACGTTTCTATGAATATTGAGAATTCTTTCCCTCCCCCTTCACTTTTTGCCTCTCAAAATTCCTTTTTTTTACAATGGCAGAGAAACATTACCCCATTTGCTGTTTTCATTGCAATTTCTGTCACATGCAAGTGAGGCAGCTGAAAGTTAATGCCTCATATCATCTTTGAAAGACAGTTGCGTTCTCTATTATGGTGACCTTTTCAGTGTTCTGTATTTCCATTGCATGAGGATGTTGATGATTAATGATAATTACAATAATTACAAGGAAAGGCTTGAAATATAAATTGTCATATAGTCAAAAGTAGCAGCAAAAACACTTTTTTTTAAAAGAGTGAGAGAAAACTGATTTTTAAAATGGTTGCATTCTTTCCTTCATACCGATCAATTAATTTGGCTTGCTCTAGCGATGCGGAAGGCAGTTCAGCACCTTCCTGAGCCACGAGAAAGACACAGTTTTAAACTCCGGACGATGGAGTTTGCACCAAGCTATATGAACTATACAACTTGCGCCAAGCTTTAACAAAAGCACAGATGAGGTTTTGGTACAACTGCCAGAACAGTGATTTGTGAACCGTGTTTTAGTTATTAAAAAAAATCAATTTTAAAATCAATAGTATGCGCTTATGCCCAAACGGCTTTGCTTAACAATGAGTGAGCATTCCATAAAACAAGGTTTGGGTTTGGATTCAGATCATTAACTATGATTCCCATTATGCTGTATGTGCCACAGGGAAAGGATATTTACTTGTCTGTTCTAGCTTTGGCTTACTGCCTCGCATTTTTGGAAATGGAAACATCCTGAAAATTAGCTTCCAAGTTGGTTGACTGGTTAACAGGTGTGTGCTCACTGATCTGAAATATCAGACGAAAGGGGAAAAAAGTGTTTACAGTATTGTATTGATGAGAAGTCACTGTATAATTGGCAGAAAAAAGAATTGTTTATGCCAATTGAAGAAAATATGTATTGGTTGCAACACTGTATAATTTTAAACATTGCATTTTATTGTTTGTTGCTAAAGGACCTTGTAATAAAGCCATAATTCTTTAATTCATATTAATTCTTACTAAGAATTCTATCACAATAAATCATAGAATCCAAGGATCCTAAGAGAAACAATATAGTGAAATTAAATTTCTCTCTCTCTTGGCATTTAGTACAAAGCATCAGTAACCAGAGTTGAAGGCAATTCCAAACACTGAAAAATTCTTAATAGATTCAAAATAGAATGTGCATGCCCTATAATATATATGAAAGGATATTCATTTTGGATATTTTTGTCTATCTTAACAATATTTTTTAAATGAAAATTTAGCTACAGCACACCATATATATTTAATTTGATACCCAAACAACTCTGATCTTTTCCATATCCACTGAGAACAGTCATATAAGATGGCAGAAGAATCTAAAAGTAATGTATTTTAAAGCAATACTTTTATTAGTCAGTTTTTTTAAGGAGTTGCCAAAATGTGCTTCCTTCCTACCTTCAAATCAGATTGCTGCATAGAGCTACCAGGCATATCCCTGAAGCACCCAGTGCAATGCAGTGATTCAAATCTATGCTCCGTCATTGAGCGGAGATAGTACTGCTTCAGGCAAGACTCTCTTATGTGGCACTGGGCAACTTATCTCACATAATTATTGTGAAAATAAATTGGCCCAAGTGTTCATGTGCCTGTCTATGTGTGATAGACAAACAGGAGGAAGCAAAGATGTGATATATTTTCCTACAATATTTATAGCAACATATAATCCCTCCTCCCTCTCTCCTATATTCAGTGTTGTTTCCAGGTTTCTTTCTCAATGAGAAAATGTATGCCTTTTAAAATCGGAAAAGATGCTAACAGACTCTGGATTTTTTGGGGTGGGGCGGGGCAGGAATCCTTAATATCAGAAATATGGGGCAGGAATCCTTAATATCAGAAATATGTTCAAGTATCAAATAATCCAAACCATTCCTGCTGGCATTGCCAATGATTGCCTTCTGGTATTTTCTATTTTCCTGAGTCAAGTCTTTCAACAGGAAGCAATGAATATAATGCCACTAGGCTCCCATCTCCTTCATTTTCCTGTCCAGCAGTTCATGGTCCCTTGCAGTATCTTCAAGGCTGTGTTATCCCCTCCCCCATACAGATCAGTAGAATGTAGAATATTTCTCACTAGGCTTAAAGAATCCATCACACTCTGAATGAGTGCCCCAGAAAGGCAGCAACTTCTCTTGAGAGGCTGCCTGATCAATAGATTTGTGTTTGAGTCCATCTCAGTAGGGAACCTACAATCATTACATGTATCTTCCTTGTCTTAAGATAGAGGTAGGAACCTTTATGTTCTCCAAGCCTGAAGACTTCGCTTCCTTAATCTCTGAGATTTGTAGCAGTTCTTTTCATCCAGGGATCCCATAACACCCATGGACCCTGAAATCTATTCTGAAGCTTCAAACTGAAAGAATTCTTTTGGATTGGGTTGGACCTTTCTGTTATATCCTTCCATTGGCCTATGTTTTCCAATTGGCTTTCTCCTATCTTCCTGGAGGTTTCTTGGTCCTGTTGTCCCTCTGCATGTGTTTATTGTGTCCAAATCAGGAAATCACCATCATCTCTGAAAAGCTGGAAGCTGGAGAGTTTTTTGCCTTTAGCCCTCATCTCTTCCAAGAGGGCAATAAAATGTACCTACACTAGGCATAGAATTTTTCATATTTAGAGAGGAAAATAAATGTTTGTTTATTTATTAAATCTACAAAGCTGCCATCTCCATAGCATGACACATTCCTTGGAAGTCGTGAGTACAATTTCCCCCCATCTCTATATTGCTTTGAGACATAAACAAATGAACAACCTATGTACAGGATAGAATTTACAGATCATTCCCTACAAAACCCCAGTTTGCTCTATTTTTTTCCCCACTCAGCCTCTGGTTTGTTTGCACAGGTATTTTCTCATTGCATAAAATGAAGAATTGTTATTTTTTTTGCAAAATTTGTTGATAATAAAATGTTGGCTATTTCAGCATGATGAAATTGGATGGACATGAAGTAGGCAGTAACCATTACCCGTGTTCTGCATTGGCATGGATTGGATGAGCTTTTGCACAGCTATAGCAATTTAAAACTTGCTGGCACGAATCATGGCTGCCAGTGTTTTGTAGACATAGGAAGCATACTTTCATTTCATCCTAGACAGCCATAAGCTTGTGCAAATATGAAAAAGTCTCTGATTAATTTTCAGTTGATAAGAGCAGAAAAGTTTATTTTACTAAGTATGAAGGATGGTAAAACAGCAGTGGGGGAGTCAAGAAGGACCACTTTTAAAGTCATGAGAAATGATGACCTTGCTCAGCGGCTCTGAAACTTTTGGAGATCTAATTGTCCAAAAGGAAATTTAATAATACTATATGTCTGAAATATTTGTGGACTCACTGTTTAAAGCATGGTATATATCCAGGGAGGGAGGGAAGGAGGGAGGGAGGGAGGAAGGAAGGAAGGAAGGAAGGAAGGAAGGAAGGAAGGAAGGAAGGAAGGAAGGAAGGAAAATAAGATTTAGGATTTTTCTATCACAGTTCAATAATTAAGGTATGCATATGAATATGAGTGACTGGTTTTTTCTGATGTTTTATTTCTCCCATATTCAACTAAATGAAGAGCCATGGTGGCGCAGGGATTGGAATGCAGTATTGTAGGCTGACTCTGCCCACTGCCAGGAATTCGATCCTGACTGGCTTAAGATTGACTCACTCTTCTATCCTTCCAAGGTCGGTAAAATGAGGACCCAGCTAATTGGGGCAATATGCTAACTCTGTAAACTGTTTCGAAAGGGCTGTAAAGCACTATGAAGTGGTATATAAGTCTCAGTGCTATTTCTATTGCTTAATGTTGAAATTTTCATCAATTGTATGTGATGTTCCATTAAAGTAATTTATAAATTCAAACCATTGGAGCATTTAAACTTTGATTTTGCCAATTTTGAGAGCAGAAAAAAAAATCCACTGTAAACCTGGAAGAGATAAACATTGTACTAATTTCTAAATTGATGCATGCTTCAAAAAGGACAAAAGGTGTGAGCCCTGTATTTTTCTGCTATTCATTGAAGTAATCCTAACAGTAGCTGACATCAAAGTGTGTCTATAAAAATAAGATGCAGCTAATTTAAGTCTCATTCATTTATTAAATTTGTCTTATTTAAACAATGGCATGTCTTTTTAGGGTCTCAGGCAGAGGTGGGATTCAGCAGGTTCTGACCCGTTCTGGAGAACCGGTAGCGGAAATTTTGAGTAGTTCGGAGAACCGGTAAATACCAGCTCTGACTGGCCCCACCCCATCTATTCTCTGCCTCCCAAGCCCCAGCTGATCAGGAGGAAATGGGGATTTTGCAGTAACCTTCCCCTGCCACGCCCACCAAGCAACACCCACAGAACCGGTAGTAAAAAAAATTGAACCCCACCACTGCTCAGGAAAGTATGAAAAAGAAAAGAAAAGAAAGCAAGCCCTGAAGGACTTCCAGGGAAGAAAAGACTGTAGCAGAATAAAGAGCTAGGGGAAGAACTGGTTCTTTGGGATTCCTTTCTGAATAAGGAGAGGATTTGGGTTCATCTGTAATGACTGAGGCGAACCAGGCTTCTGTGCTAACAGCTCTTTTTATTTAATACAAGTAGCTAACAGGTTGCCAAAGTGCGACAGCTAACACACGCACGCTCTCAGCTGATGGTAACATCGGCTCCTGTTTGACAGCTCCTTATATAGTGAGCTGTCAAACAGGTAGCCAATCAGAAGGCAGCATGCACCCTCTGTAGAGAGCGGATCTGAGTGAAAACTCCCGGACATAACAGTACGTTTGGTCAATTGACAAAGCATTAGAAATATGATCTCATTTAAATTTATATAAATAAATTATATCTAAAATAATTGTAGGATTGCATAATTAGTAATTAAGTGGTTAACAATTTTTAACACCATAGAAGAGTGAGAGAGCTGCTATATTTGAACTTCTCATTTTATCTGTCTATTTAAACCATATCAAAGTTCTACTGTAAGGCAACACTCAAAATTACTTGCAACAGTTTAAATTACAACAGAACCAAAAATCAATTAAACACTTCCTACTACATAGTAAAAATGAAAACAATGCCAGACATAACAACTGGATAGTTTGGAAAGAAAGATCAATTTAACAAAAGCAAATAAATTAAATTACTGTTGGAACTGAAATATCCTTGCCAAGAGACAGAAGGACAAGGCTATTAATGAAAATTTCTGCAATCTTTGTAATCCCCTTTAGCCAAAACTATCCCAACTCAACAACATAGTTTTCAAAACAATAGGCTTTGCCCTAAAATAAGCTTACCATACTGTAGTTTGGGAAAAAACCCTCTCAATATGTAAATAAATCAAACAAATGAGCAAAAAATTACCCTCACTATAGTCTCAATTTGGTGATGGCCGCATTACATGATTGCTGTCACCCTCCTAAATCATAAATATGATGACTGTGCAATACTTTGGCTTCGATTCCTGAAAGATACTTTGGAATGTGCAATCCCAGAAAAAGACAAGTTGCTTTGAAGATTAGGTGCTACATTTTCACTCTTGTGTGCTCCAAGGCATTTTTAGAGATTAGATCAAAAGCGTTGCACAACCTTGCGAAACAATACAACTATCCAGATGAGCTATAGTACAACATGAAAATGTTTAAGCTCTTGCAGTTGACTCTTCTATCTTCTGTCCCCACCCTGTAATGATTTCTTAACCTTGGCCATTACGCCTTGATTTTTATTCAAATGAGAGGAGTTATTAACCAACAGATAACTACTCTAATGGATTGGGATTCAGTCTTTTTTAAAGAAAAGTTCATAACTAATAAATAGAACTCAATTTTGTAATGTCCGTGGTTCTGGATCTTCAAATGTCAGTGTTGTCAAATACATTTGCATGCCACATCTAACATGATGGTGTGGTGACTCAGACGTTAGGCTTGTCAGTCCAAGTTTGAAATCCCGTCCTTGCCTCAGCTCCTGCCGACCTAGTAGTTCAAAAGCATGCCAATGTGAGTAGATAAATAGGTACCACTTTGGTGGGAAGGTAACAGTGCTCCATCACATCACACTGGCTACATGACTGCAAAAATGTCTTCGGACAATGCTGGTTCAATGGCCTTGAAACAGAAATTAGCACCTCCCCCTATGGGGAGGTGGCAATGACTAGCAGAGCAAAATCCACAGGGATTCCTTTTAAAAAACAACATCTAACATGCCAGGATAAAATATTTTGATCTGGGCATGTTATTTTTAGATTGGTTATACCGGTAATATCTATCAGTTGCTTGAGCATTGTATTATATTTAATATTTATGTATTATATTTTTTTGTATTCCTGAAGAACAAATGGACATTTTAATTTGTAGCACACACAACAATAGTGAAATAACTCATTGCCAATTCTTTTCTAGACTCAATTTAAGACATACAGTAGGTCTCAATCTGGAATAGATCGGAGGAACTTGTTTTTTTTTAAACTTAACCAAATCTGCCTGTCAGTCATACAGAAAAGATTCTCCTGAATCACTTACAGAATGTACAACACTCTATCCACACGTCTGTCACAATTCTGCAAAACATGCTTCTCTTGCATTCTGATTTTTTAAAAAAGTAATGAGTATTTTTAATATGGTTTTTAATAGTTTTCTATTACATTCATTTTACATATTACAGAGAATTGTTTCTGAGCCATTACACTACTACTGGAAAGGTTGATGGAAACAGAGCACATGCAACAAATACTATTACTGAATAAATTTTAAAAAAAATACTATGTAGGGTAAATGCAACTTATTTTATTTCCTGAATATAAACACATCGGCAACCATTTTGTCAGAATGACTAAACAAGCATTGCAACATTACAGCCCCAAACCAGCTTTTTACCTGTGTGTGTGTGTGTAATGACATGACAAATGTACGAAAGAGGTGGCTGTTTATGTCACAATACAAGAATGCTTATTTCATCCTTTCCTCTCTTGCCCCTCCCTCTACCTAAACATAATTGTTCCACCTAATCTTATATCCCAAAAGCATTCATTGTATCACTTTTTATCTTTAAATACATACTTTCTTTCCTGCCTTCTTTCATTTACCTGATTAACCTCTGGTCATGTTAAACAGCTTTTTAGTGAGTCTCTCCAATAAATCTGCTGGTCCCTCTTCTGAAGAATTTAATACACCACAGATTTCCATATTCTAGAAACCAGAGATTTCTCCCATCACCTGCCACCTGAATCAATTATTGGAAAAAAAATGGTAGGGATTCAAGGATGTCTGCAGTGAGGGAAGGGGCAGAATTCAAGATTGCAGCTGCAACTATGCTGTCAGTGTCTTATGTGTGTCAACATAAAAAGGGTCAGGGTCAGGCACAAGAAATCAGGAACCAGGGTTGTTCAAATGTGTACAAGTTTAATCCATGCAAAGCTCACTACAAGAATCTGAACTACTAATAGTCAAGGTAAATTGGTGGTAAATACGAGTCAGCAAGATTCAAGGAGGGCTGGACTTAGAGCTCTTGTGGGTGCGAAGGGACTCCAAACTGATGATGTGTTTGACCTCTCCCTTTAGCTCAGCCTGGTCATCTCCTACTGTCAGAACTTCATTGCAGCTGACCTTTTTTAACCACTGCCGCTGCCATCACCACCATCACCATATATCCTGGCCACAGACTCCTTTTCAGGGATTGTATCTAAGATAGCATAAACCAGGTAGTCTACTACTAACTCGATCCTTTCCAGTGTCTATTTTAGTTGAAGATTCTAAAGTCTGGTTTTGAAATGGGTGTTCTGGGGTTGAAGTTGGCTTCATCTGTTCTTTAGAGGTGTTGAGCTTTGGATATCAGCTCCAAGTGGTTAATTCCAAATAACAGCTCTTGCACGGTGCTGATTAGTGTTAAGAAGGTGAAAGTAACAACATAAGCATTCCAGGCAATACTTTACTTTCAGATGAAAAGCTTATATACTATATAGACAAAGAAGGCAAAGATTCTGCTTCTTTTTATTTGCACTCTTACTATGTAAAGGAGAGGAAGCTTGTCTATTTTTTGAAGGATAGGTACATCACACCTGTTGATTGTTTTGGAAATGGCTACTGGACTGCTTATCAACCCGAGAACCACCTCTCAACACAGGCTATTCTTATCTACAGGATTCAGGTCTGATTATTTTTTGTAGAAAAGCTGTCATAATCCTGCATTGCCATTTTTAAAGCCCCTGGGTTTAAGTTTCTGTTTTATATTGGAGTTGAAGGTGAATTCACTTGCTTTGAACCGAGGTCCGTATGTCCCCATGTTTTGTTTGTCCTTCCTATTTAAATTCTAGAGTAGTTTGAAATAACTGCTGTTACTTTGACCTACAATGACATTTCAAAAGCTGAACAATAATTAGTGAAATAAAAGCCTCATAATTACTTTCCAACACCCACCCACACAAATTCTTTTTTGTGGTCAGGCGGAACACTTCATGGTTTTTAATGACTGAGCACTAAAATAAAAAAGCACAGACAGACATTTCTTAACTACCTAACCTGATCAGAATTTTAGCAGTCCAAAGTGGCACCTGACTGGAAGAATTATTATTAATATATTCAGTAGAGGCTGAAAAGTGAGAAGCAAGATTCTTAAAACAAAAAAAAAAGGAATTATGGTAAGAAATAGCCTCTTCATGGGGATTTACATTGTTCCTTTGTAATACATATACATAATATTTTCCTCCACTTGACTCAATCTATAGAGAAGCATATGCATTAGACCTGCATGAATCAGTTTTGATTCAATTTCACTTGGAAATTCAGGGTCTGCAGAAAACATGATTCAATTCAAGTTTGTGGCCTGAAATTTGATGGCTACTTGATTCAGTTTCAATTACTTTGTGATTTAATATTCTATTAAATAAATCAAAAAGAGTTCTCATTTGCCTAATGAGGAAACTTGAGAACACCCAAAGCTGTCCCACTTTTTGCAATATGGAACAAAAATACTGGGGATACTAGACTTACTATAGATATTTAACCTTGCCAAGATTCAATTAGATACCATCAGGTATTTTGCCATTGTATGTTTTTAAAATACTCCCTCTTTATTTATTTTATTTTATTTATTTTCATCAAGTATGTATTAGAAAACAGATGCAAGTATAAACATGATTATGAATACATGAGATGGATATGAATAAAAGGAAACATTAGGACAGGGACGGTAGGCACGCTGGTGCATTTATGCACGCCCCTTAAAGACCTCTTAGGAATGGTGTGAGGTCTACAGTAGACAGTCTAAGGTTAAAGTTTTGGGGGTTTGGGGAAGAAACCACAGAGTCAGGCAGTGCATTCCAGGCGTGGACAACTCTTTACTGAAGTCGTATTTTCTGCAATCAAGTTTGGAGAGGTTTACCATAAGTTTGTATCTATTATGTGCTCTTGTATTGTTTTGGTTGAAGCTGAAGTATTCATTGACAGGAAGGACATTATAGCAGATGATTTTGTGTACTACGCTTAGGTAGGACCAAAGACGGCGAAGTTCTAAGTTGTCTAAGCCCAAAATTTCAAGTCTGGTGGCATAAGGTATTCTGTTGTGAGCAGAGGAATGGAGGACTCTTCTTATGAAATATCTCTGGACTCTCTCAATTGTATTAATGTCCGATATGTAGTGCGGGTTCCAGACAGATGAGCTGTATTCAAGAATAGCAAAAGTTTTGTATCCTTTAGTTAGCAGTCCAATATTACCGGAGAAGAAGCTACGCAAGATTAGGTTAACAACTCTTAATGCTTTTTTGGCAATGCTGTTACAGTGAGCTTTGGCACTTTGATCATTTGAGATGAGTATTCCAAGGTCTTTGACAAAGTTAGGGTTGTCTACTAGTTCGTATCCGAACTCTTGTACTCCTTTTTGAGCAAACATAGAAGAGATGATGAAAGAACAGCAGCAGAGTTCCCAAAATTGTTTAATAAAAACAGACCATGGAGAAATTGTCTGAATCAATGTAGAAAGTGTCCTGCCTCAGTTTAAAAAAATGCAAACTTTTAAAAGTTGTATTTAAAAAAAACCAAAAAACAAGCAGCTCTTATCTGTCCATCTTCTGAGATGCTGTAGATTTGTGTTTGCTGATTTTGATCTTTGGGTTTTCCAGGATGTCGGAATATCTGGCTGAATAGGAAAGTCGATTGCCAGGCTGGGTGGAGCACATTAGTAAAAATATTGGCCTCTTCTGGGCAGAACTTGGGGCGGGGTGGGGGGGAGGCCACTAATTTACCTTTTTAGATTCTGCAGCTTTGTTAGCTCTGATTATTGGGTTACCTGGAGGGTCAGAAGAGCTGCCTAGCTGGTTAGCAAATTTGGAAAAGACATTCTCATCACAGGTGGGAATTATTTCTGTCAGGATAGTATGCTCAGTTAACTAGTAGAGGCAGCAAAATCAGGATGACCCAATGAAGTATAGTACCATCTGAGACAGAAAAAAGGTTGGCACAAAGAAATTGTCATTTGTAGGCTCACTACCCTAGCCCTATTTTTGAACAATTAGTTTGGCAAGCACATACAAACATTAGCCTTCCCTTCCCTTCCCTTCTCCTTCCCTTCCCTTCCCTTCCCTCCCCTCCCCTCCCCTCCCCTTCCCTTCCCTTCTCCCTTCCCTTCCCTTCCCTTCCCTTCCCTCCCCTCCCCTTCCCTCCCCTTTCCTTGCCTTACTAAATATTCAGGTTTAAAAAGTAAGTTCTGTTTTCCATCTATATTTAGAATGCAGTACACATTGAGTGCAAAATGCTTGAGAGTTACCCAGTTTTAATTGCTGCTATAAAATAGATCCCTACTTCAGTTTGTAAATTGGTTTGAATGGGTTAACTCAGCTGAAATTTCATCAAACTGAATCAGCCACTCAAGGCTTTTCATAGCCCTAATATGCATATAACCTATACACTCAATCGACTGGATGACTGGCATGGACACTTTATGGGTACTTGTCCAAATATCCATCCAATAAGCAAATCTCATCTCTGTAGTTTGACCTGCATCTGTAAGATATTATTACTGAAAACTGCTCTCATATTTTCAGTATGCAGAAAATGAATATTTTCCATCCACATCAATAGATATGCCTATGGCCATGGGACCATTGCCTCAGTAGTCTGCATCCAGAAAACCGAGTTCTCCCTTCAACATAAGATCCAGTCCTGCAGCTATAGCAAAGAGCAGATGGGGTGTTGGTACTCACCTGATATGCCCTTTCTCATAGGGTGGAGCTAGCCTCCAAGGATGGGAAAAACCTGCCCTCTAGCCAATCAGGACTGAGTCTGCAAAGTATAAATATAACCCCTCTGCTTTTGCACCCTGTCTTTTAACTCGGTCCTGATTGGCTAGAGGACAGGTTTTTCCCATACTTGGAGGCTAGCTCCACCCATGATGGAGAACTTGCTGCCCTAATGTACAAGCTATTATCACCTGAAAAGGAATTGCATTTCATATCATTTCAACTGTTCAGAATATGCTTGAATGAAAATCTTCTTTATGTATGTGGCCTAGAGGTGGAGCTCTTGCCTCACATTCAGGAGATTGTGAGTTCGATCCTAGGTAGAGGCAGATGTTAGGGTCTCCTGCATGGGCAGGGGGTTGGACTAGATGACCTGCAAGGTCCCTTCCAACTCTGTTAACCTGTTATCTGTTATTCACTGAAGTAAAAGAAACACATACAGATATAGAAACAAACCTCAGAGTACACTCTGTTTTTAGATCATGTCTTAATTCTCTGTTTAGATCAAGTATTCTACCTTCCTTTGCTGTTGGTTTTATTTTTCTGAACTTCATGTACTACAATCAGAATCACTCCAGTGCTGAGCTATGAATTGGCTCCTGGTTCATTTATAAATCCAAGACAAAGCTCTAAATGATTTGGGATCAGAAAAGCTGTCTTGTTTTACACGATCGTAGTTACTCAACTAACTACGACTTGTTGTAGTTTCTCTCCAACTTGTCTGTTGGAGAGAAGTTTCTCTCCAACTTGTCTGTTGGAGAGAAAGATGAAACAGTTAAATGGCTTTGACAAATAAAATAATCCAAGCAAGAAAAGCAAATAAATAACCCACCTTCCATCAACCCTAAAGCCTTGATCTTGTAGATAGAACTGCTGAAGAATTATTGTACACTTTATATTGTGATTCAATATTTAATTACATATTTTTCAATGTCCCAAATATAAACTTTCAATAAGATATGGTTTACAGAAAAAGAGAAATAATAAAATAGGGATAAGTAACATATGAGTGAGGTCACAATGAGTCTGTAAGGAAGCACTAAGTATGTTGAAGCCAAGCTTCTTTGTCGCTCCACAACTAAAATGTTAGGTTTTTATTACTTTAATCATGAAATGCGTAAGTTTTCAACAGGCAACCACAACGTTTTACAAAAATAAAAATAGAAACAAAATTTGAGAATCACAATAAAAAGGGAGAGAGAGTAAGACAGATATATTATTTATATTTGCTGTTTTTAATCTTCATAAGGAAGAGCAGCGATCACCAACCGGTGGTTCATGGACCACTGGTGGTCTGTGAGAAAATTTTGGTGGTCCACAGAAAAATTATTTGCATTTTTTATATTGCACTAAATACTATCTATCTTAAAAAAATCATATTAGTGGTCCGCGGGATTTAAAATTATGAATTTAGTGGTCCTTGAGGTCCGTAAAGTTGGTGACCCCGACCTAGAGTACTTAAGTTACTTCAGTGATTGAAGCAGCATATAGACCAGTGATGGCTAACCTTTTTGTCATCACGTGCCAAAAGTGCACGCACACACCCGCATTCATAATGAAATGCGTGCGTGACCCCCCATTTGCCCCACCCCTGCGCATGCATGCATGACTCCCCTGTATTCCCTCCACCCCCATGCATGCGTGCATGCATGACCCCTTTGTGCTCCCACTGCCCCCTGTGCATGCATATGCAACCCCCATGTTCCCTGCCCCAGCGCATGCTCCTCTTTCCCACACATGCATGTGTGCCCCTGCATTCCCCCATGCCCATGCATGTGCACATGACCCCCATGCTCCCCCCACCCCATGCATACATGCATGACCACCCACACTCCCCCACCCTCACACATGTGTGCGCAACCCCTGCACATATGCTCATGACTGCCCTGTCCCCACACGTGTGTGCATCTCCAGCATGCACCCTGCACCCCACGCATGTGCGGCAGAGACCCAAAAATCAGCTGGCCAGCAGGAGGCGTGTGGACATGCGTGGTGGAGCTGAGCTGGGGCGACGGCCCGCATGCCATCAGAGAGGGCGCAGCGTGCCACCTCTGGCACACCTGCCATAGATTCGCTATCATGGATATAGATAGACAGATAAAAATAAAAGCAGTACTGTTTGAGCATTTACATTTTAGTCTAAATCATGAGAAGTATAATAAGCTTCCAACAATAGTAAATTAATAGCAGCTTATGTATTAAGAAGCTGCCTTTCAAATATCAAAGTCAATAGTCTACTGACTGTCATCATTCCCCCCACCCAGATTCAGAAGGACTGTAAACCTCAGGATCATATCTAACAAAACCAAAACCAAAACCAAAGATGGAGAGTGGTGGACTATTTCTTGTCTGATAAGATATTATGCCACTACACCTCATTGTTAGGACTATGAATTGCAATAGGAATCTGCCTATTTGTTGATCTCTATTTGATGTAACTTATGCCAGTGACAATTGGTAAGAAGAGATAATAAAAACTGATGGCAGTTTTTTTTTAAAAATTATAAGGCTCCAAAAAATCTGCAAATTGTTGCCCTCTATCCTAATCAGAGGCATAGAAGATGGTCGAAAACAATATAAATAAGAAAGTAGTTCAGAATGGTGAAATATAAGGCTAGGATTTGTAGTACATGCCAAACTGAACTTCAGTTACATTTCAGATCTATTCAGATCGGTGCGGAAAAAAAGATGGGAAAGCAAGGTATAATATAAGGGTAATGATAATATGGCAGGAACATACCTAGTTCAACATTAACGTTAAATGGATGCCCAAATGCGTGAGCTAGCAAAAAACAAATTTAAGCTGAATATGTTTAAGTTTCCAGCAGGGCAACATTGGTCAGTTAAGCAAGATCTTCAGGTGGCAGGAGAATCAACACATAGTTGTGACTGGATGATAAACCATCAGCTACAGTAGTTAACTTTACCTCTTAGACCGGATTAGAGAAGGCTGCATGTATACAGAAGATTGAAAAGCCTAAATTGTAAAAATATTATGGTGTAATATGGAAACTTGCCCTCAGGGTGTCACCAAAGAGTAAGTTTTGTCTGCTATTTAAGTGCATGCTTGGAAGTGAAGAACAGAACAAGTATTAGCAAAAGAACAATGAAACAAAGTGTTTGTCAGTTTTCACTTCTACCCTACGGATAAAAGAGAGCTAGGAAATAATACTTTAGGAAGTATTTTTTGAACAATAGAATCTTGGATATGTACTTTGTATCCTACAATAATGCCAACACCCAATATCAGTGATGGCGAACCTTTTTTGGTTCGCGTGCCAAAAGGGGGGGGAATGCGGGGGATCACGTGTGTGCGTGCCCACACCCATAATTCCATGCACCCCCGCACATGCACGCATGACACCCCTGCTCCCAGCATGCAATGGAATGCCCATTTTTCGCTCTCCCCAGGCTCCAGAGCCTTCCTAGAAGCTTGGGGAGGGCGAAAACGGCCTTCCCCACCCCCTATGGAGGCTGGAAACAGCCTGTTTCCCGACTCCCAGTGGGCCCAGAAGGCCCGAAAATCAGCCGGCTGGTGCACACATGCACGCCGGACCTGAGCTCGCGTGCCCACCGATATGGCTCCGCGTGCCACTTGTGGCACCCGTGCCATAGGTTCGCCATTACGGCCCAATATGATAAAATTCTGAAGCATATACTTAAGGAAGACTTTTCTCTTTTTAGCATCTGTATTCATCTTTTCAGCATACAGTATCTGAACTGATGTCATCTCTGAAATGGTAACTACAGCTCCCTAACCATATATAAAGACACTGGTGCTAACAGGACAATCACTCTTCCTTGATAAAGCTCACAACATGTCCATATGCTTTTTAATACTGCTGTCCTTGAACTTACATGGGGGGATATCGCCTTTAAATGCTATTCTCAAACAGAATATTCCAAAGCCTGTGAGATAAATCATACCACTCATTTCCTTAACAAAGATGAAGAAACCATTAACTTAATTTTAGGCCACATGTATTAAATGATATATCCATGCAGTGAAAGGAAGCACATCACAAAACTTCTCTCTGTGCAATGATCTCTTTTACAAGAAATGAAATCAACGTATCTCTCCATTAAGAACTTTTTTTTTAAAGTATCATCACATATTTTTTTTCTCAAAGTGGAGACCAGAAATCTTTATATTTTAGGGCCCGTGATAACCATGAATACCATTCTGCATTCCAAGTATTCTTTAGGCAGAAACTTGCTCTTTCTCCTTAGTATTTCATTTTTGGCTTACTAAAATAACTATCACCTAATCAAAATAAAATATAATACGTGGCATCTTAATCTTTTCTTTTGAAATACATGCTCCAATGCCATTGTTGTGTATGAACTTTGTGAGAATGGATTTTCTTTGCTGGTAACATATCCCCCATCTTGTCATTTTAAACAATATTGTGAAATTTCTAAAATTTCCATAAACCACTCTGTTTACTGTCGTCTCTGTTTTACTCGCTTCTGGAATCACACTCATTTCTGTTTGAAAAATAACCCCAGAAAGGTGTTGGTGAAAATGAACTCCTAGAAGCAAACCACTTATCTAACACTTGTATTTTGTACAAGATAAGGTAGCAGCATATTTGGAACACTTCTTCTATGCTTGGGAATTGATATTAATCTGTTGCAAAGAGGGAAAAACCAACATAGCCCATAATTTACCTACCATTCGTAAGAGAAGCCAGAGAAACATAAAGGTATGAATATGGATGATTGTATTCATGCACAAGCAGCCTATGCAATGTAACTCTGGGGAATTTGGCATATTCTTATCTATCATATTATGCAGATGTGAATATATGTTAGTGCTGTTTAATGAACTTTCCTTAGGTACATTACATATCTTTTTGTTATATCTTTTTGCACTTGGGAGTTTTGGGATGGGAGCAAATCTTGATGTCTTATAGGCTGTTGCTTACACTTTAGTTCCACAAAAGTAAAATAATACAATTAAGCACAGGCTTTTGTTCTTCTAACATAGTTCCAGCAGAAGATAGTTCTAGTTAGAATTGACTCACATATAATTTTCTCAGATGGGAATGCTTATTACTAGATCTCACTTCTTGTACTGAATCAAAGAACCAATAGCTGACACGTGGTATAACAGATATTTAACCTTAGTACAATGTTAATGAATCTTCACTCCAGGTTATTTTCTTTCCTGGTGAATAAAAAAAAATCTTATGTTTTGCAGTCTAGCTTACTTTAGAAAATGTAGTTTCGTGATGGAATCGATCAAACCATTTGTGATCAGACACTGAATTATGGAGCAAATTTAGTGTATTTTGTGCAATAGAACTATAAGGTAAATTTGGAAAGGCTTGTTAGTTAATTTCTGTAGTTCATGTATAGTTTATCACTCGGAGACCACTAATAAAGATTTATAAGTCATTTGTTTGTGAAACAGTTCTCTAACACGATCCCCATTGGTTTAAAGAGGTCGTGAGAGCCCCAACACTTGCAACCTTCAAGGAGAGACTGGACTGCCATCTGTCTCAAATGGTGTAGGAACTCCTGCTTGAGCAGGGGGTTGGACTAGATGACCTACAAGGTCCCTTCCAACTCTAATAATAAATCTAAAAAATCTAAATAAATCTAAATCTAAACATTAAAGTTCCTTTCGAAGTAAGCCCTCAAATTCCAGAGATGATGAGTAACTGAGTTTATAAAGCTCACATTTCTTGTATTGTTTGCAAATACAAAATATTTGTAACAACAGTATATTGACCTTGCAAAGCCTGGGCCATTGTAGCATATTAATCATATTTGTTGGCATCCAGATAGCAAACGTTTGAGTCTCAGTTGTATTAAATGTTGTCACATACCCCATTGCCAGGCTAAGAAGTCATCCACAGTGGACAGTGGAAAAATAGAATCATCATACATTTCACACTCTAATTCAGCTAATCTCATGCCTGACCTTTAGAGAAAGCAGAGAAACAAGCACAGAGCTGTTACCCTTCTGACTACAACACTGAACAAATGCTCCACATACCTTAGGAGCATAAAAGAAAGATGTAGGGGATATTGAACATACGAGTTCAATCAAACTCAAATATTGACATTAAAATGTCTTATGATTTAAGAATTGAAAGAGAAATATTAATTTAGAAGAAAATGACTTTTTCGTCTACTCAATCCTGTACCACACACAAGTATATACCCCAAATAATTAATCACCATCTTCTATGACCTTCATCATGAATTTTGACGTTTATGCGCCTATTATTCCTTAAAACCCATACAAAAACAAACCATCCTTTGTGTTCTTGGAATTCCTAAGAAATTATTTTTAACTATTTATGCTATTTTATTTCCTAATAGGTTACATAGTTTTTTAATCTATTACATCTCTTACTCTGGCCAATTGTTCTTTTTAGATCCATGTGAGGCCAGCTTTGACTCAGCCATCAGTTGTCATGGATAGGATGCAGTCTACCTTTTGAATTTTTGAGGAAGAATGTTTTGCCATGATGAGACAAAAAGACAGTGTGATTTATTTTGGATTTCTGCCTGGTTCTAATTTCTATATACACCTATAGTATATGTTTCTGTGCTTCAGAGACGAGTCTTTATCTTTAATATGACTTAGTAATGTTAGTCTGGCTAAAGATCTAAGCAAACCTTTATCTAATGTAGTTCTGGTATTACTTCTTCAGTGGCACTATCATATGTTCTAGTATGTTTGCATATATGTGTATATTTATATCCTAGTTTTCCTCTAGAAGTTCAAGGCAGCATTTGTATCACTGCCTTTTAAATTTTTTCTTAACAAAACAATGCTGTAATAATTGTACAACGTAGTTGTAATAATTACAACTACGTCACCTCCGATCTGATCTAAATGTAGTTCATAAAATCATATATCAAAAAGTCCTTCCTGTCAATGATTACTTCAGCTTCAATTGCAACAATACACGAGCACATAATAGATTCTCTCTCTCTCTCTCTCTCTCTCTCTCTCTCTCTCTCTCTCTCTCTCTCTCTCTCTCTCTCTCTCTCTCTCTCTCTCTCTCCCCTTTCTGTATCTCTCTCTCTCTCTGTGTGTGTGTGTGTATGTGTGTGTGTATCTCCCTCTCATCCCCCGCCGTTGCCCTTACCTTCTCAAGCTAGGAAAGGAGTGACTGGGAGGGGAAGGTGAGGGGCAGGGCCAGTCAGTGATGGGATCACCTGACAGGGAGCCACAGCAGAGGGCCCAAAGAGCCGCATGTGGCTCCGGAGCCGCAGGTTGCAGACCCCTGGACTAGAGACTTCCTTCCAGCCCTATGATTCCTTTTTCCACCTCAAAGAGAGGTGGGGTGGTGGTGACAAATGTAAACTGCTCCAAACTCGACTGCAGAAAATATGACTTCAGCAACAGAGTGATCAATGCCTGGAATGCACTACCTGACTCTGTGGTTTCTTCCCCAAACCCCCAAAACTTTAACCTTAGAATGTCTACAGTCGACCTCTCCCCATTTCGAAGAGATCTGTAAGGGGCATGCTTAAGCGCACCACTGTGCCTACCATCCCTGTCCTACTGTCCTTTTGTCCTCTTTTACTTATATTATGTTTATACAAACAACTACTATCCTGTACATGTTTGACAAAATAAGATAAATAAAAATAAATAAATAAAAATAAATGTTCAGCTGAAAGAATGGCTGCCCCAAAGTGATTCAGTAAGCTTTTGTGGCTACAATGAACTAAATCCCGGCTCTTCCTAGCCCTACTTCCATATCTTAATAACCATCACCTTGGTTGCTTTCCAGATATCAGGACATTTACTAAAATCTGTAGAACAATTTCATAAAGTGTTTGGGAAGAAGCCAGTTTAGAGTATTCTAGGAAATCAGTTTTGGTTGAAAAAGGAACCAATACATTGAATGACTTAAAGACTGAGAGTTATTAAAGAGAGATTCAACCAAAAAGTAAGAAGAAATTTCCTGGAAGTGAGGGCAATTAATCAATGGAATAGCTTGTCTCCCAGAGTTGTGGGTGCTTCATCACTGGAGATTTTCCAAAGTTCATTGGACAGCCATTTGACGGTGATGGTATAAAGCTTGGATTAGAGCAGGGGTCTGCAACCTTAAACACTCAAAGAGCCATTTGGACCCATTTCCCACAGAAAAGAAAACACCTGGAGCCACAAAACCTGGGTGGGCGTGGCCAACTCGATGTCACTCACTCCCACCCAGTCACATGACTCCCCTAGCATACCCAGCAGGTCATTAGGGCAGACAACTGGTTGTTAAAAAACACCGGGAGCCACAAAACCCTTTGACCCCCCCCCTCCCTCCCTCCCTCTCCCCTCTCTGTATCCCCCCCCTCTCTCTCTCAGTTTAAAGCTGGAAAAAGCTGGTAATTACTGAGAAAGGTGAGGGGCAGGGCCAGTCAGTGATGGGATCACCTGACAGGGAGCCACAGCAGAGGGCCCAAAGAGCCGCATGTGGCTCCGGAGCCGCAGGTTGCAGACCCCTGGACTAGAGACTTCCTTCCAGCCCAATGATTCCTTTTTCCACCTCAAAGAGAGGTGGGGGGGGATGAAAAAGCAACAAGCTAAAGGATATTATGAAATGAAGTGTATACATTCAAAAGAGATTAAAATTTGAAGGTTTGAATGATAATAATAAAAAAAAAACCAGAGAGAATTCCTTCCTTAAGGACTGTCTTTAGAAAGCTAAAAGAAAGTGACACGAAGACCTTTAGCATCAGGGAAAAATGATGTCAGAGCAAAGCATTACTGGGCAAGGACTATTAGATGAGGGCAGTGCGCAGAAATAGAACAGAAGTCTGGCACAGTGTCTGCAAGTAGAGCTAATCTTGAAAGAAGATGTTGTTCAATAGCTCTGAAATAGTTACTATTATAGAGAATAAGCAAAAAAGCTAAGCTGATTCGGGGTGGGGGGGATCTCGGCCAATCAAAGGAAATTGTGTTTTCCAAGATTCTGCTGGATTCTGTCTAGTATTCCATTCAAGATATCACGAAGGGCATTGCAAAGCCACTCATTAAACAATATCAGAAATTAATGAATGAATAAAGGGGGGGGGAACCCAGAAAAATGAAAAACAGCAGGGGAGCAGTTAAATTATTGGGTGACATAGGAGTTAAAAGAGAGTTATAAGAGACAATAAAGAAATTGCAGAGGATTGGAATTAATTCATTGCTTCTTTTAGCGCAAAAAAGTGTGGCCTGCCTACTGGCATTTCATCACATTTTCAAGAAGGGAATCTGAGGAAATGTTATGAAGCACTTGAACTTATTGACAGGTTGATGACACACAAATCACTGAATGGACCCAGCAGGCATCCAGGGGTTCCTAATATGAAATTGTTGATCTTCTAACAAAAATATGTAACTGTTTAGCTTTTCTACTGGTGAACTGGATATTGGCCAATGTAGATGACAGTTTTTTTAAAGGGGATGCAGGCTAGTTGGTTCTAACATCTCTTCAATGTAAATTGGTGGAAAACATGATTAAATTTATAAGTGTTTTTGGTGGGTAGCCAGATCTTACATTAGAACAAAGCATATGCCTGTGCTGTGAGAATATGTCATGCCAGGTAGGACAGTATCACCTTCGGGACTAATTTGACTTCAAAGCAACTTGCCAGAAAGGCCATTAGCATTAATTATTATCCTGATTGGAAGAAGGGAGGGAGAAAAAAAAAACTATATATAATACTATGCATACATTTTCTAAATCTATTTCTTTGGGAGTCATTTGTGCCTCTTCTGATCTTCACTGGATCTGTAAAAACATCCCCCAAATTCAATGTTTTCATGCATTACTTTTTGCATTGTTATTGTACGCAACCCAATTTTCTCCATTTTCACAGAGAGTGAAAAAGAATATTTTTGACCTGGCAAACCTATCTCCTTTAATCTATTTTTGTTGTTGTTGTTGTTGTTTTATGCTTCATGGCTTCATTTCGCTATTTCATAGTGGATTGCAATCCTGGAAATGAGATAAGAGCACTTTATGTTCTTCTTTCATAATTTTCCTTCTGTTCAGTGCCTTAATTAGATTTTATCTTGAAAATCCTAATATCTCTGTTTTGCTTTTGAAAAAGTGCATTGTATTGTATTGTATTGTAAATTGTTTTCATTCTTTTTTTTAATAAACTTTAAACTAATCACAGAAGAAGGGGACTTGGATTGAAAATCACATTTCTCATTCAATAAATTGTATTAACAATTTAGTATATTTGAATTGACTTGTTTTAAATTGTAATACTTTCTTTATACTCAATTATTTCTTCTTGGTTTTTTTTTTTTTACAAAAGCAGTTTTGAATAGATTTATTGTTATAGTTCTGCTATGCCTACTTCTACCTATTATATGCCAATGCCTTATTCTTTTTATTTTAGAAAACTACATATTTTTTAAAAAATCTACCTGATATATTACATTTAAGGTAATCATTAGTTTGCTAATATATAACTGATTATACTGCAGTATAATCAGATACAAAGTATCATAGAATCTCTGTGAAAGAAGTACTGCTTCATCCTTTGATTAGTGGAAAATATGTTTAAAAACATGAAGCCATTGATGGGACATTATCAAAGAGTTTAGTTTATAATATCTAGAAATGTCCACTTTAAAATTATTCTTGCGCTATTGATAAAGATATGTGACAGATTAAATCAAATGCCTTTAATGTGGTCAAAGCAAAATCTCTCCCGTATGGAGCCTTCTCCTAACCTGGTATAACGTTATTCAGATTTGCAACTGTCTCAATCAATCAATCAATCAATCAATCAATCAATCAATCAATCAATCAATCAATATTTTTCTCAACATCCTCCCCAAAATCACACAACGTGGCTAACTATATTGCATGGCTTCACTTGAGTTTAGAACAGGTAGTGGAAATTTATCGCCGCTCGCTGAACTGGCAGTGATGATTGGCTGTCCATGCTCCCAAACCGGTCCTCTGATCACCGCAGCTTGGAAAAAACCCTCTGCACATGCGCAAAGGCTTCTGCGCATGCGCAGAGGGTCATTTCCGGTGTTTTGCGTGACGTGACGGTGGCAAAATGCACACTTCCATCGCGATCCGAACCGGCAGGGAAGGTAAGTAGAACCCACCCCTGCACATAGTCTATATGTGCTCAAACAACAATACATATAATATGTCTTAGGATGAATTTTGCTTAGGACCAATGTCCATGGTCCTACTTTTCTCTTCCTTTTTTTAGACTAATTGTAACCCAATGTTATATGAATACAGTTATGCTACAAGACTTTAAAATAAATAAACCTTTAAAATAAGTAAAAAAAAATATCTTGGAATGTGCAATGATTTTCCTGTATCTTAAGGCTCAATAGAAAACACTATTCCATTAAAGCTATAAAGTATGTAGCTAGAGTACTAGAATGGTGTTGAAAAGACTTGCTAATTTCATTATTTGTGTGGCAAAATGACAGAAGACATGTGAACATATAATATCAGAATCTAATATATGGAGATCTGAGAAGGAAAGATATAAAGAAGCTTACTTTAATATGGTGTAAAATTAGGGAGGCATGGTGGCATTGTATTGTTGATTCAACTAATATGTACATCTGTAGGCCAGAGTGACGCTATAGAGGAACTCAAAACTTTTTTTCTGTCATATTGTCATGTTTCAGAAGGGGTACCTGCCAAATAAGCACATGCTTCAAGTCTTTCAAATCTGTTGGCTTCTCTTATCTATTTCAATTATGTTATGCAAATATATGCATATCAGTGGTGGGTTCCTACCGGTGCAGTCCACTCTATAGCACCGGTAGCGGCCCGCTGGTGACGTCACAGTACTGGTGAGGTCGGTTGCCGGTGCCTGGGCGCTGCCATTTAAAAAAAAAATTAATTTTTTTTAACATTTTCTTCTGCGCATGCCCAGAAGCTGAGTTTCTGGCACTGCACATGCACAGCCTTCCTACCCCACAGTGAGTCCAAGCAGGGGAGGATGGCTGAGGGAGCGCGTGAGACGCTGAAAGAACGGGCGGCAGGAGCTATCTCCATTCCCCTCCCTTCAGCAGTCTGAGAAGCCACGAATGTGCGGTGATGATCCTAGGCATTTTCGCACATTTGAGGCTTCTCGAGCTGCTGAGGGGAGGGGGAATGGGCGGCAGTACCTATCTCAGTTCCCCTCCCTTCAGCAGTCTGAGAAGTCACGCCCACCTGGTCACATGGCCAGCAAGCCACGCTCACCTGGTCACATGGCTGGCAAGCCACGGCCACCCGGTCACATGGCTGGCAAGCCACACCCACAAAATAAACCACACCCACAGAGTGGTAGTAAAAAAACTAGGAACCCATGTGTTAAAAGAGAGAGAGAGAGAGAGAGAGAGAGAGAGAGAGAGAGAGAGAGAGAGAGAGAGAGAGAGAGAGAGAGAGAGAGAGATCACACATATGTATACATATCTTAAAACCCTGGATTATTCTCTTGAGACTGAAACATTAATTTTAAGAACTATAACTGCTATATGTTCAATATACTTGAGTGAATGAATATTTTAACATATTAAATAAAGTCTTACCAAGTCAGTATTGAAATAATGTGCTTAATACCAGGTAGAAATCTTGTTTGATATTAGATGTGAATTTCATTCTTAAAGAAGTAATTTCAATAAAATTCAATTTAAGTTTAAATAAACACATTTGCCAAAGTGTGCTTTTTCAACTTATATTGTGATGCCAGGGAAAGAAGTCAAGAGTTTGGAAACTGTGTTCAAACTTGTCTTTTGCAGAAAATAAAATGAAACACAGGAGCAAAAGTTCTAATAACATAGGATTAAGACAGGTTGAAAATTGTCAGAGCGCTGTTTACTTTTCCTTTGTCTCACATTGTTTCATGAGTAGTCCTACCAATTTGCACTCAGCTACTATAGCAGGAGGTGACACTCTTTATGATCACAGGTGGCAGAAACACATATTGACTCTGAGCTCAACATATCCCTACACTGAGCTGTGTATTGATAAAGTAATTTAAGGGCATCCTGCAGTGAATATTGTGCAGAGAAAAAAACATTCCCTTGTCTCCCCTTCCTTTTTGAAAAGTCAGCACAGAAAACAATTTGCGCTCTTTCTAACCTAGAGATTCTTTACAATGGATTTAATTCTCGTTCTAATTTAGAAAAGAATACAAAATATAAAGTCTATATTTATTACCTGCTTTAGGATCACTGCTTGCCTAACTCCAATATAATCACTTCAATAACCCAAGAAAGATCCATATATAAGTTTCTGCAACATGGAATATTACATGACTATAATTAAAATCAGGAGTTATTATGAAGCCCGGAAAGCTTCTTACCCATGTGTCTGCTTATCAAATCACCTGAAATCTCACAATTTATTTGCAATCTCACAGTAACATCTTACAAGAGTTCACGTGTGCATGTTAAAAGGACCTAACAATCTCCTGAGTTTGTGCTAGTATAAATAATTTTGAATTGGATCTGGGGAATTTGCAGGTTCCATGAGAGAGGGAAAGCATCATGTTTTGACCCTTGGCTGAAATAGTTGGAGACTTATATTTCTGAAAATGTCTTTGAGTCAACAGTTGAGTTTCTGAAATGGAGGAATTCCTCTCTCTATGGAGAGCAAGTGCCTACAAGAGGTTTTTCACACCACCAATTATCTATAACTCTAGTAGCATCAAGCAGTAGACATTAGCTTGGAATTTAAAAAAAACGTATAAACTGAATTCTGGGAATCCTCAGTTTTGTCAGAAATTACACTCTTCATGGTTATAGGAAAATACACTACTTGATATCCTCCTATTTCTCAAAAACCTGAATATCAATGCTTTCTAACATTAACAAAAGTTGAAAAGTTGAAAAATTCAAAGCAAGTATTTTCTCTACCAATCTCCTTGAGACACTAGTTGTTATACAGTTCTAACTTCCTTAGTAAAATAAGAGAACGAACCATTTAGTTTTTCCCAAGGTCTCCAAACTTCATCCATTGAATGATATTCTTCAATACATAGAAACATTGAATATCAGAAATCAAATGAACTTATATAGATTATCATGTATACCATATTAGATTACCATATGAAATCTAGTTCATAACAAAATGTTTTACCCTAATAGCATTTATATGCAAAGAATGTCTTGCTGGAACCCTCCAGGCTAAGGAGCTCAACAAACAAATAAGTCAAATATTTGTATTTGTTTATTTGTCAAGCATATATGATTATAAGCAAAGTATAAACAGTAAAACATGATTGAATATATATGTAATAGTACAAGCATGAATAAGAGTAAAAGAGGTATGAATATATGGGTACATTAGGACAGGAACGGTAGGCACGATTGTGCGCTTATGCATGCCCTTTACCAACTTCTTAGGAATGGGGTGAGGTCGATGGTAGATAATCCGAGGTTGAAGTTTTTGGGGTTAGGGGAAGAAACTACTGAGTCAGGTAAAGTGTTCCAGACATTAACCACTCTGTTGTTGAAGTCAATTTTTTTGCAATCAAGTTTGGAGTGATTTACATTAAGTTTGTATCTATTGTGAGCTCGTGTATTATTGTGGTTGAAGCTGAAGTAGTCGTTAACAGGTAGGACATTGTGGCAGATAATTTTGTGAGCTACACTTAGGTCAGATCGAAGGCGGCGTAGTTCTAAATTTTCAAGTCCCAAAATTTCAAGTCTGGTTTCGTAAGGTATTCTGTTGTGAACAGAGGAATGTAATACTCTTCTTGCGAAGTATCTCTGGACATTCTCAATTGTGTTAATGTCTGATATGTAGTGTGGGTTCCAGACAGATGAGCTGTAATCAAGGATCGGTCTAGCAAATGTTTTGTATGCTCTGGTTAAGAGTACAATGTTACCAGAGAAGAAGCTACGCAAGATTAGTTTAACCACTCTTAATGCCTTCTTAGCTATGTTGTTGCAGTGGGCTCTGGCACTTAGATCGTTAGAGATGAGTACTCCAAGGTCCTTTACTGAGTGAGGATCATCATCAAGGTCATGATCATCAAGTTTGTATTTTGTGTTTTGATTATTTTTGCCAATGTGTAAAACTGAGCATTTGTTGTTTGAGATTGGTAGTTGCCACTTGTTTGACCATTCAGAAACATAGTCAAGGTCTTTTTGAAGGGTTGTAGTATTGTCGGTGGTGTTGAATAGTTTAACATCTTCTGCGAAGAGGACACAGTTGCTTTATATATTATCACAAATGTCATTTATGTAAAGAATGAAGAGAGTAGGTCCTAAAACGCTTCCTTGGGGGACACCACTGTTAACAGGTACAGGGTTTGATAGAGCTGATCCTATTTTGACCACTTGTTGTCTGTTTGCCAGGAATGCAGTTATCCATTTGTGTAGGGGGCCAGAGATGCCATAAGATTTTAGTTTATGGAGTAGTTTGTCGTGTACTACAGTAAAAGGAAGCCAAAATGGTAAATGAGACTAAAGAATAAAGGAATTAGATATATTTTTTCTAGAAAAGAGACAAGGGAAAAGGGATTATCTGGTAGCCATTTTCAAGCATTTAAATGTGTGCAAAGAGTGTATAGAAGAAATTTGTTTGCTGCTCCTCCTCCAGAAGATAGAATGTAAGCCAAGAGATTCAATTCATAAGAAAGATGATTTGAATTAAACATACTGTAGATACAGCTGTGAAATCAACAGCAGTAAAGCTTGATAGAAAATAGACTTTATTTACTTTTCTTATTTTTTTTTGCTTTTGCTAATTATGGAAAAAAAAGCTTCTTGACAGTGTGAGCATTGAAAGGGATAACCTTGGAAAACAACAGGCTCTTCTTTATTATAGGTTTTAGAGTACAATCTGTGTGGCTGCCAGCCAGAAACGCTGTAGAAATAGGTTTCTGTGTTGGTAGTGTATTGGATACATTTGTCTTTTGAAATGCCTTTTAACTATAATTTTGCAGTCTCCTTCTACCCATTTCATAATGTTGGCATTAACTTGTCAAATGCTAAATTGCTTGGGGATAATTTATTGAAAGAATAATCTTTCCTCATTTCTTTATTTTAATTCAACTATGTTTCACCAGACACCCCCCCCCAAAAAAAAAGACCTCTGTCAATTAAAACAGTATACAGATAAAACAGTCATGGTAAATAACATGACCTGCTGAGGCTATTCTCCAAGTATTTCTGCCAAGTAAAACTATATTTCAGAGGTAATGCAGAGCTTCAATCACACAGTTACAGTTACCATCCTAACTTTTTTGACAGCTCCCTGTGGATGCTCCTGGCTTCAGTTCTAGCACACTTATGTCAAAAAGAATAGTGGACTTCTATATTGCTCTCTTTTCAGCACCAGAAAGGTTTTTTTCATTTTAAAACCTTTTAGTGCTTTTAAAATCCTTTTCACTGCTATTATCCCCCATTGTTGGCTGCACGACTGATTATATGATTTTGTTGGTTTTATTCCATTTTAGGGGTCATGTTTCTATTTTATGACTTCACATTAGGATTTTTTTTTTGGTCTGTTGTTTGGTTTTTGCTGAAAAGCATCTAGGAATCATGGTTTTAAGCAGCATATGTATATTTAAAATAAATATATTGTATAAATAGAATATTTACTTGTCTTGCATTTAGATATAATGCATGAATGTGCAGTCTTATTCAAGAAAATTTAGATATTAAAATCCTGGTTCCCTCCCCACATTTGGACTCTGACGTTTTCCAAGGGGAAGAATGGATTGTGGAAATGTCAGAATGTTCAGAAATTCTGAAGCGGACATGTTCAGAGAACAAATAACAAAACTTTTTTTTAAAGACTGGAAACCTTAGATCAATGGTGTCAAACTCGTGGTCCACGGGCTGGATGCATCACTCGCTGGCCACCCCCACCCCCATTTGAGCAAAGAGGGAAAAAGTTGTGATATGTCACATGACGACAATGTGACGCCACAATTTTGACACCCCTGCCTTCTTTTTGCTGAAAGAAGAAAATAATGAATTGATTTATGGATTTGAAGATTAAGTACCAGTTAAATGAGGGGGTGAGATTTGCAAAATATTTAGAAGGAAGGGTTGCATATGATTGTCATTATCTGTTGAAAAGAAGGTTGAAAATCATTTATACAGTATATTTTCTTTTTCTTTTCTTGTACTTTTTCTTTTTCTTTCTTTTGATGTAATAATAATTCTTTCTTTTGATGAGAAGAGCTGAGGTGGCGCAACGGTTAGAGGCAGGTACTGCAGGCCACTTTAGCTGACACTGATCCGCAGGTCAGCGGTTCAAATCTCACCGGCTCAAGGTTGACTCAGCCTTCCATCCTTCCGAGGTAGGTAAAATGAGGACCCAGATTGTTGGAGGCAATATAAATATACATTGCTTACTGGTGTAAACCGCTTAGAGAGTGCTTGCACTGTGAGGAGGTATATAAATCTCACAAAATAAATAAAATAAATAAATAAATAATTTTAAATAAATAAAAAGTACTCTGCTGCCTACCAGGAGACAGAACTGAATCAAAACCTATTTAATAAATGGCTGAGGTCACCAACACCCTCAGCGAGTAATCAAGGTCTAAGAGAGAGATTTTGTGGGAATAACCGTCATTGTATCAAGTTGCTTTCTACAATTAGCACAGATCCCTTAAAACTGAGACCATTACTTGTTTGGCAGTCAGTGTCACATCTTTTTACACATTCTTTACCAAAGCATTCATGGAGCGTGCTAATAGAAAGTTGAATGCTATAATCTGCACTATGAACCCAATCATACAGTTTTCAATTGTCTTCTTTCTTGGAACCTTTGAAAGCCCTGTAGAATTAACAAAAAACATTACTCCAGGTGCCTAGAAACTAGTATATGAAGCCCAGTTGACTAATGGGTTTATCTGCTATTACTTACCTATTGCAAGGCAGGTTTCTGAAGAAGTGAAATAACAGTGCAGGTTACCAGCGAGACCAGCAAAAACTTCAATGTTTGCGTTTGAACTCAGAGCTGCTTTGACATATATTCTAATTAGGCTCATGACAGGATTCGGCATGCCAGCTCTTTCTCACATTAGCTTCTAGAGTTTACTGGCTGAAAAAGGGATGCTTTTTTCTCCTGCAATGAATCAGGCATCATATTGCCTGACACCAAGCTCTTGATTAGATACATATTTGTTCTAATGATCCACCTGCTTTCAATTAAGTGCCAGGAAATCCACCTTATTAGCAACACAGGCTAATGACCCTGATACCGTCAATAAAGCCACCCCCCCCCCTCTCTCTGCTTTTGTGGGGCGCTGGATAAAAATGCTCCAAATATAGTTTCCGTTTTTAACAGTATTGCCTGAAAAGTTAACCACAGTTACAAACATCTGCTGTGCAGGTTACCAAATAAGAGCTACGTTGAGGCAGAAGACCTGTAGTGACTTTTATTGTACCAAGGGTCAACGACAGAAATATTTCAAGGGGGAGTTTACACTACCACGCTGAAAGCCTTGTAGTGAGAGGATGCATGCAGAAACATTAGGAGGCATGAATTTTGTCTCCCAGGATATTTTGAAAACATACTTTTAATAATCATAGAATCAGCTGCTTAAGACAGGTGTGTGAGCAGCAGCTAATAGCCTCCAGATTGGGGGGGGGGGTAAGGCAACATTTAAAAAGTTATGAATTCCATGTCTTTAGAAAAAGAGAGATGGAAAAACGGCAGCTGAGCCAACAGAGAAGGATCTGCAGGCAGGCAAGGTTGAAAATATGAATGGGGGGGGGAAGCAAAGGGTGGTTATTAGGGGGTCTGTTTTACTAGAAGAGAAGAATTGGGGAAAGTGGAGAGGGAAAGAGAGAAAGCTAGTATATACAGTATGTACAGATAAAGATTAAAATCAAATATCTCAATGAAAGGAAGTCTAGTGTTGTTCTTTTTCCCTTGCAGGAACTTTACTCCCCACTGATCCTTCAGATCAGCCGTGATAAAATAATTTCTCTGATTCATAGAAACACAGAGGAATACTCTAACCATTTGCCTCTATGACGTTTATATATGGACATTTATTCATTAGCTTCAATAGTTTAGATTTGTGCCTAGGACAGCAGTCCTCATACAGTACCTTTCCAGACAAGTGGCTGTGCTTGAAAATCTCCAATTAAAGAGTATCCAAAATTTTAAAGGGCAAGCTGCTCTCAAAATGGGATAGACAGCTACACAACCAGATGGATCAACAACTGGCTGACTAACCGCACCCAACAAGTAGTCCACAATGGGTCTAAGCAGTGGGGTGCCACAAGGTTCCATCCTAGGCCCAGTACTCTTTAACATCTTCATAAACGACCTAGATGAGGGAATAGAAGGGGAACTAAGCAAATTTGCAGATGATACAAAGCTGGCGGGAGTAGCTAATACCCCAGAGGACAGGCTGGATGGATCTCGACAGACTTGAACACTCAAACAAAATGAAATTCAATGCAGAGAAAAGTAAAATCCTACACCTAGGTAAGAAAAACCAAAGATACGTATATAAACTGGGTGAAACCACACTCAATAGCAGCAACTGTGAGAGTGATCTAGGCGTCTTGGTGGACAATCAACTAGATATGATCCAGCAATGTGCACTGGCAGCCAAAAAAGCCAATGCAATCCTGAGTTGCATTAACAGAGGGATACAATCTAGAACTAGGGAGGTACTAATACCGCTCTATAAAGCCTTAGTTGGACCACACTAGAGTACTGCATCCAGTTCTGGTCACCACACTATAAAAAAGACATTGAAGCTCTATTTATTTATTTTATTTTATTTTATTAATGGTTATAGGCCGCCCAACTCCCATGGGACTCAGGGCGGCGAGAAAGTGCAGAGGAGAGCAACAAAGATGATAAGGGGACTGGAAACTAAAACATACGAAGAGCAGTTGCAGGAACTGAGCTTGGCCAGTCTGGCGAAGAGAAGGACCAGGGGTGACATGATAACAGTGTTCCAATACTTGAGGGGCTGCCACAGAGAGGAGGGGATTAGGCTGTTTTCCAAAGCACCAGAAAGCCAGACAAGGAATAATGGATGGAAACTGACCAAAGAGAGATTCAACCTGGAAATAAGGAGGAACTTTCTGACAGTGAGAGCAATCAACCAGTGGAACAGCTTGCCTGTGGAGGTTGTGAGAGCTCCAACACTTGAAACTTTCAAAAGGAGATTGGACTGTCATTTATCCGAAATGGTGTAGGGACGCCTGCCTGAGCGGGGGTTGGACTAGATGACCTACAAGGTCTCTTCCAACTCTAACAATAATCTAATCTAATCTAATCTAATCTAATCTAATCTAATCTAATCTAATCTAATCTAATCTAATCTAATCTAATCTAATCTAATCTAATCTAATCTAATCTAATCTAATCTTGCTTACTAGCTCTTATCATCAAGAAGTTACAATAATAAGAATAAGAAGTTACACAATAGATACAAACTTAAGGTAAACCGCTCCAAACTCGATTGCAGAAAATACGACTTCAGCAACAGAGTTGTCAATGCCTGGAATGCACTATCTGACTCTGTGGTTTCTTCCCCAAATCCCCAAAACTTTAACCTTAGACTGTCTACTGTTGACCTCACCCCATTCCTAAGAGGTCTGTAAGGGGCTTGCATAAGCGCACCAACGTGCCTACCGTACCTGTCCTAATGTTCCCATGTACTTATAACCATTTCATGTATACATGTTTATACTTTTACTGTAATCTTATAGATATGCTTGACAAAAATACATAAACAAATAAAATAAAAATAAGAAGTTCCTCCTTATTTTGAATTTGGATCTCCTTCTGTAAAGCTCCCACCCATTAGTTTTAGGACTGCTCTTGATACAGCAGAGAATACATCCATACCTCTTCCCTGTGACAGCTCTTCAAGTCCTTGGAGAAAGATCATGTCTGTCCTTAGCTTTCTCTTGCTTTCATTAAACATACCCAGTACTTTTAACTGTTCTTCATATTTAGTCTCCAAGCCCATTACCACTTTTTTTGCTTTTCTCTGCATTCATTCCAGTTCCTTAGAATTCTTCTAATATAGTAGCAATCAGAAGTGGATGCATTATTCTGCTGTGGTTAAACAGGCCAGCATAGAACAAACCTTGATACCATTATTTTTCAGTCCAAAATTAGAATTGAGTCCTTTTGGCATCTGCAATATACAGCTGTCCCACGTTTAACCTGTGGCCTACCAGAATGCCCAGTAATCCTCTTGAGCCAGATGTTGCCTATCTTATATCTATGCATTTACATATTTTTCTTCCTGTTGTAGATCTCCTAATTACTTTGGTTAGAAGGCGTAGGTAACAAGTCTTCTGAATGTCTGTTACACTATGCCGTCAAAATGCACCATTTATAGGAAGTTTACTGGATAACTTGCTTTTTTCACAGAAATCTACTCCATACCTGTTATTGTTATAAAATCATGAACATGTCAAGAAGCTTCTTCCTTCCTTGAGGGTAGTCTTTTTGCGAAATCCTGTTGAAGGAGTTTATTTCCTGAGACTCACTTGATCATCCCTCTCTTTCTCCATGACTTCAGAGCTCACTTGATCATCTGGCTAGCTTTTGCAAGCACTATATTTACAATAGACACATAGATGATTCATGGCAATAGAAAGTGGAAACATCAAGCAGGTATGCAAAATGCTTAGTTCTAAACAGTTTCAAGAGTGAAACCTCCTATTCTAAGGGCTAAAAATGCTGTTTTCTAGCATAAAACAGTCTGTTTCAAGTTTTTTTTGGAAGCTTGAAACAGAGTGTGCTGGGCTGGGAACAGATTTGTTTTGACCTCAAACACTTTCAGAATTCTTGAAGCAGTAGTTTCACAGTTAAATAGTTAGTTTGTGAAAAACCAGGATGTTTCATGCTCAGAATGGTTCAAAATGAAACTTTTGAATGCCACAATCAGCAAGCTGTTTTCTAACTTTTTTTTCTGGAAGAAGGGACATGTTGTCAGATGTTTCACTCATGTTCAAATATAACAGGCAAGATATATGACAGATGCACTGTATATTTTACTTCTTCTTGCCTGCACTGTTTCTTATGAACTAGATGTACCCTCATACTTAATTCTTCACTCAAGGTTCTTTTTTATCGTATGTTTCTTTTCGTTTCTATTTAGACCATTCAAAATCTGCTTTAAAAAAGGGAAGTGGTGTTCAAATTGTTTGCTTCAAACTGCTTTTCTGCCTAAAATAATTTCCTACAATGTCTGCTTGATCCAGATTTCAGGCTGTTTTGAAGATGATGATAATATCAAACTCTGCACCAGTTAACAGCGGTGTCCCCCAAGGCAGCATTTTAGGACCCACACTCTTTCTGTTTTACATAAATGACCTTTGCGATCATATTATAAGCAGCTGCATCCTCTTCACTGACAACATAAAACTATTTAACACCAACAACAACATTGCTGCCCTATAAAGCAACCTTGACTATGTGTCAGAATGGTCAAACACATTGGCAACAAAAAGCTGGGAGGATACAACCTCATAGAAGACCCTCACTCCATCAAGGACCTAGCAGTACTCATCTCAAACGATTTAAGCCCTAGAGCTCACTGTAACAGCATTGCCAAAAAGGCATTAAGAGTTGTTAACCTAATTTTGCAAAGCTTCTTCTCCGGTAACACTGTACTGAAAACTAGGGCATACAAAACCTTTGCCAGACCAATCCTTGAATACAGCTCGTCTGCCTGGAATCCACACTGTATATCGGACATTAATACAATTGAGTGGGTCCAGAGGTATTTCATGAGAAGAGTACTCCACTCTTCTGCTCATAATAGAATACCTTATGCCACCAGGCTTGAAATTTTGGGCTTGGACAACCTTGAACTATGTTGCCTACGGTCTGACCTAAGCAAAATTGTCTGCTACAATGTCTTGCCTGTCAATGACTTCTTCAGCTTCAACCACAATAATACATGGGCAAACAATCAATACAAATTCAAGGTAAACTGCTCCAAACTCGATTGCACAAAATACAATTTCAGCAACAGAGTGGTCAATGCCTGGAATGCTCTACCTGACTCTGTTATTACATCCTCAAACCCTCACAGCTTCAACCTTAAACTGTCTATGGTGGACCTCACCCCATTCCTAAGAGGTCCGTAAAGGGGGCGTGCATAAGCGCACCAGCATGCCTACTGTCCCTGTCCTACTGTCCCCATTTATTTGTATTCATTCATTTCTTTCGTTCATATTCATATTCATATTTATACCTGCTATCTTGTACATGTTTGACAAACTAATAAATACAAATACAAAATAATAATGATGAAATGGAATGGAAAAAAAGAGCAAAGCTGGATATGCCTCTTTGCCATGATCTTTTTGTGGAAGATCTAATGGAAGAGTGCATGCACAGTATGGAATTTTTAGGATCAGATTTCAGTATTTACATAGAATTCTTTATTGGCCAAGTGTGATTGTACACACAAGGAATTTGTCTCTGGTGCATAAGCTCTCAGTGTACATATAAGCAACGGGTGATAAATCATAATTTATCATGATTGTGTCATAATTGTGTCATAATTGTTGGGGGCAATGTAAATATATATTGCTTAATGGTGTAAACCGCTTAGAGAGTGCTTGCACTATGAGGCAGTATATAAGTCTCACTAATAAATAATAATAATAATAATAATAATAATAATAATAATAATAATAATAATAATAATAATAATAATAATAATAATAATAATAATAATAATAATAATAATAATAATAATAATAATAATAATATAATCATTATAAATCATAAGAAACAATACTCAGTGATAGTCATAAGATACTTAATAAAAGCAATCAACATAAATCATAAGATATAAACACCAAAGTGATAGTCATAAGATCCTAAAGGAATAGGTAATGGGATTTATTACCTATTTCTAGGTTTCTATGGAGATTCATGGTTGTCCCAAAGATGCTTTTTCAAGAGGCAACAGGTCTTTCTGGTTTTTCTTTGAAGACATCTTGGAGAAGCTTCTTGGATGAGAAGCGAAACATTTTCAAATAAATACCAGAAAGTCCAGTTGCCTCCTGAAAAAGCACCTTTGGGACTATTTCTAGGTTGTTTCTAGGTTTCTGGAAATTTATAGAAAATTTCTAATTTCTAATTCACTTAAATTAATTAATTTCTAATTTCTAGGTTGTGCTGCAAAAGATCAAAAACTGTTGATCAGTGATGAGCAGCCCATAGTTGATGTGGATCCCTCCAGCACCCTATTCATTCAGAAATTACTCCACACATATGCAACGAGAGTGGTTTGCCATTTCAGAGGTATAGTACTTTATTCCCATTTTTAAATTCCTGTCACTTCTGATGACTTGGATCATTGGTTTATTGTGGTTGGTAGAAAGACTTGAGATGCAGTTCTGATATTTCACTCTAGAGAGTTACTTTCAACCAGCAAATGCATTTTATTATAGGCATAGTGAGTGAATATGAAATGATAATCTGTTAGATATGCTCACATTCCTATAATCCCAAGCAGATTTTTTTCCTGGGAAGCTATGGCAATTATAAATTCATTTCTAATTTTGTCCTTAACATATATTTTTTTCTTCTTTTGTCTGTCACTCCATTTTGGGATCACTTGCATGTCATTTATCCGAATTTGGTTGAGTTCTTGGAATTGCTCAAAAACATGACCTCAAAATCTCAAATCCTGGTAGGCAGTGCTAAGCAAAGGCTCCCAGATTCAGCCCAGGGATGAATCCAGCTTCTTTAAAACTCTTGATTAAATAGAACACATTGCAGCTATAGATTCTTCTATCAATTTTCCTTCAGACTTTTCTTGTGCTGCTTCACTACAAAAACTTTGAAGGTTGGAGAAACTGGAGTCAGAAATAAACCATAGCTTAAGCTAATAGTTTATGTCAATAAGCCATAATTAAACAAAATCCCCTGATTGGAAAGCTGTACAGTTGAAACCAAGAAATGGTTTCTACTGATTTTTGCACTTGAACTGTACAAGTAAGATGGAAAGGCAAATGTACACGGCAGAGTTTCATCGCTTGAACATTATGAACTAGTGAAACTTTAAAAAATTAAGTTAAACTCTTGCTCCTGAATATGGAAGAAAAGAGAGTGACACTAAGCAAAATTACTACAATTATAGCTAATAATTAGATGACATTCAAGCTTTCTTCTAGGGAGCCCTAAGGTAGTCCTTCCAATGCTCATTTTATACTTTCAAAAAGCTTCAGAGGAAGATTGCTCTGGTGAGATGGGAATTCGAATCCTCATCGTTTTGGTTCTAGCTGAACACTCCTCCCAACACAATCCTTACTCTCCGTATACTTGAGGACACTTAAGCTCTTGCTTCCTTGAAGTGAGGTCATATGCTTGGGTGGCTTTTGACAACTTGAAGGACTTATCATGTACAGAAATAATAATTCTTTTGGATTGTTAATATAAAATGAGACCTGATTTTTTTTAGTGCAGGAAGATGGACTTTCTAAGCATAATAATAAAAAAGAAAAGGAAAAAAGTATGCATTGTAAGAGTCACTTGGCTTAGTTGGGTGGCTATAGAAATTAAATAAATAAATAAAATTATAAGTTCAACAAACAAAATATATTAACTATTAGCCTCTTTCTATACTTCTTATTGATTTATAATTAATATTAATATAATATTATATTATATAATAATATGATATGATATGATATTAATCTAATCTAATCTAATCTAATCTAATCTAATCTAATCTAATCTAATCTAATCTAATCTAATACAATACAATACAATACAATACAATACAATACAATAAATATCATATCATATCATATCATATCATAACATAACATAACATAACATAACATAACATAACATAACATAACATAACATAACATAACATAACATAACATAACATAACATAACATAACATAACATAACACAACACAACACAACACAACACAACACAACACAACACAACATAACATAACAACATAACATAACATAACATAACATCTCTTTAATCAATAGAGCTGTCAATCATTTAGATAAAGTCAGAAGGCCCAAAATCAAGAAACGTGCCATTTTTTGATGTTTTAATTTAATTTATATATTTATATATGAGTATGCCATAACACTATCATACATAACCAATGAAGTGACTACACAAGGAGAACCCTGAATGATGGCATGGTTGTTTATTTGGCTGGTTACAAATTATATGCATGTGTGTGCATACACACAGACACAGACACAGACACAGACACAGACACACACACACACACACACACACACACAATATAATATGCCAACGTTACACGATGTCAACTTTTGAAAGGGTTCATCCTTGAGATATTTATTTTCTGTTTATAAAACTTGTCTGTCACTCAGCGACTGGAATCCCCAAATACTTTCCAAATTATGTCATTTTTATCTGACTCATTTCCCACCTTCATAGAATTATACAGAGGATGAAAACATAGAAGGAGAAGAGGCATTTTTCCTAGCTTTTACACTCTGGATTCAGGAAAGCAGCAGCAGCAGCAGCAGCAGCAGGTCTATATCATAAGATCTAATTATCAAGAATTGCCTTTTCTGCCCCAAAGCAACCATTTGGATGACAGTGTTCTGTGCACTGTAAAACAAAATGGGAAGCCAGTGCCGTATAAACTGCCTCACCGCTTCCTGCCACTTCTTCTGATATCTGCCTCCCCATCTCATTTATTTTCCACACATTAATGGTAGCAGTCACCTTGAGCTGGTGATGCAGAGTAATTTTCACAGAAACCTTGATCAGAAACCATAAATCAGCCTGATGTGCTTTTATGGTCTAATAACATTCTGTCTGCTCCTACCAGCTCTTATGTAAAACTGCACTGCAGTGAAACTCTTGTATTAGATTTTATTGCAGATATCCTGGCCCACGGTCTATTCCTATCTTCAGTGTGCACTGTATATGTGGACCAACATTTCAAAACTACTCCTATATTAAGAAATCTGTTTAACTATACACAGGAGAGAATGCAGATCAAAAACCATAAAGCCTCCCACCAGCATTTAATTTCATTTATTAGAATACCAGAGTTCTCAAAAAAGCAGAGAGGTGAGGGGAATAATTTCAGGAACCTAATCACCTAAAGGTGTCTGCTAAGATTTTCAGGAAAATAGAAGAGAGGAGATACAGCTGGTGAGGGTATTAGATATATGGAAGATATTTTGCCTCACCCCTATGGAACTCATATGTTATGGCGGAGGGCTTCCAGCATAGAACTTAGGGATCATAATGAACAATGTTATTTTTATACTGCAACATTTTTGGAAAGCCCAATAAAGACATTTTTTAAAAGACCTAAGAGAGATTTGGCACATACGTTATATAGTAAAACAAATCTAGGGACAATTTCTGACTTCAATTCCGACTCCATCAGAAGATGTAAATCAAGAATTACTCTACTGGCTGGATAAAAATTGTTGCTTGAAAAATAATAATGGGAAATTACTTTTTTTAGAAATTTTTTTGAAATTACTTTTTTTGTAATTGAGGAATCAACAATTCCTGTTTTCCATTGAGTCGAAAACAAAACAAAACAAAAATTAATGCCTGTCACTTTCTAATATTTCTTTTTTGTACAGGCAACTCAAATGTCCCCACTCAGTTCCTGAGCCTGAGCCTGCTGGCATTTCTAATAGAAGATTTCTTTACACATATACATTAGAGCAGTGGTAGGTTACTGCCGGTTAGGAGCGGTTCTCCTGAACCTGTGGTGGAAATTTGCCCCCTCTCGCCGAACCAGCAGTGATGGCCGGATGGCCACACCCCGAACCGGTCCTCCGGTCGACACTCCTTGAAAGCGGCTGGCAAAGAACCCTCTGTGCATGCGCAGAGGGTCATTTTCCTGATGTGATGTCGGTGCGCGTGCGCAAAGCAAAGCAAAATGCACATCTCCAACGTGATGCGAACCGGTAGAGAAAGTAAGTAGAACCCACCCCTGTTAGAGGTGTTTAAAATGTTTAAAATGAAATTTAAAACATCTGAATTAACTTGGGAAGGCTGATCTAGCCAAACTACTTGACTCCTCACTAAAATCCCCAAATTCTCTGCAGTCAGAGACACTCAAAGGACTTTGAAAGATGATTCAGATAATAACAGAATGAGCACAACTCTGGTTCATGATAATACTTTGCACAGATGTTCAGCTGCTCAGTTAACTAATATCCTGAGTCTAAATATATTGATTAAATTCATTGGATCATAGAAGGATTAGAATGGATTTGGAAGATCATCCTGTCCAATCCTCTACTCAAGGCAGAAAGTAACTGAGATTCATACCTAAAGTCTTTGGACTTAGCTGCAAAACTATGCAATGCACATATTATCTGCTTCCTTATCTGTCATTTGCACTTACTTTGAATCACATATATTTCTCAAAACTATATAATACAGTGGACCAGTTCCCTTGGGTCAGTTACTGCAACTTCTTGGAGACCACACCAGAATTAATAGAGACTTGGAATTACAGTACAAACAGTAAATCTCATCTTCCTAAGGATCAATTTCAGCCTGCTTTGTCTCATCTAGGCTGATAGCCTCTAGGCCAGGAGTTGACAACCTGCGGTTTCCGGAGCTGCATGCTGCTCTTTGGGCCCTCTGCCGTGGCTCCCTGACACCCTATTGCGGCAGTGGCATGGTCGGAGCCTTAGTGCGGGAGCAAAGTGCCCCTGCAGTTGCCTTTGCGCGGCAACAGCTTTCCCCCTTGTACATTTGCTGTTGCCACCAGCAAAGATTGCTGGGAGAGAATGGTAGGGGTGGATCTTGCGGGGTGGGAGGCCATCCCTCAAGCCTGGCCTTCCTCCTCCCTTGTCGGCGAGGCCAAGAGAAAGAAGGGGGATGCTTGGGGAGCACAACAGCCAAGTGGGGAGGGGGAGAGATGACCCGGCAGAAGTGCCCCCATTGGCGAGTTGGACAGTGGAGAGGCGTGGTCCTGCTCTCACTTTCTGTTTCCTGTGCCTTCCCCGATCTCAGCTCTTTCAGCAAGAGCTATATTTCTGTTTGTTTTCGTTTCTATTAAATCAGTGGGTGAAGCTGACAGGAATCGAGGCAGACTTCAGAAGTGAACAGCAAACAGCAACCTTTATTTCAGCACCACAGAAACAGAACAGAGAACAGGTGTCTTGACAGCACCTTTTATACTGGAGCTGTCAAACTCTCAACCAATGACAGGGCTCCAATTTCCCGCTTACTGGCTGCTATCCTCAGAGCCAATCAGGCTCAACTAGCAGCCGGCGTGGTCATAACTGCAAGGACTTAACATCCTTAACCCCCTGGATGGCACATACATAGTCCGCAAGGTAGGCCAGTCGGTGACTCCACCCAGAGTGTCTCAGTATAGGGCTGTCGGCTGAAGAAGGAGGAGGAAGAGGAGTGCAGCTCCCTGGAACTGCTGGAGACATGGGCGGCACCATGTTAGGAGGCCCGGCCAATGCTGGAGAGGCCCCGGCATCAGGTGAGGCAAGCAGCGGAAAGTTGATGGTGGAAGGCAGAGAAACAGTTGGACGTGGAGTGGGAGAAACTGGGGGGGGGTAGGTGGATGGATGGACGAGGTACGTTGTTGCATGGGACTCACCGGCATAGTTGGTTTATGTGGTGCTGCCACAGTCAGCCATCATTGAGGTACACCCTATAAGAGGAGGTTGCCAGCTGCTTGCGTCAGAGCCAATCAGGCTCGACTAGCAGCTGGCACGGTCGTAACTGCGAGGATTTAACTGTTTCCCTGGCCAGCGATGGGGGGGGAGCAGAGTCATCAGGGCTGTTCCCCCCCTCAGCAAGACAGGCCTGGAAGAGCACGGAGAGTTGCAGGTGAGCGCTGGAGGGTCAGAAGACACGCTCCGACGTCGCCCCAACATACATTTCCAGCGCGGGCTCCTCTGTCCCGAGATAGAATTGAGCAGGGAGCAGGGGGAAGGGAGAAGGGCAGGAGAAGCCTGGCTGGCTTTCCTTTGGTGTGTTGTGTGTGTGGGGAGACCCAATACCCCCTCCATGGCCTGCAGCAAAAGTGTGCTTTACAATGGGGGAGACTAGGTCCCCTCCTCCTCCTGGAGCCCATTCCCTGCCCCACTTGCCCCTGCATATCTCTCTCTCTCTCTCTCTCTCTCTCTCTCTCTCTCTCTCTCTCTCTCTCTCTCTCTCTCTCTCTCTCTCTCTCTCTCTCTCTCTCTCTCCCTCCCTCCCTCCCTCCCTCCCTCCCCCCTCCCCCTCTCTCTCGGGGCAGAGAGCAAACCCGGAAATAGCTGCCTGCCATTTCCCGCCCGTCAGGCAGAGAGAGAGAGAGAGAGAGAGAGAGAGAGAGAGAGAGAAGGTGGGGGGGGAGATAGATTCAGCTCAATTCAGCCCTCGCCAAAGATGCTCACCCATCAGCCAGTCTCCCTCACTGTGTGTCTCTGTGTGTGTCTCTCTGTGTCTGTGAGTTTGTGTGTGTGTATGTGTGTGTGTCACTCTCTCACTCCCTGCCTCTGTGTTTCACTCTCAGAAAGCCCTGCGTGCTCTCTGGGGCTTTTCGCCAGCTGTTTTTCTTTCTTCCTTTTGGAAAGCCAGGCTGATGGAGGAATGCATGGTGGAGGCTTTCCTCCTCCTCCTCCTCCTCCTCCTCCTCCTCCTCCTCTCGTGTGCACCCTCCCGGCCTCGCCACAGCCGGCCAGGGGGTCACAAGAGGAGGAGTGGGGGTGGGAGGGAAGTCTCTGCCACAGGTTGCCCTAATTGCTCTCCCAGCCTTGCTTTCCAAAAGGAAGAAAGAAAAACAGCTGGCGAAAAGCCCGAAAGAGCACAGGCAGGGCTGCAGGGCTTTCTGAGAGTGGGAACAGATACAGAGGTAGGGAGCAAGAGAGAGCGACACACACACACACACACACACACACACACACACACACACACACACACACACACACTTACATAGAGAGAGAGACACACACACAGAGAGGGAGATAGACAGAGAGGGAGAAAGGTGGGAAGGAGGGAGAGAGAGAGAGACAGAAAGGGAGTTACCTATTTCCCATAGAAAACACGCAAAACCTGGGTAGGCATGGCTGGGGAGGGTCATGTACTGGGTGGGAGTGAGTGACATCAAGTTGGCCACGCCCACCCAAGTTTTGTGGCTCCGGGTATTTTGTTTTCTCTGGAAAACGGGCCCAAGTGGCTCTTTGAGTGTTTAAGGTTGCCGACCCCCGCGCTAGGCACAAAGACAAGACCTCCACAACATCTCCACTTGGGATATCATGGCTATGCAAAAGTGCACCTTAACCCTCCAGACCCATCAGATACCTGAAACTGCTTGAAGCCAGTTTATCAGGGGTGTTATCTCATCAGTTTGGTTTGATTTATGGGAACCAGTCAAACAGAAGAACTGCTCTCAGTTAAGGGAGAGAGAACATTTAATCAGTAGGGGGGAAAAAACAACCCCTCTGACTTGAACTCAGGTGCTGGGCAGGTTAAATGACTATCAGAATGGGGGGAAAGTTTGGACAAAATAAAGTTGGAAAATTTATTTCAGGATTCCTCCCTCCTTTATCCATCCTACTCAACTCTCACTTCTATATAACAATGGGGACACTCCTACACTCAGTCATTTTGCCCCTTTCACAAACATTCTTTCCCACAGACTATCCAGTATCCATTAACTTCCTACCAGCAATTGCATGTCCAAATTTTACCACCTACTTCTCCATATTTAGTAAACATTCTACAATGGTACACAGTTTCACCTATTTGCTCTAGTTACATCTTAATATACGGTTTCTGAGCAGCACATCACATCACACATTTTTGCTTCACAATTTTGATCTTTCTTGCTATCAGAAGTAACCACTTATCTTTAAGGTGATGAACCACGGTGTCTGTTGAAGCACAAGAACATAGAAAGCTAACGATCCTTTGCTGACATTTTAGAAAATTAGATTAGAAAGAAACTTGGCCTTCCTCTTACTTAATTAAAAATCTATTTTATTGGCAGATATTTTATATGTTGTACCTGGATATTTTGCTGGTTTATCTGTTTTATTGAATGTCATAGTGATAGCTCTTTGCCATAGGGCGATTAATAACTATTAGAAAGAAAGAAAGAAACCAAAAGCTTCTCATCCATTCTCATTTATTAGAATGTTTCATCCTTTACCTAGTCATTATTGTTTTCTCCATCAGTTTCTCTATAGGAATTTATATTTTTTGATCAGATGTAGATGTAGATACATACCCATACTTTTGAACTAATACTACTTGACCCTTTGATGTGGGACTATGTTAGACATTTAAATGAACTAATTAATAAGAATAAGCCGAAGGCTATTATTCTAACGCAGCTGTGAAGAATCTAATTATGGAAGATGCTGTGCCTATATGTTGCCATATGCTTTCACATCTTTTTAACTAAATGTGCCATTTTGCACCATCATTCCCTAATCATGCATTCTTCAGTTGACTTTATGATATTTGACAACAGCGATGATAATTTAATTTGCCTGTGTTTTGAGTTGACTTTCAGTACCATTCATGAATCTTCCTTTCAAATGGAAAGAGTTGCAGGGAGCTGCAATCAGCACTACCAAGTGCAGGCAGCTTACAGGGTCTTTTTATGTCTGGGCTTATTTAAGAGTTTTCATCATATCACCAGGGGAGATTCACAGTTCAGAAACAGATTCTCCATTTGAGAGCCTGGAACTGCAAGGCAGAGGACACTAGAAGAATCATCTTCCTCTTTCTGTAATATCTCCTGCTGTCTAGTCCTCTACTTTACATTTGTGGTCTGTTTGAAGAAGTTTCTTTCAACTCCTCTAGCTTGAGAAGGATGCCTTTAGAAAGTTGAGGAAGAGCAATAAAAGAATATTCATAGGAATGAAGACTGCAGCTACAACAATGCAGAAGACAATAAAGTCCTAATTATTGTTTTTTTTACATCTTTTCTTATTTTTATTTTTTTCTATGTTGTGTTTTTTTTAACTGTTTGTAAGCTGCCTAGAGTTGATGTGAGCAAGTAGGTGGCTATATAAGTGTTATGAATGAATGAATGAATGAATGAATGAATGAATAAATAAATAAATAAATAAATAAATAAATAAATAAATAAATAATTGAGTCACCTGGTTGATAAGCTTTTAATCCAAGAATGGATGCTGGGGTTGCACTGCAAAAGGCTGTTGTTTGCAAAAATGATCGATATTGAGAGAATCCAACCCCATCAATGTCACATATATTTCAGCAAGAGAATTGATATCATTTAAATGGAACAGAATGATGAATATCATTTACAGCTGGGCCAACAGGACTGGATTAGTAGATCAAAATCCAGGTCCGGCAACCCATAAAATCCTATAGGGAGAATTTCTTTCTCCCACAGAGATTCTGTGAAATAATACAAGTCGGAATGCTTTGAGGGAGAAAAGAAAGGTTAAAAGGTGCCACATGAGGAGGTAGAGAAAAACAGAAATATTTAAGTGTCTCAGTGGACATATTTCTTTTAGGGATTCCTGACTCTCTTTGACACCATCCCTGATACTTGTATCACCTGACCTATTCAGTTTTTAATAGTTCTTTTTAAATTAAATTTCATTATTATATTTTTGTATTGCCAATTCTAACATGACTCATGGAGAAAATGAATATCACCTCTCCCGGGAAAGCTTTTGTGAGTCAGATGAGTCACCTGATTCTTAATAGCGTAATACATGGCTTAATACATGGCTCAGGGCCAGGTTACCTTCGGGACCGCATCCTACCACATACCTCCCTACGACCAGTTAGGTCCCACAGAGAGGGCCTCCTCCGGGTCCCATCGGCCAAACAATGTTGGTTGGCGGGGCCGCGGGGGAGGGCCTTCTCTGTGGGAGCCCCGTCCCTCTGGAACCAACTCCCACCAGAGATCCGGACTATCCCCACTCTACTGGCCTTCCGCAAAGCCGTAAAAACATGGCTCTTCCAGCAGGCGGGGTGAATAAGAAGATCAGATTCCCCCATGAATGGTGTTTTTAATAATGTTTTAATATTGTTTTAATTTTTAAATTGTTATAATTGTTTTTTACTGTACGTTTCTTATCCATGTTGTACGCCGCCCTGAGTCCTATGGGATTGGGCGGCCTATAAGAGCGTAGAAATAAAATAAAAAAATAAATAAATAGATCACAGTTCTTGCATATGTTGCTTCCCCAGTTTTCTGCAGAATACACTATCAATTTAGTGTTATGTACGGATGGATGTAGTATCGATTTTCATAACCGCCGCTGATTGGCTAATCTAGCGGCGGGAGAAATAAGCTGCTGTCAGTGGCTAGCAGGCTTCAGGGAAGCCCTTAAAAGCAGCTTCCCTGCAGCCTGCCAGCAGTCCGTATTAGTTTTAGCTAATAGACAATAAAGGTGCTGAACTGTTCCTGTGACTCACCCCTTCATTTACACGTAAATCTAACACTGGCGCCAAAGGTGGTTGAAGAAGACTGCAGAACAAAGGAATCTCGTGGCATTCGTGGCCATTTTAAGAAGCAAGCATTGACCTGCTCCGGCCAAACTAGAGGATGACTACACAAACATCTCCAGCTCCAGCCTTCTTCAATCCAAAGACAGAAGAATGGCGAACCTACATGTCTCATTTCTGCATGTTCCTGGAGGCAAACAACTTCCAGGATCTACCGGACAACAGGAAGAGGGTTCTCTTCCTCACCTACTGCGGGCCACAAACATACAAGATGGCACAGACACTGGTGGCACCAATGGACATCGAGTCCATCTCCTGGTCAACCCTACAGACCAAGCTAGCAGAACATTACGAACCCTCAGCCCCTCCGATGGTCAGCAGAAATGAGTTTTACCATCGGCGCCAACATGAAGGCAAATCCATCAACAACTTCGTGGCTAAACTCCAGGAAATCGCATCCAAGTGCGAGTTCATAAACCCAGAGGAGATGATGAAGGATAGGATTATCCTAGGCATGAGGGACCTCAACTTGCAGAGAAGTTGCTGATCCAGAGGGAAGCAACCTTTAAAGAGACTTCAGCTGCCACGCCTGGAGGCTGGTTCCAGATTTTTCCACAGAGCGAAGGAGGAGCAGCAACAGGCATGTCAGCTCCAGTTGAAGACTCCCGGGAACTGAAGCGCGCAGGCCCAGTAGGACTATAAGGCGCCCTGTTTACTTACGGGACTATGGGACTTTCGTAAACTCCTGATTGGACACTTCAGGAACTAAGAGGGGAGGGGTGTTACATACGGACGTACATAGTATCGATTTGCATAACCGCCGTTGATTGGCTAATCTAGCAGTGGGAGAAATAAACTGCTGTCAGTGGCTAGCAGGCTTCAGGGAAGCCCTTAAAAGCGGCTTCCCTGCAGCCTGCTGGCAGTCCGTATTAGTTTTAGCTAATAGACAATAGGTGGTGAACTGTTCCTGTGACTCACCCCTTCATTTACACGTGAATCTAACACTGGCGCCGAAGGTGGTTGAAGAAGACTACAGAACAAAGGAACCTCGTGGCATTCACGGCCATCTTAAGAAGCAAGCATCGACCTGCTCCGGCCAAACTAAAGGATGACTACACAAACATCTCCAGCTCCAGCCTTCTTCAATCCAAAGACAGAAGAATGGCGAACCTACATGTCTCATTTCTGCATGTTCCTGGAGGCAAACAACTTCCAGGATCTACCGGACAACAGGAAGAAACTGCTGTCGGACAACAGGAAGAAACTACATATGGACGTACATAGTATCAATTTGCATAACCACCGCTGATTGGCTAATCTAGCGGCGGGAGAAATAAACTGCTGTCAGTGGCTAGCAGGCTTCAGGGAAGCCCTTAAAAGCGGCTTCCCTGCAGCCTGCCAGCAGTCCGTATTAGTTTTAGCTAATAGACAATAAAGGTGCTGAACTGTTCCTGTGACTCGCTCCTTCATTTACGCATGAATCTAACAATAAGTCACCCTTTTTAAAGTATTTATCTCTTAATAAGTTTAATTGTAGGCAATTTATGCAGTAATCCTTAAGCAAACCACATTTAATGAGCATGAACTCTCTGACTGATTTAACTATGTTTTATTAACTGGTTTAAGATTGTAATAAAGTGTTAAGTAAGGTTAACTTGCCTAATCCTGGTAGCTCACAAGAGAACACAGATTTACCATCCCATTCCTGAAGTTCCCAAGCTTTAAAGAGGCCCAGAAAAGTATTAAGCTTTAGGGCAGATCAGACTCTGCCCTTAGAAAGCAAAATGTTTATGAGTCTAAGCAATCTTGAACATTTTTTTTTAAAAAATAGCAAAGGCAAACACTGACCATAGATTACTAAGCGGCTCTTTTAACTCTAGTAATTTGCCAATGGCTCTATCTTATTTTAGGTGAAAATACGAAAATTGTCTTGATTTTTTATTTCATAGCTTCCCCTAATCATGGCATAATTCATCAATTCACATTTATTCACAATGGTGTAGTGAAACAAAGAAACAGATTCAAGCAAGGGTTAGGATAGCCATCTGACAGAGATTACTTATTTTAGAATCCTGCAATGAGTTGGGTTTAGATTCAAGGGCCTTTATTTTTACTAACCCCATGATCCTATGAGTCTATGATTCTAAAGTAGATTAATTATCATGTCTCTGCAAGCAATTGCTATTTATTCCACTAGGTGGCAGACACTGAATGCCTAATTAGTTACAGAAAAGGCCAACTGGCTAGTACAAATAAAATACTATTTTTTGCATTTTTTTGCATTTTTTTAAAAAACAACAATTCATTGAATTAGTCAAATAATATATATATGAAATTCCTATGTTGCTTCAAACATATGTTAATATGAATGCATTTCCTGAAGCAAACCAAGCTAATAGACTGGATTTGATTAGTTGGGATTGTGTAATCCTTGTTTTGTTAATCCTTCTTTAATTTTTCATCTTTTTTTTCTAGGTTTAGCTGTAAGTGACATTGCTCCCTTTACTTCAAATCTTTTATGATTTGTGATCCAAAGATCTTAATTCCAAACTGCCTTTAGACTCACCTCCTTCCTATACTTTTCTCCAGATGTTCTTCCTATTAGCCACAAGATTGGCAAGGCGCAGAGCCATTAAAGAGGCAGCCATTTTAGATACGGCATCCTCATTTTTGAACATTTGTCTTATGCTGTTCTTATGTTTGCTGTTTTGAAATACTCATTTTTCTTCTTATCTGAATTTGTTTCTTTTGTCGTTCTCTGAACTGCTGTGGGAATTCTGGTTTTCGCCACCGAGTATGGAATTCCAATTTTATAAAGATACAGTAAATGCATCTCTGAAAGATGAGAGAAGAAAAATAGTGTTCATCCATACACAGGCAAAGACTTTTCTATTATTACATTGACAGTCATTATTCATCTGCAAATCTGTATAGTTGAGAAATAACATGCCAATATGGCACCAAAGCGAGCTGGAAAATGTAGAGAACCCAATCTCATATGATCTTTCCTTTTCTTTCTCCTCTCAGCATTTATTGGCAAAAGTTCTTTACCCTCATTGAGCAGGCCAAAGTCTAATTAGTCTCACTATAAAAATGCATACATTTTGGAAAGGTCAAGAAGAGCTCATTTGAAAGAGGAGAAATATTGGAGTCAGAGGATATTGTTTGCAGTGATAAGAAAAATGCTGCCTTTCAGGACTGACAGACATTTTTTTCCCTAATTATAGGAAAAATATTGCTGCCTTAAGTGCTTTTTCAAGTGTGCCGAAATAGATAGTAGCCTCCATATTAAAAAAAAAAACCTCTAATCATCATATGGCTTTTCTCAAGGATATTAAAAAAAAGCTAAATTAATTTCCCTTTCCATGGTGTTCTGACCTATGTGCCTTTTCTGATTTTAAATAGCTATAATTGTACTTTTTTAAAAGGCTTTGAAAGGTTTTAAAATGTGTTCTTCACAGGACTGGGAATAATTGATTGAGAAACTCTTTTGTTTTCACTTGAAAGAGCTTGTTGGTCGGATTTCATCTATACAGGTAAAATCTGATTTTTAAATCTTTTTCTTTTAATCAGGCACAATTTTGCTTCTCCTGTACTTACAATTCTTTTTTATATTGTCTTATGGGGCTCCCAGGAGTATTCTCGGAAGACCCCTTAATAAAGAATAGTCCTATTTGAGAGACATGTGATATGGGAGACATGTGATCAGATTTGTATGTGATTCTCCACACACAGACTCTCCCCACTCTCACACTGCAACTTCACTGTATCCAGGACCAATCAGCTTGTTGCAAGCCATCACAATTAAACTGTGCTCATCATTGCTTGCATGTTAATATCCTCATATTTTTCCTTTCCTTTCCTTTCCTTTCCTTTCCTTTCCTTTCCTTTCCTTTCCTTTCCTTTCCTTTCCTTTCCTTTCCTTTCCTTTCCTTTCCTTTCCTTCATTCATATAAAATTTAATTAACCACTGAATTTTATCAAATGGAAAGAATTTTAAAAATTGCCTAAAGTATCACCTGGAAGATGAAAGAAAGGGATTACTATAGCCAAAAGACTTACTGTTTCAATATTGAAAGACAAACATATGATTCTGTCTCTGTCTCTGTCTCTGTCACTGTCTCTGTCTCTGTCTCTGTCTCTCTCCCTCCCTCCCTCTCTTCTATCTATCTGTAATTGGACATTACAATAATATTGAATATTGAGTTATTGAAAAGATGACCTAAGCTAGGCAAGTTGTCATTCTAAAAAGAAGTAGTCTAATCCTTAAGAATTCAGCTCAAGGTGGATACCATTAGGGTATCATTTTTGGCACCTTCTATTCTAGGACCATCCTTGTTCTAATCTCTTGGAAGTTTTTTGGGGTATGAGGAAGGGTAATGCTAAATTTATCATAGGTCATGAGGTGAAAGATATAGTAGTCTCACTTCAGGAACTATTTCTTTTATTTAATCCTGAGTAAGCCTAATGTCATGACCCTCCCTGGTTTATTGGTCCCCCCACATTTTTTTCTTTTTAGATTGAACCCAAAGGACAAAAACATTTTGCTAAGACTTTACTAACGCTAGAACTGGATACTTCTAGCTATCTCTCAGAAAACTAAACATTTATACACAGTGTCAGTCTTCTGCAGCTAATTTGCACACTTCATCCAAGTACAGTATATAAGAAGTACATTAACCACAGAACGAGCATTTTATAGCTATATATATATATATAGCTGCCAGACACCTATATTTAGGGTTGTATCAGAAATACCTCAATTTTTTTTGTAATTTTTTTTGGGTGTTTGTGTGTGTGTGTGGAATAATGCTTGTGGTATGATCAGAACAAACTTCTTTAAATCAGGCTATTGGATACAATCAAACCACAAGAATGTCCTTTAATAAATGTATATCAAAAGTAATAGTTTTTAATATGCCATCAACCTGTTTGTATGAGGGAGTCTTTTAAAAAAATATTATTTTTTGACATTTGGTTCTTGTTTGTCACACATCATTTCTATTTTTAATACTGGGAGAAATACAAGTGAGGCAACTTCCAAATAATGCAATTGTGTAACGACCAACACAAGTCTCATGTTCCTGAAAGCACTCTGCCAATTGTTTCCTCACTTGGTGCACTGCCAAATTCATAGCTCTTGTACAACTGAGTGATTAAGATCAACTGTCACTCCCTGTGGCAATGGTAGGAACAGAATACAAAGCAGTACACAGAACACAACACAGGAATCCTACTGTCCAAACTGTGACTGGCAAATTGCAATCAGCTTATGAACCTCCACCCTTCTCATATTAGCCTCCAGATTCTCTTACTTCAAATATTTTTGCTTTTGTGTCAGAGTTTGGTTGCCAGAAATAAAACTCCCAATGTATTAGTCCAGTTTCACTCTATGGCAATGAGAAAGAACTAGGGCAGAGAAACACCTTGACATGCAAACAGTCCATCGTTCACAGTTTTGGTGGTGTTTGTAACCTAATCCCATTTACCACATCTCTGAATTGGATTGATTTTTTTTAAAATCAATGTGATGTAGCCAGTCAAGTCAGTTGCTTGGGAACTAAGACTGAAATCTGAAGTTTCTTAATAGTGTTGGCTAGGAAGGAAAGAACGAGGGAAAGACTTGGATGCCTGTGGTAGGGCTGTTGGGAGATACCACTAGTCAAAATGTGAGTTCTCTTCCTACCTGGTGTGAAGACACCCCTGGGGACATCTCAGAATGGGAACCGAGGGTACAGATTTCCTCACACTCCATGACTCCCATTGTTCCCCTTCCCTCCCAGCAAAATGGAAAACAATTCTGCAGATCAGCCAAGAAGGAAGAGGAAGAGTAGGACGAAGTTTCATCTGGGTTCTCTGAAAATCATGAGTGGAGGGGAATTGCACAAACCTGTACTATAGGTGGATGAAACAGTGACAATTATGCCTGATGATGAAGTAGGGATGGTTGGGGGGCCATTGGTGATGGGGAAGCCCTCTTCCTCTGTGGAGGTAGGTGGCCCTTGGGAATACATTAGAATGGGGAGCATGGGTGCAATTTTCCACATGGTCAGCCACTTCCTTTGATCCCCTCTTCCGAGGCAAGTGGTAGTGAGTTTCATGGGTCATCCAAAGAGGAGGAGAAGGAAGAAGGATTTTTTCTGAGGATTATATATTACCAGTAACCCAGAGGTGGTATTCATCCAGTTTGCACTGGTTCACGTGAACCGTTGGTGGAAATTTGGCCATGGTCACTGAACCGGTAGCGATGGCTGGCTGGCCATGCCCCCAAACCGGTCCCCTGGTCGCAGCTCGCTTGCCCTGCCCGCCATGTTCATCACTGCCATGTTCTTTGCGCATGCACATCCCATTGCCTTGCAAGTCCAATGGGATGCGCATATGTAAAGACCATGGCAGCGACGGCATGGCAGCAGCTTTTTCCGTGACCTCCGGTACTTTTCAGCAGCCTGCGGCCAGCCACTGCACCCTGAAAGCAGCACTCAAAGAGGTGGCAGCTGGGAGGGTTCTTTGCCAGCCATTTTCCAGCAGCGGTGGCTTGCTGGGGGCTGCTGAAAACTCTGGCCAGCTTGCCTTCCAGACTCTGGACCAGCCGCTGCAGAAGGTAAGCAGCCCGAACAAAGAGGTGGTGGTGGTGGAGGAAGCGGGGCTAGGGCCAGGACCACCAAAGGAGGGGAAACAGGGGCGACTGGTGAAGGGAGGGTGGGGGTAGATAGGTGGAAATTCCAAAAAAATTTCCTGTGGGCATGGTTAAGTGGGGGTCATGTGACTGAGTGGCTGTGGGTGTGAGTTACATCAAATTAGCCATACCCACTCAGTCACATGCCCCCCACCTAGCCATGCCCACCGAACTGGTAGCGAAATTTTTTGAAACCCACCACTGCAGTAACCTTTACTGGACTTTTGCTATATAATAGGGAGGCATGAAATTTTAGAGATGGGGTTATAGAAACTGGGAGAATGTATGAAATGAAGAAATGTTTAGTTTTATTTTAAGAGATAGTGATAAATTCTTAATGTTGATTAAACTTGTTGGGGATGAAGCAGAAGGTTTCTTTTGTTCTTTTGTTCTATTTTTCTTCTTTCCCCCCTTTTTCTGCACCTTTTCATTTGTACTGTCTTTAATGTATGTCTTTATTTTGTAGTTCTATAAGCTTTACTTGTATAATATAATCCCTAATAAAATTATTTGAATTGATGACCCAATGGTTTGATTAATTCTGTATAATATACTAGCCAACCTTATGTATATGAGGCAAATAAGTATGAATAAAAGCCAAGAACTTCTTCAATTGTGAGCCCCGCTCCCCCTCCCCCCCAGCGGCTAATACTAAAGTAAGATGCCTGTTATTCAGGAACGACTATAAAATTATTAAGTTACCTAGCTATTCTTTCCAAAAAGAGCTGAAGTGGCACAGCGGTTAGAGGCAGTACTGCAGGCCAATTGAGCTGACTGTGATCCGCAGGTCAGCGGTTCAAATCTCACCAGCTCAAGGTTGACTCAGCCTTCCATCCTTCTGAGGTAAAATGAGGACCCAGATTGTTGGGGGCAATATAAATATACATTGCTTACTGGTGTAAACCGCTTAGAGAGTGCTTGATTGTGAGGCGGTATATAAATCTCACAAATAAATAAATAAATAAATAAATAAATAGACCTACTGCCATTAGACTAGTCCTCTTAAAATCATGCAGATAATTGGATAACATATTTGATGACATCAAATTACATAGTTTAATTCTGCGTTGTACTGAGTAGTTCTTCCTTTCATTAGTCTTGAGTTGACAAGGGATGCTTTTTAATGACTAAGAAACTTCACCAAAGATCTAAAAGGAAGCAAATTAGAAGAAAATGTAGAGGCAAAATTTATTTATAATTTATATTTTTAAAATAGAAATGGTCACCATCTTGCTTCTCTAATAAGCCCATTAACACTTTAAATTTGTTTCATCTCCTTTATTAATGAAACAGAGTGTGCTTTTTTTTTTTAAATGGAGCCAGAATATTGGCTTCAATGTTTCAGTATCTATTACCAATATGAATCAAATGACTCCTTCAGGAGGGAAACATTTGGTGAGAAACACGTACAAGATTTTTATATAAAAGCTTGAATATATGTATTTCTTTTTGGTTGACCATAGCAATGTATGAACACTAATTTCCTACAGTATATATTTGATTTAGGAGGGCCATCATTTTCTTCTTACATCAATTTGTCCTAAATCTGGATTGGGTGTCATTATTTCTTAGTGTGGCAAACCTCAGTATTTCTGTTTTTGGATCTGATCAGTTTGTGATTGTGTTCATGCCTGTTGAATTGTTCTTTCCATGTTCTTATTTTCCCGTGTCTCTGAAAATGGTTCAAAAATGGCAACCCACTCATGCTTCTATTAATCAGAACCAGACATTAATTACATTACACTCAACCTTGCCAAGTGAACTGGTACTCAGCTTGTTTTCAAGCTCTAATCAAAGTTCATGCCAGTTTGATTTTAAGGCCTTTCTTGAATGCTCATTTGTCTTCCAGTGATATGAAGGTAAAGACACTGTCAAATTAAAGCTGATGCTAGTAACTACTTACATTCATGATACATTCATAAAGCTTTCTTAATAACAGTAGGAAGAAATGTTTGCTATTGCTTACTTTTAATATACTGTATGTATTTTGTGTGTGCGCGTGCGTATGTGTGTGACCAGAAGTGGGGGCAAAGGGCTACATTAAACAGGATTTATTTGCTGGTTATACCTTTACATTTCTCCTGACTTACCTGGAATCCTCCATGTGCCAAGCATTTATTAATATTTTACAGGCTTTTAAATTCTCCATACATTGGCTTTTATGTTGCTAGGTTAGTTTTGAATTCCTTAGATAATGCTGATACGGCTATATTTTAATGCCGCTAAGTTTAATGTGTTTTGCAATTTTAATTTTTCCCCTCTGGAATCCTACCAGAATTCTCTCCAATTGGATTTTGTTTTGTGCTTTCTCGTTCTATCTCCATTTATTAATATTAATATTAAATCCTTCTGGGTGCCTCTGATTTTGGTCCCCCTTGAAACCTCTATCATTCAATGTCTGCTGGTAAGGGTGAAGAGATGTCAAGATCAGGATTCATTTTGTAATACATGAAAGTTATTTACAAGAATTGATTCTTCTTCTATATCATCTGCCTATCTTGTATCAGAGTTAGAACAAATATTTGTATTATCTTATGTTAGATAGCATGTTACTTTTTATTTCTTGCATTTTTCAAAGCATCTCTTTTTGCCAAAGCTATGGTAATTCCAAAAACTTGTTAAAGCAACTATGGTTGATTGCTTGGATTTGAGAAGAACTCCATAGGAGTTCTTTGCTACTGTCATATTTTCACCTGAATTAGATGTGATATATCAATTTTCCATTCCCTCTTTTTTCCTAAAGGAATGGACAAATGATTTTATTTGCTTGTTTCTTGCTTTTAGCAATCTGGCTTAATTTTGGTCTCTGACTAAGCAATTCATGTTTTTCTTAGTATTTTTTCCATTCTACAGTACAACCCTACGGAAAAGAGAAACTGAATCCAGAAAGAACAGTTACATTCCATGAAGTCCTTAAATTGGGTTTAGGACTTTTGTCCCAGGGGGCAAAAAACTGTCCCAGAGGGCAAAAACCCCAAGAGGAACCCTCCTTCTATGAATCGGCCGTGCCCAAGCATGTGGGATGGAAGGTCTGTTGTCCATTGCCTGGGGCAAACAGCTAGGAGTGTGTCAGCTGAGGAGAAAATTTAGCAATCAATGGCCAGAGATGGAACTCTGGAGGCGAAATAGGTGCAGCCAAGGGTAGGAGGCAAAAAGTCCCATTCTGCCTTAAATGCCACTAAAGTGGGATTTAGCAGCCTGTATCTCTGTCTAGAAAAAATGTTCAAACTTTTGTTTAGAAATGCTTAAAGCCTTGAGCTGGAGTATTATGTATTTTTAGTTAGATCCTTCCTTCCTTCCTTCCTTCCTTCCTTCCTTCCTTCCTTCCTTCCTTCCTTCCTTCCTTCCTTCCTTCCTTCCTTCCTTCCTTCCTTCCTTCCTTCCCTCTGCTGTGCTTTTTCTAATGTAAACTTGTCTTCATTCCATGATTTTGGGGCTAATTTCTGTTAGAGGCATAGAATAGAATTCAGTGCATAGTTAAACACATCCAATCCAAACAACGAGGCTTAAGTATATACTGGAGAGAAACTTCTGGAATTTAAACTGAAGATTGTTTGGGTAAATCCATATACTTTGAGGAGATAAAGGCTGTGCTCCCGATCTATTTTTGTAGAGGCTGAAGAAAGAGCAGTGTTGAAAATAGGGAAGATAACATCAATTCATTTTGTTGACGAATGAGAAAACAATCTATTATGCTCTGGCTTCATGCAACATTTTACCAGAACTATGCTCCTGAATTTTTATAACTGTGTTCTTCAAGATGCAACTAAAAATTAAAGCTCTTTCAAAGCTTTCAGTCACATTCTTAAGGTTCTTTTAGTTGTGTATACACTGTTCAGAAGAGAAAAGTTGGGTCACAAGAACTACTTATCCTATTTGCTTTTCTAGTTCTGTCAACAGTCAATATTTCAAACAAAGCAAGAAAGATTGTCTTCACCCATTGCTTCTATTTAACTAGAAAGAAATGAACCTTGTCCTCTCTGCATGCAAGAGATTAAGTCAGTAGTAGAATTATAGTTCTTTCCAAGACAGCTTTGCACATATAGGAAGAAAAACATACTGATTTTTTTTCTGAATAAATTTGTAATGGCTGGATTGCAGTTATTGGAGTTTTGGAGTGATCAGGATAAAATTTGTGTTTCCTGCCCCAAAAGGAAAAAGATAGAATTATTAGTTAGAAATCATAATCAATAGATCCAATTTTAAAATAGGTTGCTTCAATCTGTATTTGTAAATCAATTCTGTAAACAGTGGCCACAGGATTGGAAAAGCTCAGTTTACTTTCCAATTTCAAAGAAAAGCAATGTCAAAGAATGTTCAAACTATGACACAGTTGCACTCATTTCACATGCTAGTAAAGTTATGCTTAAAATCCTACAAGCTAGGCTCCAGCAGTATGTGGATCGAGAACTACCAGAAGTACAGGCAGGATTTCAAAGAGGCAGAGGAACTAGAAATCAAATTGCTAACATATGCTGGATCATGGAGTTTCAGAAAAACATCTACTTCTGCTTCTTTAACTATGCTAAAGCCTTTGATTGTGTGGATCACAACAAATTGTGGAAAGTTCTTAAAGAGATGGGAGTACCAGACCATCTTATTTGTCTCTTGAGAAACCTATATGTGGGTCAATAAGCAACAGTGAGAATTGGACACAGAACCACTGATTGGTTCAAAATTGGGAAAGGAGTCCAGCAAGGCTGTATACTGTCACCCTGCCTATTTATCTTATATGCAGAGCACATCATGAAAAAGGTGGGGCTAGATGAATCAAGTTGGAATTAAGATTGCCGGGAGAAATATCAACAACCTCAGATATGCAGATGATATCAATCTAATGGCAGAAAGTGAAGAGGAACTAAAGAGCCTCTTGATGCAGGTGAAGGAGGAGAGTGCAAAAGTTGGATTAAAACTCAACATTAAGAAAACTAAGATCATGGCATCCAGCCCTCTCAAATTCCTGGCAAATAGATGGGGAAGAAATGGAGGTAGTGACAGATTTTATTTTCCTGGGCTCCAAGATCACCGCAGATGGGGACTGCAGCCAAGAAATTAAAAGATGCTTGCTCCTGGGGAGGAAAGCTATGGCAAATCTAGACAGCATACTAAAAAGCAGAGACAACACCCTGCCAACAAAAGTGCGTATAGTCAAGGCTATGGTTTTCCCAGTTGCAATGTATGGCTGTGAAAGTTGGACCATAAGGAAGGCTGAGCGCCAAAGAATTGAGGCCTTTGAACTATGGTGCTGGAGAAGACTCCTGCGAGTCCCTTGGACTTCAAGGCGATCAAACCAGTCAGTCCTAGAGGAGATCAACCCTGACTGTTCTTTAGAATATGAAACTCAAATACTTTGGCCACCAAATGAGAAAGGACTCACTGGAGAAGAGCCTAATGCTGGGAAAGATTGAGGGCAAAAGAAGAAGGGGACAACAGAGAATGAGGTGGCTGGATGGAGTCACTGAAGCAGTAGGCGTGAGCTTAAATGGACTCCAGAGGATGGTAGAGAACAGGAAGGCCTGGAGAAACATTGTCCATGGGGTTGCGATGGGCCAGACATGACTTCGCAACTAACAACAACAACAATCTTTAGTTCCATTTAGTGTCCAATTTTTAAGTTTTCTTTTTTTTAAGAATTCAAATCAAAAGGCATTTCCTCACAGGAAGGATTCTTTTAATTAATTTCAAAATCTTATTCCATATTTATCTGGATCCTTAGTCCATTTGTAACTTTCTAAAATCAAAGTTTTAATTATCCTTTAGCTATTTATTCCCATTTCTTTCAACTCATCAGACTTGGATTTAAAATTTCTTTCGCTAAGGATTGAAGGAAACTTTCCTAGTGCTATAAAATCTGCTGATTCAAAGGTTCATAATAGCTGAAAAGCAGTTAACAAGCAATTTCTAAAAGGGATTACAAAAGGAAATATGCAAATTCCGTGCCCTTTTGAAAGCACTGATCTTGGTTTGAGCAAGATGGCTATTCTTCACTCTCCACTCTCTTGCAGTCTCCTCATGAGGGACAACTACCCAGAGCACTTGTGGGTGATCTCAAGTACTCTCCTTGTCTGGAGAGGAATTATGAAAGGGACTGTGCACCCCACTTTTTGTGGACCTATCCAGTTCTTCCCTGGAAGTATTACAGGAAGGATTTAGATGTTTATAGAAGCCACCTTTTTATTATGGGCATCCAGACATTACTTCATTCCAGAGCTGCATTGCAGTGGTGGGTTCCTACCAGTGCGGTCCACTCTATAGCACCGGTGGTGGCCCGCTGGTGACGTCACAGTACCGGTGCGGTCAGTTGCCAGTGCCTGGGCGCCGCCATTTAAAAAAAAATGTTTACATTTTAAAAAAAATTTCTTTTGCGCATGCCCAGAAGCCGAGCTTTCAGCACTGCGCATGCGCTGCCTTCCTACCCCACAGTGAGTCCAAGCAGGGGAGGATGGCTGAGGGAGCGCATGAGACGCTGAAAGAACGGGCGGCAGGACCTATTCAGTTCCCCTCCCTTCAGCAGTCTGAGAAGCCACGAACGTGTGGTGATGATCCTAGGCATTTTTGTACGTTCGAGGCTTCTCGAGCTGCTGAGGGGAGGGGGAATGGGCGGCAGGACGTATCTCAGTTCCCCTCCCTTCAGCAATCGGAGAAGCCACAAACGCGCGGTGATGATCCCAGGCATTTTCACACGTTTGAGGCTTCTCGAGCTGCTGAAGGGAGGGGGAATGGGCGGCAGGAGCCTAGGATCATCGAATGGGGAGAAGCATTCAGGCCGGACGGAGCCTCCTAGAAGAACCGCTGCCGCGGTCTTGCTGCTCCCACTGCGGGGGCTGCGTTGCAGGAGGGCAATGCCCCCCCACTTCTCCGGCCGCCTCCAAGCTCCCGAGGCCCACGCCCACCCGGTCACATGGCTGGCAAGCCACACCCACAAAATAAGCCACACCCACAGAGTGGTAGTAAAAAAATTAGGAACCCGCCCCTGCTGCATTGGCTAATTAAGCTTATTAGGTATAGGGAAATTCCTCAATCATATGGCAGCCCCAAGGCATTTGATTTGATCATAACCATTTCAAATTCCTTGGGGTTTTCATAAGGTCAGACCATACAAATATGTTTAGAGGAGTAGGAAGAAATCCCAATTCTATCAAAGGATTCAGAGAGACTCCAATGGTGATGTTCTAAATGTGCTTTTTCTTCTCTGTTTTATACCAACTGAATTTTTTATTTATTATCAGTACAGAGGAAGTAAAGTCGAGGAGTAAGGGAAAACAGTGTTATCCTCCTTAACTAACTTATATAAGCTAGGCAGAGCATCAGTTTATATAAAGGGATTGCAAACAGGAAAGTTAATATGAATACAATGAATTAAACGGAAGACCAATTTTTGCTTTTATAAGTAATGAAGAAATGTAGTCCTTCACTTACAACAGTTTGTTTAGTCACTGTTCAAAGTTACAAGGGCACTGAAAAATCTGACTTATGACTATTTTTCACAATTATGAACTTTGCAGCTTCCCATGATCATTTGGTCAAAAGTCAGATGCTTGGCAACTGGTTCATATTTATGACCGTTGCTGTGTCCCAAGGTCATGTGATCACCTTTTGCGGCCTCCTCACAAGCAAAGTGAACAGGAAGCCAGATTCACTTAACAACTGGGTTACTGACTTATCAACTGCAGTAATTCACTTAACAACTGTGGCAAGAAAGGTCATAAAATGGGGCAAAACGCACTTAGCAAATGGCTCACATAACAACATAAATTTTGGGCTCAATTGTGGTTGTAAGTTGATGACTACCTGTACTGGGATGAATGGAGGTAATTTTTTTTATTTTTCCCTTTACTCTGCTATACAGTAGTACAGCTCCTAATAGATGGGGCAGAGATAAAATAAAGATATTGTATCTTAATCTTCACTGCTAGGCTTATTTTCAAATTGTCTTTATATTTTGTTTCTTTTGTTTCAAACAACTAGACAATTAAAAAATTTTTTTTAATGGGCATTAAATAAATATTTCAGTGGGGTTTTTTCCCCCTCTAAAGAATAAGCAATAATATGGGACACTTTAGTGGTTCTACGCTAGATTTTTCTGCCTAGAAATTGGAAAAGGAATTATGTTGCTATGCACACATTTAGCAGTATATCAGTAATATTGCCTGAGAATAACTATATGGCAAACCAGCTAACTGTAATTTAGATAACAGTATTTCCATTCCGCTAGGGCTCTATTTTAATATTTGACAATTAAGTATTCCACAGGAAAGCAATTTTTAATACCAACTATGTTAACATAAAGGGTGCTTCAAAGGCTAACTCTGGAATATCTAACATTTGGGAGCTACTTCTTTTTTTTTTTTTTTTACCAAAAAGTTTTATTAGTACAAAATTACATAGATAATAGCTAAACATTAAATAGAAAGTACAAACATTTTTTTTAATTTTTCTCCCCCCTAACCCACCCCTTTCCCTCCCCCCCTCCCCCCCGGACTTCCCAGAGAGAGTACAGGGCATAATATCAATAAAATAAATTTAAATTAAATTAAAAAATTTTGACTTCCACCTTATTTTTTTTTTAAAACTTCAACTCCAAATTGTACACTAATAAAAATTCCTTCCTCCTCCTTTCAATCATCTACCCTTCACAACATTTCTTCACTGTTAACTAAGAATTAAATGATTATTACATAAATGATGACTAAGTATTAAATACAAAAACCTTAAACTTCATCATAAAATCAATCAGTATATAAATAACATACTATTACTATATATCAGATTATAAGCACTAATTACAAACTTTAAATAACCTTCCTCCCCCCAAAAAATGTTAAATCTAATTGTAATATTTTATAACTGGATAAATAACAATTCCAAATCTTTCTCACAATTAAATAAAACTAAAATTGATATTACACAAAAAATAACTAAATAATAATACAAAAACCTTAAACTTCATCATAAATTCTACCACTCTATTAGTAACATAATGTTACTATGTATTAAATTATTAGGTTCAAAAAAGTTCTAAATCTTTAAAAAGAATTAATAATACTTTGAATAAGCCCCCCCAAAAAAAACAAAAGAAAAAAAAAGAATGCAAGAAGTAAAGAAAAGAAAAAAAATTAAGGAAAGAAGGGAAAAAGAAAAGTACAGTCATAATGGCAACCATCTGACCAATAAACTTCAACACTGCATCTTGTTGTATCTTGATGATGGTTGCATCTTTTTGTAACTTGATAATTTTGTAGTTGTCAGCTCGCCTCCCATCTGACCCCGATCTTCCATCTCCTTTTCCACACTGTAGACATCTGTCTGGCTCTGCCAATCATTTAAATTTTGTAAATCTGTTTCGATTTGAAGAGGAAGGGATGGCTTTCCCTCCTCCTCCTCTTTTGTTTTCATACATCTTTCCTCTGGAATCTTGGATATATCAGCCTTTAAGACGTTGACATAAAATTCAGTAGCTTTCTTTGTTGTATTAAGCCGATATCTTTTTCCCAGAAATTTCACTGCAACTCCTGTTGGTGCTTCCCATTTGTAATGTAAATTTAACCTTTTAAATTCATCAATCAGAAAGGTATAATCTTTTCTGGCTTTGAGCATTTTAGAGGGAATTTCTTTCCATATCATCAGTTCCTGGCCATTCACCTGCAGGTTATTCTTAAACGTCGCCTGTATAATCCTATTCCGTAAGGCTCTTGTAGTAAAGTATATTACAATATCCCTTGGTAGGTGTTTTTGTTTTGCATACCAGGAGTTGATTCTATATATTTTATCAATTTGCCTGGCTAGTTCTTCTTTAGACAGTCCAGACACCTGCTCCAAAGCTTCCACCATCCTTCCTTTCAAATCTTCATATAATCCTTCTTTCAACCCCCTGACCCTTATGGCAAATTCCATGGATCTGAATTGCGTCATTAACACCTCTGTTTCAAAATTTGCAATGTCATTTTGTATTTTATCTATGTATTCTACTGAAGTTGTCAAAACTTGTTTGTTTTCTTCAATGCGGTTTGCCAAAACTTCAATATTTGTTGCTAGACCTTTACATACCTCCAACACATCATTTCTAATTTGTTGGTCAATATTCTTTAAAGCAGCCTGCATTTTATTATCTATTTCACTAATTTTTTGGTTAAATTCAACAATAAGTTCATCTTTCATAATCTTTAAGGTACTTATTAAATTTTCAGGTGTTAAAGACTTTGGGGGTGTTAACTCAGTGGTAAGTTGCATTTTAGAAATATAACCAGATGAATATTCCATTCTTTTATTCAAAACCATCTTTCCAGATTTTGAAGCCATTTTAGTATTTCCAGTGGTGAACAAAGAAAAAGCCAAGCCTCTAGTTAAAGTTCTTTTAAATTTCTTTTAAAATTCTTTCAAATTCCAAAGCCAGATAGAATTTTATTTTTAAAAAATTGTCAGTTATTATTTAATCCAAAATCGGGAGACAGAGAGAGTAAAGCCAACTTTCAAAATCAAAAATTTCCATAAGAAAAAAAGCTGCTAGGGAAACGAAAGTTACTTTCACTTCTCCTCCCACTTTCTCCGATCGCCATGTTGTAGCCTAATAACTGTTACTTAGTTTCTTCCGAAGTGAAAATCAGCAGTGGAGTTGAAAGAAAAAAAAAATCTGTACTTGCCCTTTAAAATCCTGTCTCTCTCTGTCTGCTTGTTTAAACAATTAAGTAGTTGTAATCCCATTCACGAAGCAGCGGGTGGTCACAGCATCTTGCTCCGCAAAAGCGGAGGTTTCCAAGTCCCCGGAGCAAGAGACAGGCTGGCTGGGGAGCCCTCACCTTTCGCGCCCCTGGCTGACACTTGGGGCACTAGGGGGGGCTCTACCCCACCTGTCCGGCTCTCATCTCTCCCCTTTGCCCGGGGCAGAGACTTTCAAGCCGCCAGACAGCTGTTCTGGCGGCTTTAACGGGGAAAAGGAAAGGCGCTCAACGAGGAGCGTCCGCGATGCAGCGATCCGGAACCGGAAGTCGGAGCTACTTCTTTATTATATTTTAGGCAGGCAATCCTACTTGTCTCACTTCCCTCACAATTTCAGAAAAAGCACATATTCTTATTTGTTGCAGGTAAGCAAAGACAAGTTTTGCTGGCTAGCAAATTTTGAATGATATTGAAGAGCAGATTAAAGAAATCTAACGGCGAAGAAAGTGTTCCTATTTAAAATTTCAAAGGTCATGTTACTAGCCCTGTAGATTTTAGGACCATTTGTATCAGAAAAGGACCATGTAGTTGACTCAAAGGCCAAATTGGTTCTGAATGTGTACATCTGTAGCTCCATGCAGATATTCAGACCATAAGCAAAACAGTTTGCATTGTCAGTCTTGTGACTGGTCAAGGAAACACTTCTATCAGCTTCCAGTGAAGAAGCTTTGGACTTGCAGGACTGAGAGGTAAGTCATGTAGAAAGACTGATGCTTGAGAAAACAAGAGTAACAAATAACCTGAGTAAGGAGCCCCATAAACCTTACTTGGCTCATAGGCTTTCTATGCTTCATTAAAGAGAGCAGGTGATCGTATTCATGGAAAATCCATTGCATCCTGGAAATTTGGAGCTATTAGTCATTGGAGTAGATTTAATTTATAGTTCAAAGGAGGGCTATGCTAAGGTGTGGAAAACTAGAAAAAAATGTCAGTAAATTGGCACAGATACTTGAATATTTTAGAAATGATAGCTAGATAACTAGATACTTTATATATGTACAGGTATATAAAGATATACTGTAGATAGCTAGACAGACAGAAAGACATACAGACATACAGACATATAGAGAAAGAAAATGCTGGATTCATAATATTCTAACACTTTTTAAATTATACAATAAGTAATGTATAACATCATAAGGGGGTTGAATAATTTTATTAAGAATTATATCAAACAAATAAGAATAATATGAAAACCTAATTCAAAAATAGATTTAAAAAATAATACATACATACTCCCTTGTACTGTATAATGGTGTAATATGCCAAGAGTGTTTCTACCATCATACAATATGTGTACTTCGCTTATTGCTGCTTTACAGCTGCTGCTCTTCTTACTATTTTTGCTTTAGAGCTATGAGTACATTTCTCTAATGAATCTGAATCTTTGGGGTAAAACATTGCCTTGTCAATCAGTGAAATCTTTGCCCAAATGGAGCGATTTAAATCCTGAAAAACTTAATCATACAATATGCAGTTGTAGACTTTTCTGCTGCTGCACAAGGAGTTTTCCCCCAAAGGAAGCATTGAATCAGAGTCTGATATAAAATCAGAGAGGAAGAAACTCAAGAAATTGAAAAAAAAAATTACTTGGTGAAATATACAGGCAGACTTGATCATCTCATACCTGGACAGAGAATACAAGATTGCTCCAAAATTGAACTAACAAATTCCTATAATGCCGTGCATGATTTTTGCTTATTTGCTGTTTAGAGAATGGGAGTATGCAAAAAAAAGAGGCGGAGGGATAGTAAGCACTGAACTGAAGCTCTAATTCTTAATGTTGTGATTATAAAACTGATCCATAGTATTATTTAATACTATTTTATTTATATTATAATTTCTAAAACTTGGCACATTGATTTTTGATACTAAATTAGAAATGCAGGCAGGAAAAAATTTAAATGGGCTATGCTTTTTATTCATGAGGCCAACTTTGGAGGTAATTGCTTTTGTGTTTTTAGGATGCAGCCTGATGAATAAAATAAATTTAGGAAAGGAGAGTGCCACAGTGCAGAAATATAGAACACTAAAAATTCCTATAGGCTCAGAACAAATACTTTAATTACACTGGATGAGGATAAATCATGGCTACAGGACAGCTGGATGCTATGAAAATGTAAATGTAGCCTAATTCGAGGAAGTAGAATGAAGCTAGAAAGTATAAATCAAAATATCTATTGGAGAAAAATGTGCAGGCTTATACCAACCACTCAGACATTTTTATGTAATACTCTGCAGAACTTTATGGCCCTTTTTTGTGTAGGTGGCAGGATTATAACTCTCAGTTTAAAAATACAATAAAAACATTAAAACTTAATGGTTGTGTCTATAATTGTACATCTTCAGGTTGGGTACCCAGTTCATGCCCATTATGCTCCCTGTAACTGGCTTAATGTTCAAGAATAGAATTTTCTGAATTGCCCCTCCCCTCTGTTTTCAGAAATGAATGATGGTGCTTCGTATGCAACCAAACAGCCCTATCTGTGTACATGGGACTGATATCATCAAGTTAGAAAAAAAAACTGTTTGGTGGAAGAAATATAATCTTCCCCCACCTCCCACCCCCATGGAGACAGAGGTATGTCAGGTGTTTTTTTTCCCCCCAGCTTTTGCCCTTGAACCATGTTGGAGTATATCTAGAATTCATAGAATTCAGGAAGGCTACATTCACCAACGTTTCTAGACCTATGACAGTCTTCCTCAAGAGTGCCATAATCCATTCTGAACAATGATATGTAGCCTAGGCAATGACCTTGAAATCTTTCTCTCTTTTGTAAGAGTTACATTCTCCATAGTGGGTGGAGCTAGCCTCCAAGATTGGGATGACCTCATCCATCAGCCAATCAGGACTGAGTCTGACCTCATATAAAAGCTGTTCTCCTGTCATAATCCCCTTTTTTGACTCAGTCCTAGGCCTAGGATTGTTTCTCCCCAACTTCGCAGTTTACTATCACCTTCTTCTAATTCAAGATCTAGATCTACTATCAAGAGATTTATTGAGTGTGAGTGATTACCCCACCTTCCCTAATCACCGGAGGTGTTGGGACTTGCTGGACAGGCTTCGGCCTGGTCCACGGCCTACTGTCCACCTTAGGTGGCTGGCTGTCATCCTCACATTGCGGCCTGGCATTCCTAGTGTCCACCACCTGTCACAGAAGCCCGGCGCTTGAGTGACCAGCAGCCAGGGTGGCCCTTGCCACGTCCGCAGGAGAGAGGCCTCTATCTCCAGTGACAGCAACCGCAGAAGCCTAGCGCTTGAGCGGCCTGGGCCTCTCTTCCTCTCTGCTCCCTTAATTGGGCCCCCAGATCACTGTCTGCCCCTCGAGAGTGAAATTGCGTGAGGGCGAGCGTCGGTGGTCCAATCGGCGGCACATCGGCCTGTGCGACCGCATCTTAACTTTTTGTTATGTAGAAATGTTTGGGAGTAGGTCATAACTGACTTCACATTGCTAATGTTAATGCTTACTTTTAAAGCACTTTATGTGAGGTAGCTTGTCTACTAGATTTTTTAAAGCATAAATCTATACTTGCATGATGACATTGGCTGGTAAATTCACATTCTTCTTTTTAAATGATATATTTGAAACTTAATATCACTGTAAATTAGTATGCATTATCTGATTTGGTGGACTGTAGTTCACATTACCAGATGCATGAACGTTTGTTTGGTAACAAAACAGTTACTCTTTAAAGGAGCTTTCCTTCTCATTCTCCAATCAGATCTTCCAGATGTTTGGAAATACAATTCTCAGGATTCCCAATCAGCATGGTCAAAAATTGGAAATACTATCTATCAAAGCTATTCTTCTCCAAAATATGTTTATATGTTCTAAAAATATCCCACATTGCTTTTGCACAACTCCTTTGCCAACGTTTACAATGGGAAGTAAAATAAACTAGGTAAAGTCATAAATAATTACAAAGCATATTCTTCCTTCTGCATAGATCCACATGGCATCAATGTAGTGGCTTAAATGACTAGATTCTTTTGGCTCTTCTGTCAATCTTTTCTAAAGGCACAAAGGAAAATGGTTAGGCTGCATTTTCTTCTTAAACTGCAGCATGAGAATAGAACAATCTTTCAGCAAAACTAATTTCATTTCACTGATGTTCCATCCTCTCTGGTAGAATTATGAAAGAAGCATGTGCAACAGGAAGTTGTGTAGGAAACAAAGCTACTCACTTCATAATGCAGAGATCAAATGCCTTAGCTTGCTTGACCTTGAATCAAATAACAAAGAAACATGATAAGCTATAAACATGTTTCAGAGAGCCTTGCCAGTTTAATTGAAAAAGTCATCTAATATAACTGATATTTTGAGAGAATTAAACATGAACTTTAAAACCCATCCACATTTATTTTTGTACAATAAAAAAAATACTTTCAAAAGAAAATTCAGTTCTTTGTGCAAATGGCTGTAAAATTAAACAAAACCAGCCAACATTATTCAAATCAATAAGACCTAAAACATTTAATTTTGAGCTAAAATGCCTTATATTTTTCTTCCCTTGGTGCATTTATTTTGTCTTCCTACAGTCATAGTATACCTGACCAGCTCTCAGAGTCTTTAAATAAGATTCGATCCTAAAATACACTGCCAAAAGCTGCCTGAGAAAAATGGTTTTATCACAAAGATGTTGAACTTTACAATTCCACATCATCATTCAATACAGATGAAAATTGCACATTTAGGGAAATGTGTTTCTCAATTGTCTATGTCTAAGCGAAATACAGTGAAAATAGCTGTTGAAGAATGGTAATTATGTTAAAAGTATGGCAAGAGAATGACAGCCTTTCATGAAAACTAATCAGTACCTTGAATGTGTCTATGGATACAAAGTGGTCAAGAACAATCTGCTGAACCTGTGTCCCTAAATTATCATTATCTCTGGCTTGTTACTAAGATATGCAGAGCTTTTCCAATGTAGATGCTTTATACTGTCTGGACCATTGCCTGAAGAACTTAACTGTATTAAAATACCATATTTTCCCCAATTTTCTATGCTACACTTTATTTTCCTTACCAAAATCAAGGAACTATGCAGAAGCTCATAATGTTCCTGGACCTTTTCTTCATTTAATATCTTTACAGCAGTTTTCTCCAATTGATATCTTCCAGATATGTTAGATCCCAGTTTCCCAAATTCCCAGTTGGTATCTCTATTAAATTATTAACTTAATGCATTTAGATTTGCATGTTTAGAGTTGACCTGAGGCACCACCTCTGCATCTCAAATAGATTTGTCCTTTGGTGGTGGGGAAATTCAATGTCACTATGTCACCCAAACTTCCTTACTACCTACAGCCTATTATGTTTCATTTGTCTTCAGATCTTTTTGTCTATGTTGTTACAAATTTTGAAAAAAACCCAAAGAGAACATATTAGTAGAGGGAGAATTTAAGGTTCTGCTATGGTGGATATGCTGCATTATATTTATTCATACATCATACAATTGCATTCCTAATCTCATTTTGTTCATATATGAAATTGAGATCTTCACTCTAAATTATAGCAAATCACATTTGAAGGTATCATTCATAGCATTTTGAAAAGACTAGGGACTTTGAATAGGGATTGGAATTTTAGACTTATAAACTTCTTTGTTTATAAGTTTTCAGCTTGAATCAGTCTTAATCTTCCCTTAAGATGCACCATCTTTTGAAATTAAAGGTATTGCAAATATTTTTAAAATTGCATCTGTGTAAATCAGCATAGCCCTGTTTTAAATAGAAAGACTGTCCTTATTTTGTTCCCAATTTAATTATGCTTTAGTGAAGCCTCTCGGAAATGAATATACATCATATACATATACATCACACAAACAAATAAATATGTGAAGCTTTATTATTGTATCTGCAGTGATGTGTCTTTTCTTATTTATTCTGTTTCCTATCCATCCCTATTAACCCATACAACCATATAATCCAAACTACACAAAGAAAAAGTGGGAAGTTTTGTTAGATATATCAAACCAAGATAATTCAAATATTTCTATTCATTCAGCATTCATGTATGAATTCTCTCTCTCTCCCTCCCTCCCTCCCCCCTCTCTGTAATTCATAACAAATTCATACCATGTGTGCCACAAGTACCCACAGAAGAAAGTAAGCAAGATTCCATGAATAAACTGTCCTTTGAGCCATCAAAATGGTTTTATATAATAGAGAGAGAGAAAAACTAAATATGTTTATATAAACTCAACAAAAGAGTTGCAGTTAAGCCTGGTTTCAGAGAAATATACCTATATACAAATAGAATATAAAAGTATTTAAGAAGTTACTTACATATTAAAATACTATCTATCTATCTATCTATCTATCTATCTATCTATCTATCTATCTATCTATCTATCTATCTATCTATCTATGCTTCATCATTGGAGGTTTTTAAGAAAAGACTGGACAGCCACCTTTTTGAAATGGTATAGACTAGAAGACTTCCTGGGTAATCTGGATTATTTGGGCATTTGGGTTTGGATTATTAAGATTAGTCTGGAAGAGAACAATAACTTTGAGCCTTGAACACCAATTGTTGTATTTATTTTTAGATGTTATTTATTTCTTTCAATTTTGATTTCTTTGTTCACTTGTGTACTGTATATACCCAGAGTTTTGTTGTCTGAATGGGGAAGTCCTATTAATGTTTTAAATAAATAAGGCTATTTGGTACATTGGATCAGGTGCTGGGCTAGAAACTGGGAGACCATGCATTCTTTGTCCTTTAGGCATGAAACTGGTTAACTTTGGATCATTACATTCTCTCATCGTAACCCACCCCACAGTACTGTAGTTATGGGAAAAATAGGAGGCAGAGCATTATGTACACCTTGAGTTGGATAAAACAAAGGTGGGGCATAAATCTAGTAAATAAATACTAGAGAATCTTTGTCTTGAAATCTTTGCTTTCTTGCTGCTTTACCCTTGATTAGTGATTTATATCTTTATATCTTCCCTTTTCGTATCATGATTCTCCTCTCCTCTCCTCTCCTCTCCTCTCCTCTCCTCTCCTCTCCTCTCCTCTCCCCTGCCATTTTTTTTCATCATAGTCTTTCTGGATCAAGCCTATTTGTATCAAACAGAGTTTCTATCTCTGGTTCTCATTCCCTGTTGTCCACCACTAGTGTAATAGGCAAAAGTTGTTGCCTGCTGCTAAGATAATCAATTAATATAATAACTTTGGATGCATGGATGCAACACCCATTTAGTGTGTATTAGAATTATAATTAATCAATGCACAAAATTCATTTGGTGTGCAAAAAAAAAAAAGAACAAGAATCCTAAGTTCTGCCCCAAAATCTGTCCCTTACACTTCAGAAGTCCGGATTTTTTATATCTTTCCCCATCTCTAAATTTAATTCCTTCCTCTCATCTTTTTAGGAATGCCTCCTGCTCCCTTCAGAAAGTCCTCAGTTCTATTTTCCTGGCAGGCTCCAAGTTGTCCACAAAGACAACAACTTGCCCTGTGATCTCCTCCAGGGGTGGGTTCCACTTACCTTCGCCACCGGTTTGCATTGCAACGCTTTGCGCACTCGCACATGTTTCGCTCATGCACGCACGCATGTTCCCTCGTGCGATTTGGCTTCCGTGCATGCTCAGAAGCAGGAATGATCCCCAAACACAGCTGATCAGCTGTGCTTCGGGCGAAGAAATAAAGGTCAGAATTCACCCGCGGGCGGGCGGGATGGCCCTTTTTCAAGCCGCGGAAGGGGAAAAATTCACACAAAATCCAAAAAAAGATGGCGGCAAGCATGGACCAGCACCAACAGTGATGTCACCAGCGGGTCGCTACCGGTCTGAACCAGGAGGAACCCACTCCTGATCTTCTCTTTCCCTTTAGTATTTACCTTTCCCCACACCCTGTTAATTACAAGTCTTGAGTATTCAGATTCCTAGTAATGAAGTTATTTCCTTGTTTTGCATAACAAACCTGTTTGTATCAGATTCATTAATTTCTCTAACCTCACTGCTACTCTCTGGGTTACATAAAAAAAATCTCATAGATATTTCTGAAAAAAATCTATAAAATATTTGCAAAATGTATATTTGGAATTATAGTAGAGAAAAACAAATAGGGTAATGTGGCTTCTTGTTTAATCCCATCTATCAATATTTACATGATCAATCTTCTTAAAGCAATGCTACCTAAATTTATTAATCTTTGTCCTTGAAACTTTCAATAATTTTCAAAAGATGAAAAACAATGCTTGCAAAATGCAGCTAATGACTGTCAAAAAGAGAACTGCAAGTCAAGAACACTATTATACGTAATATAATGTAGTGTATAATGTAGTTATTATATATAGCACACACCTACATACACATACATATACACTGAAGATGATAATTTAATATATGTAATTAATTCCTAGACTTTTCCTGCAACCGTTCCTATGCTTTCCTATCTGTCAAAACTGGTGGGGGTAGACAGCTATTCAGAAAAATTAAAATAATGCTACATCATATGAAAGTTAATTACATGACATTTAATTGGATTTATATTCATAAAATGTCAGGATGATGACTTAAAGGTGAATTTAGAACTTGGAAAGAATTTTGAATGAGGGATCATGGTTCAGAGATTAGATAGATGATAGATAGATAGATAGATAGATAGATAGATAGATAGATAGATAGATAGATAGATAGATAGATAGATAGATAGATAGATAGATGATATAGACAGACATTGAGATAGATAATATATCAATAGAATTAATTGTATTAATTCTAGTTAATTTCAGTATGTGCATTGCATTTGGAATTTTACAAAGTGCTTGTATAAAATCTACAAGCCAAACAACAATAAAAGGCAAAGTGTTTTTTATTTTATTTATTTATTTGTCAAGCATATATGAGATAACAGATAAAAGTATAAACATGATTTTAAATGCATGAAAAGGATACGAATAAAAAAAGGGACAGTAGGACAGGGACGGTAGGCACGTTGGTGCGCTATATGTGTATTTATTTACATATAAATATATGCAATGTATTTTTATATGTAAAAGTTATAGATAGATGATATAGAGATAGCTAGATATAATGAAAAATATTCTTGAAGTCACAAAATTATTAAAACAATGAATGAAGAAGTTTTGAAAAGTTATTAAACTTCCAGTTAACTCTGATTAGAGAAATCCCCCCACCCCCAATTCTTCTGGATGCAGAGTGTTGTCTCATGAACTACTCAGTGGCCAGTTCCAGGTTTGTCTCAGAATCCCCACTCCTCTGAGATACATACTTTTTCTACAGCCTATGATAATTTAGGGCATGTTTCCCTAAATAGTCTTTCTCATCTTTATTATGGATGTCCAATAAAGACTTGCTTATGTCCGTAGGCCTTTCATTGAGCCAAGTCTGCCCTTTTAAAATCCTGCTTTAATTAATTATTGTACTGAGTTGATGGTGGTTCTCATCTTTGTCTTGGTAGATAAAAACTGCTTTTTGGAAAATAAGATGTTGAGATAGATGATATATCCATGAATAACATTTAAAGAATCTGCAAAAGGAATACAGAATAAATATTTTCAAAATGCAGTATGTTCATGAAAAGAAAGACCACAGCTTGGTCATTTGTCTCAGATTGGAGTTATAACAGGCACAACTTTATTTTATTTATTTATTTCGTCAGGCATGTATTAGATAACAGATATAAGTATAAACATAATTATGAATACATGAAATGGATATGAATAAAAGGGAACATTAGGACAGGGATGATAGACACGCCTCTTAAAGACCTCTTAGGAATGGGGTGAGGTTGACAGTAGACAGTCTAAGGGTAAAGTTTTGGGGGTTGACTTGGTCTTGACTGAAATGAAAGTGTCCGTACAAGGGGGAAATTGTCAAAATGCATCTAAAGAATCAGCAACCTGTATAAATATATAACTTGCACAGTTCTCTATATTACTTTAACACCAGAGGCTCTGCTGTCTCTTGTATTTTGCTAACAACAGACTGACAGAGAGCAAATGTGAGGGTGAAGAACTATTTAGATGTCTCATTCCCTTTCTGGGCTTAAAATCAACAAATATTTTTGCAAGCAATGAATGAAAAACATTTGATTTTTTTGCATCTTTCTCTCTATAGCTAGGACCCTCTCATGGCCTTTGGAGGGGAAAACCCAGTACAGCCTATAGCTCTGACATTATTGTCCCTGGAGTCATTGGACTCAGTCTAAAGATATTAAGCCATCCATACTGTTATAAATCTGATGCATTTAGAAACAGATGAAATACAGCTCTCTAAGGCTCCATTAAACTGACAAGACAAGTCCATCTCTTCCTGATATATTACAGTCATGATAATGACAGTGCTAGATGAAAGTGCCATTTGCAGCTGTTGGTCAAGATGAAAATTTGCAAAGATGTTGTCTTAAACATTCTGGTTCAATTGTGTTCTGGTTGCTGTGAAGCCTGTGTGAATCATCCCTGATATGAACTAATTGAAATGGCACAGTTTACTTTTGCACTCTCAGATGCAAAGGCAGAATGATTTGTTTTGAGCCACTTCATACTTTTTTAAAAAAAAAGTTTCCCTGTAAAATGAAAATCTCTAAAATAATTCCATTTATTTTTGGGAAGAATGATATTTAAAAGTAGGAATATGCCAAGTTTCCGGTAGCCTTTACAACTTCATCACCATGATATCTTGAAATGGTTCCCCCATGCATCTGTAAAGAAAGATATTGCAGAATGAGAAGAGGATATCACATCAGCTTTCAAATTATCCAGGAAATAGCCTGTGCTGATTAAATTAAAGATGTATCCCAGTCTGACTTACTTTCAGAAGCATCTTAAAGATAAATTCTTAATTTTATACTCATTTTTCTCAAGTACCCAAAAATCTGGACATGATACTGTAGAAAGTTAGCAACCACCCCTCTACTAGAAGAATGAAATATTTTGGGAAATATTATAAAAGGCAGAATATTATATTTCCCTAAAGGAGAAATATGCTCTTGGAAAGCAGCCCCCACTTTTCTTAATAGCCCCAGCAGGATTGTGCCAGCCTATCTATAAGACAAAAGGCCTTCAGCTCCAGGATGATGGGATTATCCTTCAGGGCAAAGCCATTCAGCCACAATAGGAACTGCAATAGCCCAAGTTTCAACCAAGCTTGACTCAGAAAACCTACAAATTTAGCTATGACCCCTGCATAACCCCATGGGAGTCTGACAGCAATCAATAGAATACATGTCCTTGCACAGGAACAGGAAGCTCAAGGGCAAGGCCCAAGAGAGGGTATAAATACCTCTCTCTCTCGCCACTCCATGTGCTCAGCTGCCCAGGACCTCAAAACCATGTGGTCCTGTCCCTCAATAAACCATCTTTCCAATCAGTCTCCATGTTTCCAGTGTCTTTCTCCCCACTTGGAACTGAACCAGATGGACATTCCTTCCAACAATACTAAAGGATATTCATTGATTCCTTTTGTGGGGCGATGTAGCTTTCTTTCCTCTGATCAATGTGTTTTGTAGAATGCCAAAAGGATTGGCAGGATTGTTTGGCAAGCTTAGACTCTCCTGAGAAGCCCTTATCATTGACTTAATGAATGCCAAGTTGGGCAGGACCCATTGACAAATATTGTAGTTTTCAGGGCATGATTCAGTTGTATAAGGATTGTGAGTTGCTGGCAATGTTCTATATTAATTTGTTTGCAGAGACAGCTGAAACACGCAGGCACAGTGAGATACAATATCACAGAACAATGGAATTAATACTCAGAGTAGCACTTTTAAATGCCCATCTGGCTCACATTCATTTTGTGAGAGGATATTTAAATCTTGTTGAATATAGAGTGCATACTGGACCAGCTAGCCTAGAGCCTGTATGTAGAATGCTGAGACATGAGTTCCCTTGCAGAGTGGCAAGCCCAGTACAGAATGAAGACATCCGTATTAGCCCAAGGAGCAATGTTAAAGTGTATGGTTGATCACACAAGAGAATTAAGAATGTGGATGGAGTTCAGAATAATCTTAGCTTTGCCTCCCCAAAAGGAACTTTCATATCTATAATTTCCTGAGGTGATAAAGTCACTGTTTAGCTATTCAGGCTAACCACAGAAAGACTATTAGCATTTTCCGTATACAGTATAGGTGAAGTCTCAACATCATACATATTGCACACTGGATTGGGAAGCCATTGAATTTCTGAAGTGCTTCTCAACCACTTGATTTGAATCACAGGATCCAATCCTGCTTCAGGTTCGGCCATTTGATTGAAACTTTGTTAAACATTTCTGTGAATCTTTGCACATCTGTATTTCCTACCAATTGTTTAATTGATGTCAAGCATGGGTTTTTTTATACTTTAGTTTAAGCTTTCTCAGTAATTACCAGCTTTTTCCAGAGAGAGAGAGAGAGAGAGAGAGAGAGAGAGAGAGAGAGAGAGAGAGAGAGAGAGAGAGAGAGAGAGAGAGAGAGAGAGAGAGAGAGAGAGAGAGAGAGAGCGCTAATTTTGATGCTAAACAAAAAGCTTTCAATTCTCCAGGACCACCCCATATTAATTTTCAACATTTTGGCTCCAAAGTGGTGTTTTGACTGGCTTTATTTTCTGATGATTTTAATCTTTTCTGCTTTCAGAAACTGTTTTAATTTTCTGTTTAATGTTGTGTTGATTAATTAGGTCATTGCATTTCTTTTTACTTGTGCTTTTATTGCATGTTGCCTTGAAAGCATCTATTACAATGCAATTAAAAAATAAATGTTGCTTTCATCATTGTGATTATTTTGAATCCATGCTTTTTATTTTGCCACTTGGAACCCTTAGAATGCTTTCTATTCTGGAGATAGTTGGAAACGCAATTTTCTCCAATTCTCCATCTATTTGCAGCTGTCAGTCATCTCCCTAGTCTTCCAAATTGTCCCCTTCCACAGAATAGATGTTACAAAATATAGATAAGAGAATGTGATTTCAGTTGCAAAAATCTGGACAACATAGCTGTCACTTCGGTGCCAACTTCTGGTAATCTGGATTTTTGCAGCCCAAAACATATAACTGTACTATATGGAATTGTAGAGGCAAAAGAGGGAAGCCATCTCTTTCTGTCGTCGTTATTTTAATAAAACCTAATAGAAGAAAAAAGTACCAAGAAATAAAAAACACAACGCAAAAACAATAACATACGTATATTGCATATATAAAAGCTACTCATGCATGCATAGATGTATACAGTATTAATGAAATTCTATGTAACAGAGATTAAAATAAACGACCATACACAAGCAGCAGCTTGTTCTTAAGTTACAAATAACATCAGATCCCTTATTCTGTTAGGTAAGAGCCATTACATTTGTCTTCCCATTGTTGTAGAACTAATCTCTTGGTAGTATAAGGGCGTAGATAATCACTTTTCATTGTCCAGCTCTAAATTTTCATGTCTTGGGTATCCAGGATACTCTGTAGCTGCAAATTGACCACCTTCTCAACAATCTCAACAAAAAGAGAATTGGATGAATATTGAAGAGCTGAAGTGGTGCAGTGGTTAAATGCAGCCATTGCAGGCTGACTGCTAGTTCAACAGTTCAGCTGTTCAAATCTCACTAGGCTCAAGGTTGACTCAGCCTTCCATCCTTCCGAGGTCGGTAAAATGAGGACCCAGATTGTTGGGGGCAATATGCTGAACTCTGTAAACCGCTTAGAGAGTGCTGTAAAGCACTATGAAGCAGTATATAAGAAAAGTGCTATTGCTATTGCTATTGTCCAGCATGGTTAAGTTCAGCAATAATATTACAACTTACTTCAAAACTGGCATAAATTTTTGATATGTGAGAATGTCCTTGGGAGCTGGGCAGAAGAGATGCTGCCTATGGAATGGTTAGATAAGAGATGGAATAGCCTTCAGCTGCATAATGGGTGGAGAAAGAGATTCAGAAGGGACCTTCCCTAGATTCTCAGTCTGTTAAGGACACAGTGGGAGATTTGTACTTTCAAATGTGCAAGACTGATGTTAGCCTTCTCAGGTACACCAGATAGAAATGAGACTAGATGTGTTAATTTTACTTTATTGTAATGCTACATTAACTGCAAGTCTGAAAGTATCCATCAAAATCTCCCACCATGGCCCAATCCAATAAGCCTTATCTTCCTAGGAGGAGGAGCAGCACTGGTAAACTAAAAAGCAATCAGAGTGATGATCAGATCATGACAAAGAACTGATGATAAGGTCCTCAAGCCACAGCCTGCAAGGAAGCAAGATCCTCAGCAAAATATCAATCTGAACAAAGTTAAGCAATGATACACATATGCACACAAATAGCAAGAGAACACTAGGCATAGGGAAAAGTTATCTACCCAGACCCATCCCCCCTGTCACAAAGGAAAAACTCAACACCAACCAGACAGACCTCCTACTAGCACATATTCTTTTCCTTTCAAGTCTGTAAAAGCTGATGTTGATTTTTTAGAATAGACTCATCTAATAGAAGATAGACATCCTTTGTTTATGAGTTGGACAGGTGTATTTGACTTCAATGATTCAACCATGGTAAAGCGGCTTGCCACTCTGATTCTTAAACATTTCTCTTTATTGGTTCAACAAGTTATAATAGATATAAATGGTCATTTGCTAATCTAATTGTTAAAACTGTTGATATAACTGGGGCTATAGTCAATGCTTATGGGCCTAATTTAGGTTCCCCAAAATATTCCATGAGCATTTTCATTATTTAAACATTATCTGGTATGACTATAGTGTCACAGCAATAGATTTTAATAGGATCTTAAATCCTGAATTAAATAGGAATGTATCTATCCCAAAAGACAATCATTATTGAGATATACAATTAGATCATAGATGGATGAATGAAACAGCATTGTTATATCTCATACAACAATAACTTTTTATTCAATGGTGCATCAGATTTTTTTAGATGTAATTATTTTTTGGTTTCTTCAATTTGACTTCAGCAAATTCGGATGTATATGATTGATGTTTCTTATATATAAGATCACTGTTAGATCAGCTTAAATTTAAAAATATAACATTTCACTAAATCATCCAGAAGCTGGTATTTCAATATCTCTACTGAATGATAGTGAACTTATAAAACAGATGAGTTCTCAGACATTGCAATATCTTGAATTTAATATGGGAATTGCTAACTCCTTAATTTTTAAACAGAAGGATTATAAATTTTATATGCATGACCATATTATTGCATATGCGGCATATCAGTAGAATCTCAAAGATAAAGGTAAGAGTAATTTGAAAGACAAATTGAAAATCCTTTGGACACAGATGACCAGCTATTCCACTTAACAATGAAGTATGTATCAGTTGAATAATAATGAATATTATCACAACAACAAAAATGTATCTTAACATAAACTACCTAGTATTTTATATCAAAAAGAAGAGAGATAGATAGATAGATAGATAGATAGAGAGAGAGAGAGAGAGAGAGAGAGAGAGAGAGAGAGAGAGAGAGACAGACAGACAGACAGACAGACAGACAGACAGACAGAGGGAGAAAAGAAAGAAAGAAAGAAAGAAAGAAAGAAAGAAAGAAAGAAAGAAAGAAAGAAAAGGGGAGGGAGGGAGGAATGAAGGAATGAAGGAAGGAATAATGATTTTTGGTGATGGATTATACTTTTTAAAAGCAGGAGAAAATAACTGGGGTGGTTACTAGAGTGTACCTAATTCTGTAAGAGTTGGATATTCAGTGGGTAAAATCTGTCAGAGTTACGCAATAAATCAGAAGCTTCAGAAGATAACTGCATTTTGCTGATTCAAATAACTTCTTTATAAGTAGAATAAAACATTAACAATACCACACTTTGTTTCAGATCACATGTTGAGATGTTTTCATACTGGAGTATAATGGTGGACTGAGTAAACCACACCCTTCTTCTTGCTAAGTTTCTGGACATGCTCAAATAACACTTCAGCCTGATTGGCTGACTCAATCACATGGCTCTCCCAGTCATGAATATTCCAACACTCCTCCCTTCATTACTGGGAGAGACATCAGACCTATTGGATTTAAACATTTCCTATAATGGACACCACCTTGTAACTTTCCAGTGTATATGCAACCATCAGCTTTGCAACTCTTGAACCCAAGACCTTTCAATGCAGTATCTAAACAGATATTCCAATTTCTGGCTGACTGCTTCAGCCCATAAATGGCCTTGTTCAATTTATACACCATGTTAGGCTTTTTATTTTCATACCCTGGCGCTTGAACCATATAAATTTCTTCCTCTAATTCAGCATTGAGAAATGCAGTGGTTATATCAAAATGCCAAATTCTATGCCTGTAAGCTGATGCTAATGCCAGTGCTAGTCTTATGCTCTCAGCTTTTACAGTTGGCGCGAACACCTCATCATAGTGCACATTTTTTAATTGAGAAAAACCTTGTGCCACCAATCTTGCCTTATACTGTACTTCATTATTGGGTAATACCTTTTTCTTATATACCCACTTACATCCTACAGCTTTCGTACCCTGTGGCAAAGTCACAGATGTGAACACTTTATGATTTCCCATGGATTTCATCTCTTTATCCATGGCTTCCTTCCACTTTTCTTGTTCAACTTTTGCTAATGCCAATACTTCCTTATAGTTTCTTGGCTCATACCACACATTACACACTTTAACTTTACTGGCAGAATACCTGTCTGGCGGAACCCCTCTGTTCCTACGCTCTGACCTACGTGGCATTGCCTGTTCTTGTGTTTCAAGCTTTTCTGGCTTCATATCTTGTTCAGACTTTCCTCCCTGAACATAGACACCTTCAGAAAATGATTCACCATCATTAAATGAGTTATTGTCACTAAGTGGATCACCGTCGCTAAGTGGATCACCGTCACTAAGTGAGACATTTTCAGAATTTGCATCAATTCTGTTCCAATTTTGTTCTGCAAAACTAGCAGACCTTGAAATCACTATCCTTTTACTTCCATCGCTAAAGCGATACCCTTTTGAGCCTGGCTCATAGCCCACAAATCTGAGCTTTCTAGCCTTTTGTTGTCCCTTTCTTCTGATTGCCTTTGGAATATGTACCCATGCAGTACTTCCAAATATTTTTAAATGTGCTAGAGAAGGCTTTCTCCCATATAGCATTGCATATGGAGTATTATTGATGGATGAACTCCACAACCTATTTACTAAATAATTGGCAGTCAGTATGGCTTCACCCCAATATGACCTGCTCATACCAGAATCCTCCAGTAATGAGTCTTTCATTGTTTGCAAAACACCATTCCTCCTTTCAGCCACTCCGTTCTCTCCCGGTGTGTAAGGATTTGTGCGCCTGTGTCTTATCCCCAATTGTCTCAACCATTGTTGAAAATTTGTTGACATAAATTCAGAACCTCTGTCAGTTTGCAACTGACATACCTGTTGTTTGTACCTTCTCTCTACAAAACTTAACCATTGCTTAAATTGCTGTAGCACCTCTGTTTTACTCTTAAGTAAGTAGCAAAACCCAAACCTGCTGTAGTCATCCACAATGACCAGCGCATACTTTGCTCCTCCCAAACTGGCTTGCATAGGCCCAATTAAATCAGCATGCACCAGTTCTAGAACTCTTGTGGTTTGTCTTGTGTTAAACTTGCTCACTGGGAATGCTTTGGATTTCGATGCTTTGCATACTGCACAATCCAAATATGCCTTACATCCCTTCAAATCTAATCCTTCTGCAAATTCTTTCATTTGTTGAACAACCTTAAAATTAGCATGACCAAGTCGTCTGTGCAGAAGATGAACACATGAATTATGTTCTGCTACATTTTTAAATATCTGGGAACAATGTGGTACCTTTTCTCCCTGCAATACATAAAGATTATCCTCTTTTATGCCCTGTGCACAAACATTCCCATTTCTTTGGATGATACACTTCCCATTAACAAATGTGGTTTCATAACCTTGCTTGTCTAAACTAGACACACTTAACAAATTATGCTCCATTTCAGGTACACATAACACATCAGTAAACCTGGATTCCAAATATGGAATTTGCACATCGCCTCTTCCAATGATTTTAGCCTTTTGACCATTGGCTAAGGCCACTTCTTCATTGTTTCCTGGAAAAAATCTGGAAAATAAGTCAGAATTATTAACAATTGTTTGACTAGCCCCACTGTCAATCAACCATTTGTCTCTATTGTTATTATAGCAAACTTTTGCAACTGCAATCTGTCCTTGCAAATAATGTCTCTTGTCTTGCATATTTCTTCTCTGTGTACAGCTTTTCTGCAGATGATTGGTTTCTCCACAAATGAAACATGCTTTCTTATCTTGCTTGCAGAATTGTGGCTGTGTAACTTGATCTCTCCTGCCTCTGCTCTCCTCATCTCTGCAGACACCTCGGCTGTTGCTAGAGATAGGCAGCCTGTGGAAAATTTTGCTGGAGACTTGCTGTAAGTTTCCACTGTACTCCTTGTTGGGCCCCCGCCTGTGGAATTTTCCATCAGCATGGCTGAAAAGCCTTTTCTCATATTCATTCAATAAACACGATTTCAAAGCCTCCAAATTCAAATCTGCTTCTGGCTTACTTTCAAAAATAGCTGATACAGTCTCCCAGCTCTGATCCAAACTGTTTAACACTAATAAAACTTTCTGGGACTCTGGAAACTTTACTCCACGTTGCTCCAATTCTAGAAAATTAGACTGCATTTTCATTAAATGATCTTCCATAGAATCTCCTGTCTGCAAACTCATTCTGAAAAGCTTTCTTGAAAGTTGGACCACATTACACGCAGAAACATTGACATGTACTGCTTTCAATTTCTGCCATATTTCTTTTGCAGACTTTAATTCAGCTACATTTAAGAATTGATCATCCCCCAGACTTAAAAGAAGATAAGCCATAGCTTTGTCATGAGCCTTTTGATCTGCTGCTCCAAGCACTTGTGGGGGGTCTGCTACGATGTCCCATAATTCTTTTGCTTTCAAAAAACATTCCATTTTTGCAGCCCAAATTAAATAATTTTTCTTCCCCAATTTGGGTATTGGACTGTCTTTAAATTCCATAGCAGCAGCCATCCTGCTTTATTTTTCTTCTCTGCCTGTTCCTTTAACAACACAGACAGCTTCTTATCAGCTTTAAATTACAATGCAGTTTTTAACTTTACTTCTTGAGCGATTCCTGGGCCCATAACCTGTCAGATTTACGCAATAAATCAGAAGCTTCAGAAGATAACTGCATTTTGCTGATTCAAATAACTTCTTTATAAGTAGAATAAAACATTAACAATACCACACTTTGTTTCAGATCACATGTTGAGATGTTTTCATACTGGAGTATAATGGTGGACTGAGTAAACCACACCCTTCTTCTTGCTAAGTTTCTGGACATGCTCAAATAACACTTCAGCCTGATTGGCTGACTCAATCACATGGCTCTCCCAGTCATGAATATTCCAACAAAATCTCAGCCTCAGAATGCATCAAACCCTTTCTCCAGTGCAGGATCTGATTTCTGGAGAAGAACCAATTCAGGGGGGAAAAAGACTCTGATGGAGCCAGTCTTTTCCTATGCAGACAAACTGACCCTGCTTTCCATATCCCTGATGGAACATATATTGTTGCTTGTATTACATTTGCAAGACTGACTCTTTGAAGAAATTGTGAGGAACAAGTTTTTCCAGAGGGATGCATAAGATGCTAAGGTGATGTTACTGAAATCTCCCAGCACTACTTCCAGCTTAATATTATAGCACAGTTTTCTTTCAACTTGACTAACTTTTCTTAATTAATATAGCTGACAATTGTTCAGGATGAAACATGTCTCTTTACAAAAACTCCTGGGACAAGAAAGGTGGAAAAAATGCTCAGCTAATATAATCTTCCCTGAAAGATCTCTTAGTAGAGTTAATTATCTTTAATGCTGAGTTTGGAAACTTTATTGGAATTCTTTTAAAGTATGAAGATTGAAAACCAGCAGACTGAATCTCAGCTACACTAATCATCAAGCAGGCCCTGCAGTTTTAAACACACTTAAAGCCTGACTTTGATATCTTATATGATGAATTTAGCAATATTGATCTAAAATGAAATAGTGCAAAGTGAGATCAGTAGCAAATACTTGCCATCAGTCAGTAAGCCTTATTGGTATGGGATTTATTTCACATAGCAATCAATTCCATATTTTTATCAAGATTATAAACGGGTTAAGATGCATTTGAATTTTACTAATCTTGAATCCAGGAAGAAACCCTAAAGAACCACAGAGCAAATTTAGATTCAAATTAATACTTTCCATCATATTGATTGCCCTCAGCGGAATGAAGAGTCACCTGCTGGCTGTGACAGATGTTTTAAGCATACATAGTTAATTCTGAAATGCCTTACCATAGAATTGGAAAGGTTCTAGAGATTATCTAGTCCCGTGATGGCGAACCTATGGCACATGTGCCAGAAGTGACATGCAGAGCCATCTCTCCGGGCACACCAGCCATCGCCCGTTGCTCTTCCGGGTTCCGGTGCGCACATGCACACTGGCCAGCTGGTCTTCACATGTGTGCGAGCGCCAGAAACTGGAAGAGCAGCTCCCTGGCGCGTGCATGCTCTTCCAGTTTCCGGCACTCCCCGTGCACGCGCACTCCCATTTCGGCACTTTGTGCCAAAAAGGTTTGCCAACACTGATCTAGTCCAACCCCTGCTCAGCATAGGATCTATTTAGAAAACCTCTGACAGATGACTATCCATTCCATTCCCTGAAGTAGCAGAGAATATTTTCACTTTGTGTACAGCCTGCTCCATTGACTGACATTTTCTGATGTATAGCCTGTTTTTTTTCCCCTGATGTGTAGCCTGAATCTGTTTCTTTTTTTGTTTTAATGCATTTGTTTGTTCTGGTCCTACATTCTAGAGCAGGGGTCTCCAACCTTGGCAACTTTAAGACTTGTGGACTTCAACTCCCAGAGTTCCTCAGCCAACTGAGGAAGTTGCCAAGGTTGGAGACCCCTGCTCTAGAGCAGTAATAAATAAGTCTAACCTTTCTTCTTTTTGACAATCTTTTAGATATTTAAAGACTAATATCCCTGTTATCCTCAGCCAACTGAGGAAGTTGCCAAGGTTGGAGACCCCTGCTCTAGAGCAGTAATAAATAAGTCTAACCTTTCTTCTTTTTGACAATCTTTTAGATATTTAAAGACTAATATCCCTGTTATTGTTATTTCTTTGGGCTAAATTCAGATCCTGTAAACATTGTTCACAGGGCTTGATTTCCAGATCCTTCATTTAAGGTTATCCTTGGTAGCATCCTCTGATCTTGAAGAACTTTGTCACCTTTTAAACTGTCATTCAGAAGTGGACATAATAAATACTCCAAATGGGATCTGACGAATTACGTCTTGTGATCTAGGCACTATGCTTCTCTTAATAAATCCCAAGATACTGTAGCATTTCTCTTTTTTAGCATCTCATTGAAATGCTGACCTTAGGCAACTTGTGATGGACAAAGTCGCCAAGGTTCCTTTTATATGCATTATTCCTAAACATATGCCCTTATGCCATTTTTTTGTACTTAGATATCAGACTTTATTTATTTATTTATTTATTTATTTATTTATTTATTTATTTATTTATTTATTTATTTATTTATTTATTTATTTATTTATTTATTCATTCATTCATTCATTCATTCATTCATTCATTCATTCATTTATTTATTTATTTATTTATTTATTTATTTCTATTTGTATGCCGCCCAACTCCCAGGGGACTCTGGGCAGCTCACAACAATAGGAAAAGACAGTCATAGAAATAAATATTAAAATACAGTAAAAAAAATTAAAAAACAATTTCAGTCATACATTATCATAAAAGGGGAGATCTTCAAAGTTTTTATGTATTAAGATCAATTATCCTCAGGCCTGCCAGAACAGCCAGGTTTTGATGGCCTTCCAGAAGGCCAACAAGGTGGGGATGGTACGGACCTCCGGGGAGAGTTGGTTCCAGAGAGCTGGAGCCGCCACAGAGAAGGCTCTCCCCCACAGGCCCGCCAGCCCACATTGTCTAGCTGACGGCACCCGCAGAAGCCCAACTCTGTGGGATCTCACCAGTCGTAGGGAGGTATGTGGTAGTAAGCTTTATTAAAGTTTGTTTCAAAAATCAAAACCAGAAGCACACACAGATGACTGATTCAGCTGGATTCATAAACTTCTTTATAAACATAATAATATATATATATTTACAATACCTCAAGTAGAATTCTTCTTCAATCAGTTACAGGTAAACACAAGCAGGAGAGTTAGTTTCATTTCAGCAGAATTCAGAGAGGAAAAATACAGAGTGGGCAGAGAGCATAGTGGAGAGAGGACAGAGTGGAGACACACCCAGCCTTAAGCTTAAGTATTCCAGTTTCGATTCTCTGCACAGACTCAGAAGTGGTTAGCTCCTATTGGCTGATTCAGTTGCTATGCCTATTCATTGGCTAACCTTGTTAACATGGCTCTCCCAGTTCATGAATATCTTAACAGACTTTACATTTCTCCTGCTTAAAATTTGCAAGTTATAACTCTTCAAACCATGAAACTAGTATAGTGCTATGGAAGGAAGGAATGATAGTTTCCTCCCAAAGCATAAATTGAACCATCTCACCTCCGCTGATTATGGCACTAGTGATCCCAGTGTAGCCAAAACCGAACCACAGTCTAAATCCTAGCTCATCACAAATATCCAGGACTATAATTTTTGGCTTTATGTTCAGATCATTTCCATGACATTGCCTGAATTCCCAATAACCCTTGTGTTCACAGTTTGAGTGAGAATGAACTTCTTCAGTTTCTCTTGTAAACCCTAATTTATTCACTCAATGCTTATGAGGCCCTATCACATAAACTCATCACTTATTCAAGACAATGTGACATTGTAGGGCAATTTGTATTGCCCTGGACTATGGTTGGGACTATGTTTCACAGAAGGCTTCGTTTTGTAATTGATAAGTTAGTCTTATGCTTTGCCTCACATTGGTCCATGAAAATAGTGATCTAAATGATACTGAGCAACCTTGGCAATTTGTGATTTTCAGGGGCATCACCCTAATGAAAACATTATCACAAGCTGATATAGTTCCAGGTTTTCAAACATTTGTGGATCAGCATTTCAAGCTCTTTTAGAAATCTTTTTGTTTTTTACCAATTTTTAGCATGGCTTTTTATCTGTACAGTAACATATTTTGTAGTTCAATTCAGGACTAAGAAATAGAAAATGCTGAGAATCATTACGAGGCTCTCCTGTTGTCCAGCCAAGTTACAAGAAGATATTATATCTGATTTTTAAGGCAAAACAAGAATCTCCTACCTGGAGAAAATAGTTCTGTTCTCAATTTCATGTGGAACAAAGAATAGAATGTATCTAAAGGGGCTTTATTTCCAAGTCAGTGTGCAAAGATTTTCAATCAAACTGATGCAATAATAAATAGCTATTTAATTATTGATATTATGATTAAAGCTGAAATTGTATTTAACTGACTTAGCAAGTCCACTGAGCTTTCTGGGAATGACTTCTGAATATACATACCCAGGATTGGGTTGCCTATTTGACTTCCATTTCTATTTTCTATTAAAATCTATATTGATATTATGCTTTTCACAATAGGTGTCAGCTTAGAAGTTTCATCTGTGGGAATAAAAGCAGAGCACAGCAATTTTATTAGGCAGAAGGAGAAGAATGTATGCATTTGTACTGCTCAATCACACAGCCAAAATATTGCATCAGCAATTGCACATACATCAAAAGAAAACTCACAGAGAAAGTTTCCATATTGTATAGTCTAAATAATGTGTTTTCCACTGAGTTGCAGCTCGTTTACCCGATGAATGAAAAATAATCCTGCCACACTCCATGTGTGTAGTACAAGCAAAGAAGGTTCCATAATGAACTACTGAAACTACACTGTAATTCAGAATGTTATCCACTTATGCCATTTTAATTAAAATATATATTAAATGTGGAAGGGGAAAATGATTACAATAACCTTATATAACCCAAGGAGTTATACTTTTCACTATTATTGTCTGACAGTAAGACCAAACAATGCTTAAAGTTTTACATCTTTTCAATCAACTTTGAAGGCTATTATTCTTTTTTATTCAGACTGAGGTAGATAAATTAACAGCTTTCATATCTGTCATTACCTTACAAAATGATCTTAGGCAAACCACTCTTTCTTTGCCTTAGCCATAGGTCTACAGCTGCAATTAAGGAATTAGAGGCTTAAAATAAGCAAGCCTAAAGCGGAATTGTGTGTAATAGTGTGAGATTACTGGGAGTGTGACTTGATTGCAAAAATCAGAACAATTTTTTCAAAATTGTAGTCCAAATATACATCATGTTCCAAATATATAGTCTATGTAATGTGTATGTGTACATGTATGAGAGGGAGGGAGGGAGGGAGGGAGGGAGGGAGGGAGGGAGAGAGAGAGAGAGAGAGAGAGAGAGAGAGAGAGAGAGAGAGAGAGAGAGAGAGAGAGAGAGAGAGAGAGAGAGAGAGATTGGTGTAGTGGTTAAGACATCAAGCTGAAAACCAGGAGACTGTGAGTTCTAGTCCTGACTTTGCCATAAAGCCAGTTAGATGACCTTAAGATAGTATTTTTTTTCCTCAGCCCTAGGAAGGAGGCAATGGCAAACAATTTCTGAAAAAAAGAAAGTTTTCTTGACAAGAAAACTGTAAGGGCTTGTCTAGGTTGTCTCCAAGAATCAAACCAGACAGAACTGAGCAGAATACATACTGTATATGTACACACACACACACACACACACACACACACACACACACACAGAGAGAGAGAGAGAGAGAGAGAGAGAGAGAGAGAGAGAGAGAGAGAGAGAGAGAGAGAGAGAGAGAGAGAGAGAGAACAGAATATTTGCATCTTTGCAGCAAAGAATAATTAAGAAACTCAAAAGCATGTTTCAACTTAAAAAAAAAACTAGAGTAAAAGCAAGCAGCTTTTGGGGGCCAGAAATAACATTTGGTGTTTTGAGGGCATGTTGGAGGTGATTTCACAGAAGAGCTATCTTAGATGCTCTCACTATGAAAACATGGGTTGGCATGCTTTTACAAATACCTTACTGCCAAAAGGGAAGTTCTACCCACCTCTTCTTACCACAAAATCGTTCTCTTTGGTTTATTCATTTTTTTGCTGTCCAGGAAAATCAGCCCTTCCCCAAAATAATTGGACTTCTACCTTTGTGAGTTTCTGAGAATGCCTGTGGGGCCCGAGGCAAGGTTTTTCTGCACTCTTCCTACAACAGGACTTCATTTGAGGATTGTACAGATCCTATATTATATGTTATGCATATTTCAATACAGAAACCATAAAAATACTAAGCAAACTTTCATATTGATTGGTCTTCCTTGGTCAGAGGGTTAAGTAAAATGGAGAAACTTTGAATGGAATTTGTTATGTATTCAGACTACACTGTTTACTCCAAGGTCCGCTATTCTGAGCGGAAAAATGGAAATCGCTGATTGGTTGAACCAGCTGAACAGCCCTGTATAAAAGGAAGAGCTGTCAGCCTGGTTCCTTTGCTGGATCTCAGTGTTATACAATAAAGAGCTGTTAGTTACACTACTGTCTCCAGCCTCTTCAGTATCAGGACTTAACAGAGTTATTGCCGTTGAGTTGAACTAAAGAATTATTCTTAAGTGTTTCCAGTGTTTTGGAATGTACAGTCAAAGCCAATTAAAACTGAGGAAACAAATAGGAAACTGAGGAAACAGGTTGTTTTACCTGGACTCAAGTTCCAATTTAGACATTTGATATTTAGTTTATTTTAAATATTCAAAACAAGCTCACATGATTTGTTTCCTTATTTTGTTTTCCTATATCATAATTTTCCTCTTTTTTTTTTTTACTATGCTCATGTGTCAGAACAGGGGTCGGGAACCTTTTTGACTAAGAGAGCCATGAAAGCAAAAAATTTGGAAATTTATTTCAGTGAGAGCCATATAATATATTTTAAAAGTGAATTCAACTAAATGTCAATAGGGACAATGGGATATTGAGAGAATCCCTGTCTTTGTGCTGTTTAATTTGTTGCTGCTGTAGCAGCTTCCTTGCTCCAAAGTGATATTTGTCTTTGAGTTGGTGATTTCCATCATAGCATTGGTAATGATTCTTTCTTTCTTTCTTTCTTTCTTTCTTTCTTTCTTTCTTTCTTTCTTTCTTTCTTTCTTTCTTTCTTTCTTTCTTTCTCTTCTTCTTCTTCTTCTTCTTCTTCTTCTTCTTCTTCTTCTTCTTCTTCTTCTTCTTCTTCTTCTTCTTCTTCTTCTTCTTCTTCTTCCTTCCTTTCTTCTTCTTCTTCTTCTTCTTCTTCTTCTTCTTCTTCTTCTTCTTCTTCTTCTTCTTCTTCTTCTTCTTCTTCTTCTTTCTTTCTTTCTTTCTTTCTTTCTTTCTTTCTTTCTTTCTTTCTTTCTTTCTTTCTTTCTTTCTTTCTTTCTCTCTGCAAACCAATCCCCACCGTGGCTCCTTTCTCCCTCGCCCAGCCCTCTTCCAAGACGTCAAGTGCGGGGAACCGCACCAAGCGAGGTAGGTGGGTGGGTTGCTGAAGAAGCCCCGGAGCCCCGCTGCCAACCTGCGTCTCCTGCTGGGAAGGAGCCTCTGTCGCTGTCTCTCGCGGGGTTCCAGCTACCAGACTGAGTCCCTGACCGCGGCACCGGCAGGGTTAATGCGTATGGGAGAGGAGAGAGAGCGCTACCCGCCGCCGCTGCTACTTTCACCGCTTCGATATTTCTTTGGTGGGCGCGCGCGGGAGGAACCATGGAGCAGAGGCGCCCGGCAGCTTAAGGCAAGAGGCGGGTGGGAGACGCGGGTAGGAGCCTGTCGCCGCTGCCGCCACTTCTGGCATCCCCACGCCTCTCACCCCGCTCGCCGGGTGCCTCTGCTCAGCGGTCCCTCCTGCGGAGGCCCACCAAAGAAATATTGGAGCAGCGCAGCGGCGGCGGTAGCGTGCTCTCTCCTTCCCTCCCTGCATGGGAGGGAAGGAGAGAGCGCGCTACCGCCGCCGCTGCGCTGCTCCAATATTTCTTTGGTGGGCCTCCGCAGGAGGGACCGCTGAGCAGAGGCACCCGGCGAGCGGGGTGAGAGGCGTGGGGATGCCAGAAGTGGCGGCGGCGGCGACAGGCTCCTACCCACGTCTCCCACCCGCCTCTTGCCTTAAGCTGCCGGGCGCCTCTGCTCCATGGTCCCTCCCGCGCGCGCCCACCAAAGAAATATCGAAGCGGTGAAAGTAGCAGCGGCGGCGGGTAGCGCTCTCTCTCCTCTCCCATACGCAGTAACCCTGCCGGTGCCGCGGTCAGGGACTCAGTCGGGTGGCTGGAACCCCGCGAGAGACAGCGACAGAGGCTCCTTCCCAGCAGGAGACGCAGGTTGGCGGCGGGGCTCTGGGGCTTCTTCAGCCGCTTGGCTGGAGAACGGCGGGGATGTGGCCATGGCCGTTTTTTAGCTCCCCCCGTCCCGGCTGAACGCCGCCATTTGGGTTATTTTTCCCTCTGTGCATGCGCGCGCATGCACAGAGGGAAAAATAACCCAAATGATTGTGGTCAGCCGGGACGGGAAAGCGGTGATTGTGTTCAGCCGGGACGGGAAAGCGGGCAGGAGAAGCTCCGCGCCGCAACCGCCGCCAGTTCCATCGGCTATACGCCGAAGGACTGGCCCGGGCGAACCGGGAGGATTTCACCCCTGCTGCGAGCCATATGCAGTCATCAAAAGAGCCACATCTGGCTCGCGAGCCATAGGTTCCCGACCCCTGTGTCAGAAGATAAAAAGTTGCTTAGGCCTTTCTAGAGCTCCGAAGAAGGCAATCCAGCTAGCTTTGTCTCACACTAAGCGAAGCAAGTTTTTCATACGAGAGTAGGCCCCTAAATAATTGCCACAGGACCTTTTTTAATCTTTCCATAAGTCTCGTAAAAATGAGCTCTTGAAATAATTTATTTGGGTCCTATCACTGTGCAAACATATTATTGACAAATACACTGCACGTTATTCATCAGCATTAAGAGCTTTGCCCTTTGCCTATATCATATCCCTGAAATATTTAGTCTGCATTATGCAAATATTTTTTACAACTTTGGTGTGCCATTACTCTCTGCTTGAAGTCTGCAAGTGAGAAAGTCTAGCTTTACTAATGTAACAGTTGAATGAATAAGCTGCAGGGTAGAATTGCAATGGGTTTTGAAGATACAGTTGAGAGGAGTTCTATCTTGCAAGTGTTTGCATTTTCTTTTTCAGCTTTTCAATTGGTATCAGCTCAAATTAGATTCAGATATTATCAGTCCTCTTAGCGGTCTATATTTTTCTGTTTCATAAGATGCGTGAAATCAGCTCTAGGAGATAAAGAGGGATGCTTGAAAAATCTGAACCTCGTATGACACAAACTGCAAAATAATAATTTGTGTACTATTTCTTAAAAAGTACTGCAGCTTTAGGCAGGGTGAGAAACTTACCTGTAATTTCTTTGACCAAAAACTAAAGATAGTCAAATGTGCACCTTAGACTTCAAAAAAGTGGACTTTAACAAATGATAAGCAAGATTCTGTAGCAAGGGAAATTCAACATGGTTAGGAGCTCCTAAAACATTTGACATTAAAAGGGCAATTGTAATAAATTTTGACTAGGGGAAAAACGGAGTTCACCAAAAGAGGCTTAGTGAAGACATGAAGATTTGAAAAAAAAAAGATAAAGCAAAAGGAAAGAGGACCAGATTATTAAGGATGTGGACATACAGTTAGAACTGTGGTATCTGGAAAGCACATGCTCAGAGTGAAGAGTTAAACACAACAAGAACAAAGGGCTTCTTTTCAAACTAATTGGAAGAGAAAAAAAATGGTATAGCAGCCATTCCATGAAGATGGGAAAGTGTAAACAGATAAGATAGAAGTTATACAACTACATGACTCTTATTTTGGCTCAATCTTCTCCAGGAAGAGCCCCAGGAAGTGCAGAATGACAGGGCAGTGCTGAAAACTGAGATTGATAGAAACTTGGTCAAGAAATACTCTGTTTTCCCCAAAATAAGACATCCTCTGATAATAAGCCCAATCAGGCTTTTGAGTGCATGGCAATAAGGCCAAGCACTTATTTCAGGGTTCAAAAAAAAATAAGACAGGGTCTTATTTTCGGGAAAACACGGTATCTTTATAATATGTTCTACACAGTGGTGGGTTCCTACCGGTTTGGTCCAGTGCGCCGTTCTGGTAGGGACCCGTCGATTGCGCAATTTGCGCACAACGGCTCCGGTGCCGTCTTTGCCAGTCCGTCGCCACCTTTTTTTCAAAATTTTGGCCTTTTTTTGCTTCCTGCGCATGCGCGGAAGCAAAATTGCATGAGGGGACGGTAGCCAGGTAAGAGGAACCTGCCCCTGGTTCTACATGGAGCTGCCCTTGAATAATATTCAGAAGCTTCAGTTGGTGCAAAATGTAGTGGGATAGGGACTTATGTGCACACTGAGAGCTGTACATATTACACCTCTTTGCAAATTGCATTAGAGAGCAATTTGCTTCTGGGTCCAATTCAAGATGCTGGTTATGAGCTTTGAAGCGCTACTTGGCTTTAAAGGGTTATTTGAGGGACTGCTTCTCCCCACTTACACGTAACTCATCTCAGCAAGTTCTGTAGGAGGCATGCTGTGGATACCATTTGTTGGGGCATTTCATCAGACAGGACCTAAGTTCTTATGACAGAGTGGAACATTTCTGATGGCTTATGACAGTTAATTGATGCAATCTCTGTATGCTTTGCCACCATTTTGTCTTCTTTTCTTTTTTATCTCGTTTTTTAAAATTTTAATTTAAATTGGGATATTAAATGCTTTTATGTTTTTTTTTAATTATTATATACATACCCAGAGTCACTATGTGAAGATGGGCGGCTATACAAATGTGATAAATTAAAATAAAATAAAGAATTTTGCCTGCTTCATTATTCAAAATAAATACTGTAACTTGTTATCCAAAAATTGCAAATTTCTATAGGGAAAGATGGAAAGGGGTTGAGATTGAAAGTGGCAGATTCATCCAACCTTAACCCTTCACAAGTTCCATTCGAGCTCTCAGCGCCACCAAAAAATGTTCAGTTTCTGTGAGAGAAGCAATGCTGAATCAATTCTCTGATTTATCGCAATATAAAGGGACATTTAGTGAAGTGATAGGCGAAGTTGTACACTGCTCCCAGAAAGATTGATTTAGCCTTTTGTGTGGCTACATGTTGGCAGATCATTCTGAAGGAAAAAAGAATGAAATTAAAAGAAACCTAGTGAAATAGTAATTAGACTAATGAATCAGGACAAATATTAAAAATTGACTATAGAGTTAAAAAGCACTCTTTTTCAAGCATTGCTGGCCAGAACAAAAGAGAAGTAAACATTATCTGATCAAAGCAGCTTGATAAGCTTGCTGTATTTTCTTTCTTTTCTAGTAAAAGAGAAAATCGTTAAAACACAGTGACCTTGCTCAAGTAATCGAGGTTGCAAAAAGTCCAAGAGACAAAGATGTACAGAACCTTGTTCAGGTTGGTATCTTTGCATGTAAAAAGCTTGGGGCATCCATCGGTCAACACCACCACAAAAATGGTCACAAAATCAGGAATGGTCACATGACGCTCAGCATGACTTACGACAGGGGCGGGTTGCTCACTTACCTTGCTACCGGTGTGCTGCAAACGCATCACCATGTTTCATGCACACACGCTACGTGCGCATGCCCCCTCGCACGATTTTGCTTCCGCGCATGCACAGAAGCAAAATCGCACCGAAATCTCGCGAGGGGACACGCGCATGCACGCGATTTCGGTGATTTTTTGCTTTTGTGCATGCGCGGAAGCGAAATCTTGCTGAAATCTTGCATGCACATCCCCTTGCGAGATTTTGGTGCGATTTTGCTTCCGTGCATGCACAGAAGCAAAAAATTGCCAAAAATTGCACAAAAAAAGATGGCGGCTCCGGGTCGGTAGCCTCTTGATGACGTCACCAGCCCACCGCTACCGGTGCGATAGAGTGGACCGCACCGGTAGGAACCCACCACTGACTTACGACCATAATTCTGGGTTCAGTTATGGTTGCAAGTCAAGGACTACCTGCATATAATATAATTGAGGAGACTGTGCCAAATGGAACTGGTGAGTATTGGAGAAATGGTAGACTGGTAGATGCGATAACTGGTAGATGTGATCGGATGTCATAGAAAGTGTAAGTAATGATCTAGTCAAGTTGGAAGATTTTGCCATATTATTCTAGTGAGCACTAGAAAAATCAGAAGGGGAAGTGATGGAGTGAGAAAAATCAGATGACTTATAGAGAAATGTAAAGGCCAGACAATTAGATCTAGAAAACTGTGCCAGTTGTAACATGCAAGCAGAGGTGAGCAGCTGGTGCAGTGAAGAAAAATGCCAATCTATCTGACTGGGAGACTTGCTAGGCAGTGGCAGTAAGCATGAGAAGAGAAGCAAGAAGTGACACCCATTTACTTGTCCTTTGCAATCAGCAGCCCATCACAATGCAATGGCCACAGGGAGATAGAGATAGGCTGGCAGCGGAAGGCTGGCAAATCTTTTAAAGTTGGGAGATTATGTCATGTGGTGTAGCAGGTAAGTATTGTAGGCTTTGATGGACAGCTAGGGAACAGTCACTCAGGGAGACAGAAAATACCATCTGTTCAGAACAAAAGGAAGAGGCAAGTGATGAAGCAGGTTGATGGGGCAGGGAATTGGCAGGCAGTGAAATAAATAACAAGGAGCTACACAACTATCCACATATTGGACTGATGTAGCCATCATGGACAGTCGGTGGGGAGAGACAAAGTGGGCTGGCAAGAGACACAAAGAAGTTGTAACTTATGGGCTTGTTTAGTAGTAACCAACTTCGGTTAATACTTTCAGAAAGCAAGAAAGCAAACTTTTGAGTATACTTTTGTCTTTTAAAAAACAATATACAAAAACCCATTATTGCAAACCTTCCCTAAACATAGCACATTTCAAGAGACAAGAGCCATTACCTTGCCACTATTTAAAAGAAAGCAAAGCATTAGTATAGTAATTAAGGGCCATTATCCTTCTTTACAACAGCAGTGTGCATTTGGGGCCAACCCGTTCATTGAGTGTTAAGATTTATACCTGCCACAGGCAAATAAAGTCTTCCTTTTCTATCCTTCCTGAAATTTTATAAAACTTATAATTGACTGCATGGAACCTTTCTTAAAGCAAGGAATCTGAATATCAAAGACAAAGGAAAGAAGGTTACAGGTAGTCCTAAACCTACAACCATTCAGTTAACAATGGTTTAAAGTTATGACAGCTTTGGAAATGTGACTTATGTCCTATACTCACACTTGCGGCTATTACCAATTAGGTCCCACAGAGTCGGTCTCCTCCAGGTCCCTTCAGCCAAACAATGTCAGTTGGCGGGACCAAGGGGGAGAGCTTTCTCTGTGGGGGCTCCGGTTCTCTGGAACCAACTACCCCCAGAGATCCAATCTATCCCCACCTTGCTGGCCTTCTGGAAAGCTATTAAAACATGGCTCTTCCTGCAGGCGGGGTGATGTGACCAATGAACACCTTAGGTCTCCCCCAGGTATGAATGTGTTGTTTGGTTTTTTTAAATCTTTTAATAAATGATTTTTTTTATTTTTATTTTGCTACTGTTTTGTATTGTTCTTGTGCTCTGTTGTGCGCCGCCCTGAGTCCCCTGGGAGTAGGGCGGCATATAAGAACAGCAAAATAAATAAATAATAAATAAATAAATATTATGGGGCCACATGATGATAATTTGGGTGCTTGGAAACTGGCTCACATATTTCCTGCATCCTGAAGCCATAATTTATGAACTTTTTTGCCACTTTCTGACAAAGAATATTCATTGGCAAAGCTAGATTAAATGTAATGAACATGTGATTCATTTAACAAATTGATTCACTTAACAAATGGTGATTTGTTTAACGACTATCATATAAATTATTGTAAATTTGGGCCTGACTTGACTTATGACCGCAATGACTTATGATGGAAATTCTGGTTCTAATTGTGTCATAAGTCAAGGCCTGATTAGCATGTAGAGTTGAGATATTGTTTAAAGTCTAAGCCAAATCTTATGCCTTTATGCCAGCTAATACTGGTGATAATAGAGAATAGAAGGTCTGCTTGAAACCAATGCAACAGCCTGCATGGATAAAACTGAGGTACTTTGATTGAACAGATGCAGAGCAAGCCAAACAATAACAACAGCAACAGCAAGAAATCAGCAGCATGCAGCAGACAACAGTGGAACCTACATCACTAGTGAGAGATTCCTTTTCAGAAACACTAGTTGCTCTATCATCTCAAGTTCCAGGTAGTGGAGATAAGGTGTCCTCATGCTAGCTGGTAGGCATAAAGGGTGTTTCTGCCATTTCTAGGTTCTGACAGCCCAGCACTCTACAGAGTGACTTACATTGCCTCAGTTCTTCAGAAAAGTAGCCAGCAATGGATGTCTCTTCATTGTCTGCAGCTGATGGTTGAATGACCTAAACCCGTGGTGGCGAACCTATGGCACGCGTGCCACAGGTGGCACGCGGAGCCATAGCGGAGGGCACGCGAGCGTTGCCCACCGGCAAACTGGAAGTGCGGAAAAATGCACTTCCGGTTTGCCGGTGAGCTGTTTTTTGCACTCCGGAGGGTTCAGGGAAGCTCCCTGAAGCCCCGGAATGCAAAAAAACGATGAAATGGACAAACCGGAAGTGCGTTTTTCTGCACTTCCGGTTTGTCCGTTTTGTAGTTTTTTGCATTCCAGGGCTTCAGGGAGCTTCCCTGAACCCTCCGGAGTGCAAAAAACAGCTCACCGGCAAACCGGAAGTGCGTTTTTCCGCACTTCCGGTTTGCCGGTGGGAATGGGTGTGGGCACGCGAACCTAAAAAGGTTCGCCATCACTGACCTAAACCCAACCACGGATGTCATTTTCTCTGCCCATGGCCAGTAAGCAGAGTACTGGAAGACTTTGTCTGCAAGGTGGACTGCTTTACCTGCCCCAAGCAATGCAGCATTATGGCTGTTGCATTTAAATACCTATTGTCTTTGACCCAGTGAATACTGTGCTTGAGGAAAGCAAAGAAGCAAAGACATGTTTGAAATGTTCCCATGCAATGCATGAGGATCCTGTCTTCTCCTACACACCGATGGCACAGGCGGCCCACTGATGGAGTAGGAAGGAAGCTCAGAATGAAATGGATGCAGTCCTTCTCTTTTGCCTGCAGCTGTTTCTATACTGCAACAACTTCCTCCCCAGTTGATAGCTCCATTGCTTCCCTTTACAGCAGCTTTACAGTGCTGTAAAGGCTAATGACACTTGATGCTGACAAAAAAAAATGGCTTGTTACTTGGGGTCTCCCCTCTTGTGGGAATAGCAAAGCAGTGATTTCCAACTATATCACACTGACACTCTTCAAGGTGATATAAAAAAATGGCTGGATTTTAAACAGGATTGTGTAACTTCAGACAAATCCTCAGACCTATTTACTCCAGATTGACACATTCACCTTCTCACTCAATCAAGCCTCACTCTAAAGGAGATTATCTATAGCTCAGGGTTGAAACAGAAACGAAGGGTCCTTGGTGCTCTCTGAGCTTGGTTATTTTCTTGCAGATGTTTTCTTACCAAACTAGGCAGCGGAGGGTTCCAGTTATTTTTGCTACCGGTGCACATCGCGAGCATGCGCAGAAGTGAACTCACGTTCCATCGGGCGATTTCACTTCCGCGCATGCTTAGGATGACATTACAAGCTGAAACACAACTGAGGAGCTTTTCAGCTGTGCTTCGGAGGAAGAATAAAGGTTGGTATTGAAACAAGGGCGGGTGGCAGGGCTTTTTCCCGACAGCTCAGGATGCGGAGAAGCCGGAAAAAAGCGCCTAAAAATGACGTCATCGCTGGGCTCCTACCGGTGCGGCATCCCTCACAGCACCGGTAGGAACCCACCACTGAAACTAGGTAATGATCATCATTGCTAGTGTCTGTTACCTAGTTTGGATAATGAAATGTCTGCAAGAAAGAACCAAGCTCAGAGAGCACCAAGGACCCCTCAAGGCTAACTCTATCTCCATCTCTCTTTCTTAAATGGAACATTCCAAGCAAACAAATCCTAGCTTGAGAGGAAAAAAATAGAAGCTAAATAGAGGCAGAAAAACAAAGAATATAATCTCACCTCCTTCACCCCCTCCCCCGATAACCAGTTTAAAAAATATTAAAACACAGGGACTGGCTACTTATGTCAGAAAGGTCATCTCACCACTCAATCCACTCATAGTTTTTTTTCATATATTGTGTATGGAAGCATACTTGTAACACTGCATGTTGTTTGTATTAACCCCCAAAGCAAAAGAAAGTGCACAAAATCTACAAAGCTCTTTCCAGCTACTCAGTTCCGTTCAATATATTGAAGCAGATTTCTGCCTCAGTTTGTGAATCTACTTTGATGGCAAGATTCAATTGAATTTCTTTTGAACTGAATCCACCCACTGCAGATCTTCACAGGGCTAATAATTATTATTCATCACATGTTGTTGTTGTTTTAAAGCAGTCTATTAAATCTTTTTTTGAAGTTGCTGAAATTGTGAAATATAAATCCAATTATAAGGACTGTCTTTGTCGCGGAAAAATGACAGGTGAAAGTTAGTTATGTGGAGTCATTTTCATTTTTTAAAAGACTGGAAAATTGATACCTATATAATATAGATTTTAACCATGTGATATCCAGTTCCAGAAAAGATTTTGGTAAGACAACACTCTATGCTGCAGATACAGGGGACAAAGAACAGAGAATGAAAAATATGTCCCTCACCCCATTTTCTACCTCACAGTGTGATTCAGCATATGAGTCTAATGTACTGTTTTTTCCTTATTAAGGGAGAACTGACCAATTTCAGTGGGATTTGTTGAATGAAATTTGTTGAACAGGGTGCAATAGCTCAGTGCTTAAAGACACTGGGCTTGTCAGCTGGAAAGCTGACAGCCTGGGTTCAAGACCTGGACACCTCACGATGGGGTGAGCTCCCATTATTTGCCCCAGCTCCTGCAAACCTAGCAGTTCAAAAGCATGCAAATCAGTAATGGGTTGCAAATCCCGTGGCTACCGGTTCATGTGCACACTTGCGTGCACGCGTGATGCTTCTGCGCATGAGCAGAAGCATCTGGAGCAGGTGGGTGGAGCCTCCTGCCGCTGCCGCTACCGGTTCATAGATCCAGGCTGTACCGGTAGCAACCCACCACTGATGCAAATGCAAGTAGAATAAATACCCTTCCACCCTTTGGTGGAAAGGTAACAGTGTTCTGTGCACCTTGGTGTATTGTCATATTGGCCACATGACCAAGGAAGTGTCTTCAGACAATGCTGGATCCCTCACCTAAGAAACAAACATAAGCACTACCCCCTAGAGCAGGGGTGTCAAACTCAATTTCATTGAGGGCTGCATCAGGGTTGTATTTGATCTCGGGTGGCCAGGTGAGCGTGGCTGGAGTGGGCGTCGCCAGCTCAATGTCACTCGTGTCAGGGGCACCTGTGGTGGCTCAGGCAGAGCTGGGGGGGATCCATTGTCTCCAGCAGAGGAAGGCGAGACCAGAGAGAGCGCCAAAGCCTTGTCCTCCAGAAGAGCCTCGCCATCCCTCTCAGGCCCACAGAGGACCCCTGGACAGCAGCACAGGCTGTCCAGAGCCCTAGGCAGTGGGGGGCAAGTGCCCAGCCCAGCCCTCAAGCTCCCAGGACCCCAGGACCCCACAGCCCTGGCCAGCCCAGCGCAGCCCAGCTCTGTTTCCCCAAGGGGGTGCCCTGCTGCACTTACCTCCTCCTCGAGGCTGCTGTTGCTGTTCTTGCTGTCCTTGGCCAGATTGCTTATACTGTGTGCAGGAGGGCAAAGTGTGTGGGTCAGAGGCAGGCCACTGCCTCTCCACATGAGGAGACCCAACTTTGTAACCAAAGTATCCTCAGGGGTAGGATGGGAGACCACAAGGAGAGGTCAGGAGGAGGAGACAAGGGGATGGCAAAAGGGCAGCAGGACTGCTGGTGGCCAAGTGCTAAGGCAGGACTTCCCTCAGACCCTCCCTTGCCCTCATTATAATCTCTTTCCTTCCTTCCTTCCTTCCTTCCTTCCTTCCTTCCTTCCTTCCTTCCTTCCTTCCTTCCTTCCTTCCTTCCTTCCTTCCTTCCTTCCCTCCCTCCCTCCCTCCCTCCCTCCCTCATTCCCTCCCTCCCTCCCTTTTCTTCTTTTTCCTTCCCTCTTCATTCTTCTTTCTTCCTCCTTCCCCTCTTTTATTCTTTTTCCTTCATTGCTCTCTTCCCATCTTCCCTTCTTTTTCTTTTTCTTTCCTCTTTCCCTTTCTCCTTTTCTGTCCCTTCTTGGATGCTCAAACGCAAAAGGGGAAGTGTAATGTCTGGGAGTTTCCACTCAGGTTCGCCCTCGACAGGGAGCACAACACTGTCTCCTGATTGGCTACCTGTTTGACAGCTCTCTACATAAGGAGCTGTCAAACAGAACCTTGCGTTGCCATCAGCTGAGAGAGCGTGTGTGTTAGCGGCCATGCATTAGCAACCTGTTAGCTATTGTATGAATAAAAGAGAGCTGTTAGCACAGAAGCCTGGCTCGCCTCAGTCATTGACCCACTGTTCCGGGACTGGAACAGGAAACACTTCTCCTTTTGTTTTGTTTTGCTTTTAGTTTGTTTTGTTAGCCTTCTGCCAGTGAAAATGGAGAGGTACCATGGGCCGTTTCCAGGGCAGCTCCTTGGGCCAGATCTGAGTACCCCGTGGGCTGGATCTGGTCTGCAGGCATTTATTTTGACACCCCTCCCCTAGAGTCTGACACACCTGGACCGGGGAAACCATTACCTTTTTGCTGACTGAAACAAAGATGTGTAAGACAGGAACTGTTCTAAAAATTGATACATATTCTACATCAGGAAAAATGCACTGTATTTTTATTAAACATGAAATTAGATTTGGTTATGGCTTTTGGAGAATTACTAAAGCTTGGCAAATTTCCCAGATCATGTTATAACTACATTTTTAAAAAATCAGTTTTGAAAAGATGTTTAAATGTAACATCATTATCTTTGATTGTCTAGTAAGCTTTATTTATGGTAGTCATTTAATTTTTCTATTTTGGAGAATAGAATTGTGCTACCCATTTTATATATAGTTATATTGAGGGAGGGAATTTTGTATCCAAATTTAGAGTGCTTAACTATTTTGGATTGTTCAAAAGGCAAATAATAACTCTAGTGAAAAATCTATTGAATATGAGTTATATAAGAAGATTTACGCAGTGTCTATATAGCACAATAGCACAACATCACCTTGAAACATTTGATTGTATACTTTTGACATTAATGATTACCATGAACAGGAATTTAAAGAAAACATTTCTGCGTTGACTAGAATTCTAAGGAAAATGTTTTCAATATCATGAAAATTCAAGACTAATTTATTTATTTAGATCAATTTGTTGCTGTTTTCAGATGTTTCCAGTTCTTGAAATAAAACATTATATTATCTTAGTGATGACTGGAAGTATAACTAGCCATGAAATTGCCAGCCCACTGTCAATAAACATTTCTACTGTCACATAATACTAGAATTGCAGAACTACGTCACATCATGTAAAGAAGAGGGGAGGGAGGAGAAAGCCTATTATAGTGCAAAATTGTATGTTAAAATAAACTTATAATACAGTCAAGGAATTAATAATGCAGAAAAACATTTGTTTTAGATACTGAGATAAACAGGTGACTTGAGTACTTGAGACATTGTCTCACATGAGTAGATAGCTCAAAATAAACACATCTGTATGAAAGGAATTCATGGATAAATTGTCCAATGTAGGACTTTAAATCAGAAAACTTACATATTTAGATATTTTTCTTTTACAGCATACAGTATGTGAAAATCAAGAACAAGGTCAACAGGCAAACTCCTGCTGTCGTTTCACTTAGGTATAAGTGAAATGGATCATATTGAAAAGAAATGAAAGACTAATGGTCCATTTGCTTGAAAGACCAATGGGTTGTAAATGAAAAAAAAAAACTGATGTCTTAGAAAAAGAGATAGAAGAAAAGCATTACATACAGATACATTAAAAAGGGGAAAGAACAAGAATGTCTAAGAATCATAGACCAATAAGAACTCTGAATACTACTTGAAGTAGTCTATTCTGAATTGTTTGATTATGATAAGGATGATGGCAAAGTAGGGAAATGACAAAATATGACTTAAATATGTGTGATGTTGTGATATAAGTATGAAAAAACAGAACTTCTGTTGTGAGGTCACACTGCACATTTCATCATTTTGGTTTCATTATGGTTAGGAACAGACTTCTATTGTATTCCATACACAATAATAGCAGGGGTGGGTTCCACTTACCTTCGCCACCGCTTCGCATCGCGATGTTTCGCGCGTGTCCCCTCATGCGATTTGGCTTCTGCGCATGCTCAGAAGCAGGAATGAGCCCGAAACACAACTGAGGAGCTCATCAGCTGTGCTTCAGGTGAAGAAATAAAGGTCAGAATTCACCCGCAGGTGGGCGGGAGGGCCCTTTTTCAAGCTGCGGAAGGGGAAAAATTCATACAAAATCCAAAAAAAGATGGCGGTGCGCACAGACCGGCACTGACAGTGATGTCACCAGCGAGTCACTACCGGTTCGGGTGATCTGGTCTGAACCAGGAGAAACCCACCCCTGAATAATAGATACCCAATGTATCTATCAACATATGTTCAGTATTCAAATACACATCACACAGATAGATGCTTGTGGGTGGGTGTATACATGAAATATACACACCCAAAAATCTGATTTTAAAACCCAAATGTTATATCTATCTGTTGGAGAGCTTTACATGGGGGGGCACATTCAGAATTTGCAGGGGGCATTTGGGGGATACCTTTACTTTAGAGCAATCAGTCTGGAGGTTTTATTTCTGAAATGTTTGCTAGCATGATCAGGTGTTCAAAGGAACTGCCACTGGAAGTCTCCAAAACAGGATAATCTCCCTTTTCCCCCAGTACAAATAGTCATTGACTTATTACTACAATTGCACCCATAATTTCCTTTGCTAAGCAAGAAAGTTGCCAAGTGAGTTTTGGTCTATTTAACAGCCTTCCTTGCCACAGTTCTTAGGTGAATCATTATCATTGTTAAGTTAGTAACATACATGCCAGTTTCCAAGAATCTGAATTTTGATCATGTGACACGGAGGTGAGGCAACGGTTGTAAGTGTGAGAAACAGTCATAAGTCACTTTTCAGTGCCATCATAACTTTGAATGACCACTAAATGAATGGTTATAAATCAAGGATTTCCTGTATGATTTTTTAAAAAAGAGAAATACTTCCCTTTTCACAGAAAGTAATGAACGCTATGGATGCAGGGTGCGGGGAGAATCTTGTCAAGGTTTAATAATTATAATCACTAAAACATGTATAAGAATGAAAAGCTAATTAATAATGAATGTATTATAAATAATTTGTTGAAAAGATCACTGATAATGAATGAACAAAAATAGATTTTACTCTTCTAAGACAAAATGCATATGGCACTAAATAAAAAAAATGATTCATTTAAATAAAGCAGACACATAAAAAAAAGAACAAGAGCTTTAAACCATTCCAATTAAATTTAATGTTGGAAATAGATTCAATATAGATTTCTGATTCATAAATTGAACCTAATCATGACGCTTAGCATCTATAAACAGTCATCCCAAATTAAATGTATAATAACTTTATTTTTAAAAACAAAACCCAAATTGATACATAAAGTTGAAAATATTTGAATTAGATCCATTTGAAACCTTGTCTATTGGAACATTTTACTGAATATTACCAATGCCACCATAGAGAAATATGGACTAAATTTACCTAATAGATTAATACTTTTTATATCAAAATAAATATTTATACAAATCAAAATATCTCAGGCTTTTAGCACTACAGAAAAACTTAAAGCTTTTAACACTAGTTACACAAAAACAATAACTAAAGGTTAGTGTAAAGGAGTATGGCAAAACACTTGAAGAAAGAATAAGAAAATGTTTAAATACAAATCCGTCTGACCCAGGGAAAGAAGAGAAGATGAGAAAGAAATTCAAGAAAAGCCCACCTTATTTCTTTTTGGTTTTCAAGATTCTGTTATTATTCCCTACAACAAGTAGAATTCAATAACTTTTGTGATGTTTGTTCAGGGGTGGGCTGCTACTGGTATGATACGGTTGTACGAACCCATAGCGGTGGTGGCAGGAGGCTCCACTCACCTGCCCCGGATGCTTCTGCATATGCGCATGAGCACGCGCATGAACCGGTAGCGATGGGATTTAGAACCCATCACTGGTGGACTGCTGGCGGTTCGCAGGGGTTTGGGAGAACCTCTAGCTAAGATTCTGTGCAGTTCGGAGAACCCCCTAATCCCACTCCTGGCTGGCCCCACCCACCCTGCCCCACCCCTTCCAGTAGTCCCCACACGGCCCGTTTTGGATGCAGGTAAGTGCAGGGCTCGCGCAGAGGCTCAGGGAGGGCAAAAAACAGGCCTACCGGAAGTTTGGGAAGACTAGAAACGGGCCAGTTTCTGCCCTCCAGAGGCCCTCCGGAGCCTGGGGAGGCCATTTTCGCCCTCCTGGAGGCTCAAGAAAAGCCTCCGGAGCCCGGGGAGGGCAAATACGCCCCCCTGCCATTGGTGCAGGAGGCCGACTAGGCCATCCCACCATGGCCACGCCTACCAGCAACCGGGCAGAGAACCCCTTGCTAAAATGTTTGAAGCCCACCCCGTAGTTTGTTTCCTGATCTAGCTTGAAGGGCTGACAGGGAGAATAAAAATGTTGCATAAAGATTGTGAAAGTTTTAATATTTAGTCCCAGTTTTCTGATCTACACAATATAACATTTATAATGTTAATCAAAGCCGATTGTTTATTCCCAAACATAACTAATATCAATCAAAGTCTATTGTTTATGCTCAATAGGAAAGAGGGATTGTATTTTAAACCTACTACTTTTATGCTAATAAGATAGAGTTATTTGTTCTGACAGATAGAAATCTTTCAAGACTCAAGCAACCATTATGTAGCAGCCAGCTACAATTTCCCCATTATGCTTTTTGCCAAATTCATTGTAAGGCTGTTAAAAAGGAAATCAGGAAGTCATAATCCTAACGCACATGGGAATTTCACTAAATTGAAAATAATTCACTTTCTAGAATTCTTGTAAATCCATCACACTCATCATTATAAATCTTGAGAACTGTGGTTGGGAAGGAAAAAAGCCCTTTGTTTTAGGCAACTGTCATAGAATTTGATCTGAGCCTCTTGGAAATAAAAATCAAGTTTTCTATATTCTAAAATCTCATTTCCAATTTCTCTCAGAATTTCACCCATTTACAACTGACTGTACAACTGACAACAACAACAACAACAACAACAACAACAACAACAACAACAACAACAACAACAACAACAACAATAATAATAATAATAATAATAATAATAATAATAATAATAATAATAATAATAATAATAATAATAATATAGGTATTCTATCTATGTGCCCAGGAGAACTCAACTCTTTCTCTTTCTCTGTATTCTGTATTCTGAAACAGTTAAAATTACTATTGACTAAATCAGACTGAAAACAAAACAAAACAAAACTAATTAATGAGAAAAATCTTGATTTTCTTCCTAAAAGTGGGATTAGCAGGAGAACAACTCCCAAGGGAGCACACCTCACACCTCACTGCAAGACAAGACCCCATCTCTCTTGTCTGCCAAACTGAAAAGACCTGAGGGTATCTTTCTGACCGCTTCTCTTGTTGACCTTAATGTTTGGGCAAGTTCCTACTGTGATAGCTGATCCTTAGATAATCAGGCCTCGAGCTGTTTAGGGCTTTAAAGGTAAAAAAACATAACAAAACCCAACACCTTAAATTATAAGGGAAATCAAATTTATCTATCATATGAGTTTGAAATCTTGCTAAAAATCTCTTGTCTCAGAAATTATGAGCTATTTTTAATAGCTGCTGTTTGTACCTTATGACTTAAGATATTTCTTCTGTGAAGTTTACAGACCTTCAACTACCTTAACAAACTACCTATCCTTCCTATCAATCACAGAAAATAAAGCAAATCAGAGGATGAAGTTATAAATCCAGCATTTTTATCAAGTCTGTTGTAAAATAATCAATTTTATGTGTAGCACTTTGAAGTTTAATATTTTTAGTTACAAACAAAAGACAAGGTTCGTACAAAAGCAGTGGCCCACATTTTTAATGTTCTTTGTTTTACAAGTTACCATTTTTTCTGTGGAGAAGAAAGAGTTAAAAATGTTTGCAAGTTAACTACAATTACTATTCATCAAAGCCTCCCAAACTGAAAGCTTTAAAGTAGAGTTTGAATGTCACCAATATTCCCATTTGTATAATAATAGTGCCACAATCAAATGTATTTATGATATTATTCAATTGCTTTGGTATATTACATTGTCACAAATAATTTGAATGTCATTGGGTTAAGCAGATTTGTTTGTGTGTCTGTATGGGATTGAAATAATGTTAAAGCAAAATATTTTCTGGGTTTTCCTCAGTAAGCTGATTAAACTCTTTTAAAATATTTTTATTCATATTGTCAAAATATTTATCACATTATACATATTTTGTCTTAAAGTCTTTTAAAAATTTTAAAACTTTCTCATAAGATATAGTTACTGTTTTAAGAATAACCTTTAGAAATATTTCTTATCTAGAAATCTCTTTTTAGGGACAAGACAATGAACACAATTTATCAAACTTTTTTGTGAACCAAATGAAAGGTTTAGTGGCAATTAAAAAAAACACTTTGTAAGAAATCTCATTGTGTTATAAAATACCCATAAAATAAAGCACCTTGGTGATATATTTTGACTACAGGTATTCCTCGACTTGCGACCACAATTGAGCCCAAGTTTTCTGTTGTTAAGTGAAACAGTTGTTAAGTGAATTTTGCCCCATTTTATGACCTTTCTTGCCTCAGTTGTTAAGTGAATTACTACAGTTGATAAGTTAGTAACTTGGTTGCTAAGTGAACCTGGCTTCCCCAGGTTCTTGACTTTGCTTGTCAGAAGGGCACAAAGATCACATGACCTTGGGACACAGCAACGGTCCTAAATATGAACCATTTGCCAAGCATCTGAATTTTGATCACATGATCATGGGAATGCTGCAAAGGTCCTAACTATGAAAAACGGTCATAAGTCACTTTTTTCAGTGCCATTGTAACTTTCAACGGCCACTAAATGAACTGATGTAAGTTGAGGACTACCTGTAGTTTCTTTACAAAAACGTGTGTGCAAGTCAAAAAGCCAAAAAAGTTTACTCTGGACAAAACTTACTGTAAAAAATACTACTATTGAATTCAAAGTCATTTACAAGTGGGGAATGGAGTTCAAGATCATTTTGTATGATTCTTGATGAGAAGAAGCACAGAAAATGAGTTTGCTTCATGCACCACAGATCTTTCAGGGGCCATGATGCCATTGCTTTTTACTGTGTCCCTCCTGCCCAGATTTATTATACCTGCCTTTCCTATCACCAACAGTAGTGTGTCTCTTTCTCCTTCATGACTGAAAGAAGGAATTGGTCATAAGATGTTGGAGAACATAATCTTGGGTGGGAACAGTGATTAATCTGTGGTCTATTTATAATAATGGAACTGGTGGACTGTAGTAAATGAGAATGATAAGTCCCTGATCTGAATCCCATCCCTGCCATGAAATCATTTGCCTTTTGAAGAAAAAAGCACCTTTGAGACAATTATGACTCAGATGACTGAGAACCTCCACAGACATTGAACAGCAAAGACTTTATTGAGCAACTAAATTTATTGCTGGTTTTTCTATGCCCTGGCTCAGTATCTATCTGCCACCATGTATTATTTCAGATATAATATTAACTGCAGTTATATGTTGCATTTGAACTGTTTCGATCCTATGAAAATGTTATGTTAAATAGTAATATAATTGTTATTAATACCTTTGCTGGTAATATCAACCATTGATATTATTATAGTTATCATTATTATTACCATTACTGCATTAGTTACAACTGTATAAAACAACTAGATTGAAAACATTCCTTTCATATTTTTTGGGAGAAACGTTGAGGAATATTGTAGAGAATGGTTTCCTAAACAAAACCATTCGTTTAGGGACCATGTCGAGGGAGTTGCTGGGCCAGGGCACAGGGACAAGTAGCTGCATTTGTAAAAAAAAATGCTTAGTTTTTAGAGCTCTAAAAAGCATTTAGAGCTCTCCTGGTAAAAGCAAAAATAGTGGGCAATCAGATTAGACAGCTTTAAAGAATTTAAACTTTTTGAAATATGGATCAACAAGAGTTCCAAAAGAAATGCTAAACATTTGCTACATTGAAAAAATAAAATAATTTCCCAGAAAAAAATGTTCTAGTCCTGCCTTAGGTCTAAAAAGCTGCCTGGGTGACCTTGGCCCAGTCGCTCTGTTTCATCCCAACCCAGTTCACAGGGTTTTTGTTGTGGGGAAAATAGGAGGAGGAAGGAATATTAAATATGTTCGCTGCCTTAAATTACTTATAAAATAATATTAATAAAATAAAGTATATTTAATTTTTTTAAAAAAGAAATATGATTTCCCCCCAATCTCTCTTAAAAATATGGTGGGCAACGTATATTTGCAGTTGAGGAGTACAGAATGTAGGCCATAATATCACTGGAAAGACTGGGTTTGGAGATTGGAGGCTATTTATAGAATGGAGATTTTTTTAAAAAATTAACAGGGATAATCAAGTCTATTGGAAGTTAGGACACAATTTTCTTTCATTTTAGTGACCCATAAATTAGTTTTCGTTGGCCTAAGGATTTTTTTTATAAAACAGCTTGCTGGTCAAGGATTATACAGAAGGATGCTTTTTCAGAGGATGGTGTATAATCTCTCCTCAGTTCAAACTAGAGTCATGGAGATAATACCAGAAATCAGAAGTTAGTGGGTGTTTGCAACAGTTAAAAAGGCTAATGGGAATTTAGGACCTCCCAGCTGTTGACTATATGATCACCACATCATTAATAATATGAGTTAAATCAAACCCATGACAAAAAGTTGTCTTGAGGAGAGGGAAAGCTCAATTTTAAAATCATAGCCATTAAGCTCTTCAGCAATGCAACATATACCCTGAACTACCCACCCACCCACCCCCTGGTTTTAAAAAATGTATTGTTAAAAACTATGGCAGCTAAAGAAAGAGAACTAAAATTAACCCCCTTGTGTTTGTGTAAATTTCTACATTGTAAGTTCACATTCTTCCAATGTTTGTATGGTTTTGAGAATTCTGCTCTAATCCAAAGAATTATAAAACAGGTTTGATTAGAACAAAGTGCTTTTTTATATATATATTTAGAGCCATACAGGCAGCATGGTAAATTTCTTTTGAAACTAGAAATTTTCCTGTGTAAGTTACAAAATACCTTGGAGGTAAATTATTCTAACTCTTCAGATCGTGGATGCTGCTCTCAACAACAACAATCACTTGGGACTAAAAATGTAAATAAATAAAACATTGTAAGGTAGGATACCCATTTTTTTCCAAGCATTTGCTCCATTATCCATTCTTTTTGCTAAGCATCCTGATTTTTAAAGGCTAAGAAGAGCTAAACTACAAATGAGCAAGATGAATGAAATCACCTTTCTGTTGAGCTGTATCATTATGTTTTTGCTGATCCCTTGCAAAAGGTTGACCTCTGAAGCTATCAGAATGTTCACCACTGATGGGGTTTTCTTTTTTTTGTAAAAGACATACATTTTACTTGAACACCAAAAAAGAAAAAGAAAAAAAAAAGAAGAAGCTAGGAATCCAAGACTGACTTATATTTATATGTGAATCAAACTGTCATTTTTGTTCTCCGAGTGCCGGTTATCACATATGGAGAAGCAATCACTCTCTAGGTTAGCTTTGTACAACCTTGAATGTTTAGGAAAGTCCTTGAGAGCTAAGCAGCTGCTTTATGTAGTGACAGTTCAGAAATGTAAGAGCACTATTCAGAAAGCTTGGCAGATAGGGCTGCTAATAAACATTTAATTTACAACCACAACCCATGCCATTTTTTTTAGCTTAGCCAAGTGCTTCATGCATCCATCTGTTTCTTCTGATTTATTAAAATCCCTGTTTAGCTCCTTCTTGCCGTTGGGCATCAGGGGGATGGGAAGGAGGAGACACCATCAAGGGTGAGACAGTGTGAAGATATGAAATATGTCCAAGTCTGTGAATTCCAGGTTTTTATTATATTCCTTTTTCAGGGGTACAGATTGAAGTTAAGTGGAAGTCTCTCATTCCAATTTATAGCACCATTGTGAATAAGAAGAAGGAACTCATTATATTTTTGAGCACAGAAGAAATGCAGACAAATTGTTTAATCTGGAGCATTAGGTCAAGATAGGAAGGCCTTCATGGCATTAAATATATAACAAGCATAGTTTATAATGAAGGGACCGCTGAATAATCATAATTTGTTAGAAGAGCCTGTAGTCTTCTGATGCTGTTGCAGGTAACAGGTCACGAAATGTTCTTGAAGAAATTTAAGGACTTTTTAAATTTGAGTTTGAGTGCTGCACAAACTGATTGAAGGATATTTGTCAAATCTTGAGGCAACACAATACTAGGAGTTGCTAATATTCTAGCAGGTGAAGAGAAGATTCAAGTAGATCTAGACCAGCTTGAATGGTGGGCCAAAACAAACAGGATGAAATTCAATTGAAAAAAACAATATAAAGCCTTGAATTGGAGAGAATATATATAGCATCTAGGTATTCTAGTTATCTAGTATCACAAGTTATACATCACACAACAAAGTGATGCAATTGCTAACAAAAATAAGTACTATCTTGAGACAGGATCAAGAGAAATAATCGTTGCATTCTACTCTGACTAGTTTAGAGCCCACTTGAAATATTGTGTCAGTTTTGGAACCTACAATTTATAAAGAACATTGATGAATTGGAATGAGTTCAGAAGGCGGCTATCAGGATGTTGAGTAGATTGAAAACCAAGTCCTATGAGGAATGATTAAAGGAACTGTGTAAGAGAAGATTGTTGAGAAATATGGTTCCTATATAGAAAAAGGAGTGGATTTGTTCCTCTGAAGGCTGAAACTACAGCAAAGTAGATTCAGATTAGTGATTAGAAGGAGTTTCTTGACAGTAAGTAAGAACTGACAGCCAGAAGAATAAGTTGCCTTTTTGAAGTTGAAGAGATTTCTTTCCTTCTTTGGAGATTTCCAAACAAAGTCTATCTGAAATGCTTTAGCAGATCAAGCAGGGGTTAGACTTCATGATTATATGATTTTTTAAATTAATTTTTTAAAATTTTAAATAAATTAAATATCATTTCAACCACTGCTGTCAATATGTAATAGAACATAAGCAAGTTATAATTAGTTGATAAGAATAGGCATTTGCATTCTTGCCTCTGTAAGTAGAATGATCTAAGTTCAGACTGCCTTTGTTCTATTAGATAGGGCAGTGGTTCCCAAAGTGGGCGGTACTGCCCCCCGGGGGGCGGTGGGAACCCTTAGGGGGGCAGTGAGAGGCAAGGGGGGCGACAGGGGGGTGGTGAGAGGGGCCATGGGGGCGGTAGGTGGTTCGCCATGCTTTTGCACTTGAAGCTCCCTCGCGTTCCTCGCTCTTGTGTGCAGGGCAGCCCATTCTGAAAGAAAATGCGAGATGTTTTCTTTCAGAATGGGCTGTCTTGCACACAAGAGCGTGGAATGCGATGAAGTTACAAGTGCTAGGTATGATGCCTGTCTCACGGCCCGCCCAGCCCCCGCCCAGGCTCCGCTCCGCCTCAGATATATATATCTGTAGATATAGATCAGGGTGTCAAACTGGATTTCTTCAAGGCTCAGATCAGCATTGTAGTTCTCCGTGGGCCGGCTGGGTGGTAGTGGTGGTGAGACAGGACGGATACCTCCTGCAGCACCCTGCCGGCCAAAACGGGGTGTGGTGGGCCGCGTGCAGCTCTCCCATGCCCCATTTTTGGCCTGGACAGCCTCCTGCACTATCGTGCTGGCCAAAATGGGGCGTGGGGGGCTGCGCATGGCCCCCATGCCCCATTTTCACCCTGAACAACCTCCTGCAGCACTTTGCTGGCCAAAATGGGGCATGGGGGCTGCATGTGACCCCCCCATGCATGCCCTGTTTTTAGCCTGGATGTCCGGCAGAGTGTTGCAGGAGGCTGTCCAGGCTGAAAGCAGGGGGCAGGGGGGCATGTGTGGCTCCCGGGCCCCATTTTTGATAGCAGAGGCACCGCGGGCCGGTCTTTTGCTATTTCCAGGCCGGCCCCATGGGCCAGATTTAAGCACCCCGCAGGCCGGATCTGGTCCGTGGGCCTTGAGTTTGACACCCCTAATATAGATAGATTAAATATACAGTAGATACAGATATATATAAATATACTGTAGATATAGACAGATATAGATATATAGTTATATGTCACACTTGTATTTCAGAAAATAGGATACAAAAAAGGAACTAACAGCCACCTGCTGTCCTGTTATTCTCCTTTTCCTGAAAAAGTAGGCACATTATTAGCCAAAATGCTAAGCGGTGAGTATTGATCATTATTTGCTTCTAAAAATATCATTGAGGTTAATGTGACCCCCAAAGTATTCTGGTCAAGAGATTCTATTTTGCTTTGTAGCATACCAATTTTTTTATTCCCCTTATTTTTAATTAAAAGAGCCTAGAGTCAGGTGAGACAGGGAACTTGGCAGGAGCTAAGCGAGGTATCTGTCTGCATACTGATGCCCATATGCTCTGTCTTCACCACATTTAATATATAGGGGCCAAGCCATACACAATTTTCCAAATTTTTAGAACAAATTGCTTTGAATGGCCAATCATTTTTTCCTATAAGAAGGGTTCAGGCTGACAAGGAACAACAGAATGTAAAAATGAAGAAGTAAATCTTACTCTACATTGCACATGAAAGAAATCAACCAAGTTTGGCATAAAATACAAGTAGAATAAGCATAAAAACAGCTGGTTCCATCCTACTAATTAGAGCTAAACAAATAATTCACAAGGAATAATTTATTCAATAAATTTCTCCTGTCCTTTATCACAGCTGTTCTGAAAACAGAGCCTGTTTTAGCTACTTCATGCATTATTCATCATTAACCATTTTAGGGATAGAGTATTTTGTCCTCTTTTTAACTATTAGATCTACATGAGAACCAGAAAGTTAAACCTAATTGCTGCATTATACTTTTATCTAATGAAGAGGGTCCCTCAACCTTTTTGGCTTTCCTAAATTTCTTGTGAATATTATCATGCTTTTATTTTTATTTATTAGACTTGTTTGCCAGCCATCTGACCTAGAGGCAGTAGTGGGTTTCAATTATCATCACTACCAGTTCGCTATTGAGAGTGTGCGTGCGCACACGGTGCTTCTGTGCATGCACAGAGACATCCACGTGGGTGGGCGGAGCCTCACGCCGCCGCTACCAGTTCGCCCAATCCAGGGCGAACTGGTAGCAACCTACTACTGCCTAGAGGTGACTGTTTTTTACATGCTACCCTTTTCAGAAGATAATATACAAGGGGAAACTTATCTGTTCATTCTGTCCTGCATTCAGCATCATGTGTTTTTTTAACCTAGTTTTGACCAGGTACCAATCAATGCATTTCATATACCTGCGAAGACTTGTAGTGACACATGCTTTTAAAATGCAACTGAACTCAGATCCTATTCTGACATTAAATGAATTCTCTGACTTTGGCAATGATTTACCTTGACAGATTTACCTAGGTCAGAGGTCCCCAACCCCTGCTCCATGGACTGGCACCAGTCTTTGGCATGCCAGAAACTGGGCCATGCAAACAACCTGGGGGAAGCCCCCTCCCTCCTAGAAGAATGAAATATTTTGGGGAATATTAAAAGAAGCAGAATATTATATTTCCCCAAAGGAGAAATGGAGAAACATGCTTTTAACCATCACGGATCCACTGTTAGACCCCCTGCAATTTGCATACGGAGCAAATAGATCAACAGATGATGCTGTTAATATGGCTCTGCACTACATCCTACAACATCTTGAATCTCCAAAGACTTACGCAAGGGTCCTCTTTGTAGACTTTAGTTCAGCATTCAACACCATCATACAGGACATTCTTCTAACTAAACTAAAGCAGCTAGCGGTACCTGAACACACTTGTAAGTGGATCACAAGCCCTCCTAACAGACAGGAAGCAGCAGGTGAAGCTAGGCAAAATCACATCAGATACCTGTACAATTAGCACAGGGGGGCCCAAGGCTGTGTGCTCTCTCCACTTCTCTTCTCTCTCTATACCAATGACTGCATTTCAAATGATACATCTGTTAAACTACTGAAATTTGCAGATGATACAACAGTGATTGGTCTCATTCGAGACAACGATGAAACCGCATACAGACTGGAGATTGAACAACTAGCCTCGTGGTGTGACCAGAACAATCTGGAAATGAACACACTCAAAACCGTAGAAATAATGGTAGACTTTAGGAGAAACCCTCCCATTCTACCACCTCTTACAATACTAGACAACACAGTATTAACAGTAGAGACTTTCAAATTTCTAGGTTCTATCATATCTCAAGATGGTCAGTTAACATCAAAAATGTCATCAAAAAGCACAACAAAGAATGTTCTTTCTGTGCCAACTCAGGAAGCTCAAACTGCCCAAGGAGCTGCTGATACAGTTCTACAGAGGAATTATTGAGTCTGTCATCTGCAGCTCTATAACTGTCTGGTTTGGTTCTGCAACCCAACAAGACAGACACAGACTTCAGAGGATAATCGGAACTGCAGAAAAAGCAATTACTGCCAATCTGCCTTCCATTGAGGACCTGTATACTGCACGAGTCAAAAAGAGGGCCATGAAAATATTTACTGACCCCTCAGATCCTGGACATAAATTGTTTCAACTCCTACCCTCAAAACGACGCTATAGAGCACTGCACATCAAGACAACTACACACAATAACAGTTTTTTCCTGAATGCCATCACTCTGCTAAACAAATAATTCCCTCACCACTGTCAAACTATTCACGAAGGCTGCATTATTATTACTATTAGTCTTCTCATCATTCCTATCACCCATCTCCTTCCACTTATGACTGTATGACTGTAACTTGTTGCTTGTATCCTTACGATTTATATTAATATTGATTGTTTCCTGATTGCTTATTTGTACCCTATGACAATCATTAAGTGTTGTACCTCATGATTCTTGACAAATGTATCTTTTCTTTTATGTACACTGAGAGCATATGCACCAAAGACAAATTCCTTGTGTGTCCAATCACACTTGGCCAATAAAGAATTCTATTCTATTCTATTCTATTCTATTCTATTCTATTCTATTCTATTCTATTCTATTCTATTCTATTCTATTCTATTCTATTCTATTCTATTCAAGGCAGAAAGCAGCCCCAATTTCCTGCATAGTAAAACAGTCTCTAGCAGATGCCTGAAACCTTTAGAGATGGAGATTTTGTGCCCATTAAGAAATCCTGGCCAATCTATTCATAAACAAAGCACCTTCAGCTCCAGATGGTGGTATTAAGAAGGACAGGACATGACCTTTGGGATATAATAGGATTAATCCACCACCCTTGAAATAGCAAGATACACCAAAGCCCCTTCATTGCAGGGTCCCAAGAACAGTTCAACCTTCAAAGTCACAGAAACCTATAAAGATCCATCCACTCATTCAACCAATTTTTCAGCTGTCCCAGAACTGCATGCTGGTTCTGCTAATCAATTTCCAATCAGCCTCCATTTTATTTCTAGAAGCTTTCTCTCGGCTTGGAATTGGACCAGATTTTTCTTCCTACAAACCGAAGCCCCATTCGTGGGATGCAGGCAGCGCACAAAACCACACTCCCTCTGATCTGCGGAAAAACCTCTCTCCACCGAAGCGATCCCTGTGCCCAAAAGGTTGAGGACCGCTGACCTAGGTCATCATAGACATAACAGCTGCTGTAGAAGTCAATCAATTAATTCTAGAAACTAGAATTTAGATTTCAATTTTTATAAAGGCAACACAAATTAATTCCTATCATATGGATTATTAATATTTACTGTAAGTGACTGAAAGCTTTGTATGGGTCATATTGGAAATCTGGATGCTGGACTGAAGATGAGGAAAATAGATTTATAGCTAAAAACCTTTTTTAACCATTCACAGTCTTCAGTGAGAAAAAATAGACAAGGAAATTTGTTTCATCAATCAATTTGGATCCCTACAAAAGAGATGCCTTTGAGACGACTTGTCCAAGCTTCTATAGGCCACACTTCTATATTTCTATAGGCCAAGCTTCTATGATTCCACACAAAGATGCTTTCTCTTCTTGAGAGGAGAGAGGAGAGGAGGGGAGGGGAAGGGAGAAGGGAGAAGGTTCTGGAGGGAACGAACCGGCCTCCCTGGATGAAGAGTAAGCTGGTGGGCAGCAGCCTTTGATCTCGCTCTCCTCTCCCTAGCAGCAGAGCCCGCCTGGGGAGGCAAGAGTTAAAGCCTCCGCCTCTCTTCGTTGAAGGCTCCTTTTCCCCACCCCACCCCACCCATCAGCTGGTGATCAATGTTCCCTCTGACATAAGAAAATACCGGGCAGCAGTTGGAAACTGCTGCGCGGCGTTTTCTTATCAAGTGCGGTGCAACGCAGCCGCGCAGCTTAGAGGGAACATTGGAGGTGAGGAGAGGGGAGGGGAGGAGAGGGGAGAGGAGAGAAAAGGAGAGGAGAAGAGAGGAGAAAAGAGGAAAAGAGAGGGGAGAGGAGTAAAAATTGGAGTGGGGGAAATATTACCCAGTCTTTTTCTCTGACTTCAGTTTCTCACTGCATTGAGGGTGAGAAACAGTCCAGTTGGTCCTCTTAAATAGGACAAAATAGCAGCTGGCTGATTGACTGATTTGGTCGCATAATCGTTTTATTCATTTAAGTAATTAATTCAATATCTCCTCTAAATTACAGATTCTTCCAGTCCTTTGTGCTGGGTTGTCCCATGTAAAGCAGAAGTGCACAAGGCATAAGTACCCTCAACAGAATACAAAACTGCCCATGTTCACAAAACTCAGCTAACATAGCTCGTTCTATATTAGAGAATTTTCTGTAATTCCGGCAAGAAAATATATGTACAGGCACATTACCAATTGATATGGTTATTGTGATGTAGATGACTTCAAATATGATTCCATAGAAAGAAATTAAGCAGTTCTTCAGCTTGATGAGAGAATGAGAACATAGGATGGAAATATTTGCTGTAATTGTTTGCTTAATTGTTTATGGGACAAGATATGCTGATAAACAACCTGCCATGAGTTTGTCCATGTATCTATTGTCAACTCCCCCCACCATCACACTTTCTTTCTAAGGGCTATTTCCCCCCATCCACCAATAAAATTTCCTCCCAGATTGAACCATGATTCCCATGGAAAATTATGAAAGGCTCATGTCAGATTTTGATTGCTACAAATCCCATAGCGGAGGAATGATCTGTTCCTGTCATCTCTAGAATAGCTCTCATTACTTTTCAAAATAATTTCATGAGAATGATAACACAGGAAATCACTGTGTTCCATTTGCACTTTCTGCATATAGGGCTGATGTTACAAAACCAATAGGGGATCCTACAAGAATTTCAGATTCCTCTCATAAAAAGTGCTTTAATTAATAAAATTAGCTTTCTCACTGGAAAAGGTTGTTTCATTTAATTATCTCAATTGGTATGTAGTTAAATGTCACAGACAGCAGGATTGAGAGGAAAATACATCTCTGCACTTCATTAAATTATTTCTACTTTCATCAGCTTTCTTCTCATATTGCTCTTATTAAGCTGGGTAAGGTTTTGATTCACATCTAAGGTTTGGCTATGCTCAGTGGGATTTTTGACTTAAAGAGCTCATGGTTGGGAGCAGTAGTGGGTTACTACCGCTGGTTGGGAGGAATGAAGTATTTTAAGAGGGTGAGAAAGAGCCCCATTTGTTCTATTTTGACCCCCATCATTTGTAAACTTTATTAGTGGGAAAGTGTTAACTTTCCACTGTCACAACAATAATGGATATTCAGGGTACTAGAAAATCTCTCTGCTGCTTTCTGGGAAGATAATCTTCATTTTTACAAGATTACTGTTGTGACCCGCCAGCAGCCCGTGCATCTGTAGCGGATCCCGTCCGAGATGAGGCCAATGAGGTGATGCGCAAGCGGCCTGTGCAGCTGGCACCCAAGTCGGACAGTGAGGAGGCTGGTGAGGACTCGGTGCCAGAGGCAGAGGTTCAGTCAGCACCTTCGGAACCTCCAGCACCTCACATCAGTGATGAGGAAGAAGAGGAGGAGCCTCTTCTTAATGAATGGGCATGCAGAGCTGCCAAAAGGCAGGAATGGCTACTCAGGAGGAGGTCTCCTCGGGAGTAGGCTTGGGGCTAATTGGCCACTCCCCAAACCCACTTAAGGAATGATGAAGACGGAAAAAGCTTTGCAGGAAACAACTCGTTTGATAGTTTGTTCATTCGTGTGCCTCTTATTATTTCAGGACTTCTGAGTTTTGTCTTGTAATGCATACTCACAAACTCACTCTTGAAAATTCTATGGTTTCAAACTGAGGCACACAATGATGAAAATACAGTGAAGGTGGGAAACCAGCGGTGGGTTTATTTATTTATTTATTTATTTATTTATTTATTTATTTATTTATTTATTTATTTATTTATTTATTTATTTATTTATTTATTTATTTATTTATTTATTTATTTATTTATTTATTTATTTATTTATTTATTTATTTATTTATTTATTATTTGAATTTCTATGCCTCCCAACTCCGCAGGGACTCTGGGAGGCTCACAGCAAATACAAGCATAATCAATATAAAAACATCTTTTAAAAAAGCAAAATTAAAAACACAATTTCAATTAAAAAACTTTTCAACCATCCATTCATTCATGGGCCGACCTCACTAGTTCTTACAATAAGGTCATTGGCCCCAGGCCTGTCAAAAGAGCCAGGTCTTTACGGCTTTCCTGAAGGCCAGTAAGGTGGGGGCAGTACGGATCTTAGGGGGTAGCTGATTCCAGAGAGCCAGGGCAGCCACAGAGAAGGCTCTTGCCATGAGCCTGCCAGTTGACACTGTTTTGCTGATGGGACCCGAAGCAGACCAACCCTGTGGGATCTGACTTGTGGGAGGTATGGGGTTGCTCCCGGTTCGGCCCGGTTCTAAGAACCGGTAGCACCGGTGGCGGGAGGCTCTGCCAAGCCACCTGGCTCTGCCCACCCACTCCGCCCACCTGCCCAGAACACTCCACCCACCTGCCCAGGACGCTCTGCCCACCTGCCTGGGACACTTCTGTGCATGCAAACCGGTAGCAAAGGGTTTTAGAACCCACTACTGGGAAACAGCCTTTGCCCCATCTTCACTCTTTAAATAAATTCAAGCTTACCTAGCATTTCAGACACATTATGCAAAGACCCAGCTCTTGGAAAATTCTCTAATGCTGGGAAAGGTGGAAGGAAAGAGAAGATGAGGACAATCTGTAGTAAGGTGAATAGATTCAGTTACAGTGATGATGAGTGCACTGCTGGAAGACCTGGAAGACCAAACTTGGGGTATATTGTCATGGAGAAAATCTATTTATGTGAACAGTAGAAGTTGAAAAGAGATTGATGGCACATAATCAACCATTCAATGTCTTGCCATAGCCTGTTATAGGATCATTCTGCAGCTAAGCATTTGCTAAGAGTGACATAATAGTGAGATAAGCAATAAGGAGAAGTGAATAAATGAGTAAGTAAATTCTACTCAGTACTTGATGACTAGATATAGAAAACTCTTTGCTATTAGCTAGTGCATGGGTATCAAACTTGCAATGTCACGTTGTCGTCACATCGTCATGTGACCTATTGCAACTTTTCCCCCCTTCGCTAAACCGGGGATGGGCATGGCTAGTGCATGATGCATCCAGCCTGCGAGCCATGAGTTTAACACCCCTGATCTAGTGTTTATCCAATGCTTTATACCCCAAATCTGATAGCCTTCCTATTTGCCATCTTCAGAGCCTCCATTTCTGCATAAGAGTAGCTTGTTTTGTAAGGCTTGTGGAAGTCCTTGTACATCTCAAAAGGAACCAATGATAACTAATGCTGGGATGATAGTGATGGGGAAACATCTAAGAGTTTTCCTTTGGGGACCAAAGGGGTCTGCTTAGTCAGCTACTTTTAATTATCACTGTCAAAAATTCCATTTCAATGGATTTCCAGTGAGGGTTCATGACAAAGTAGATGTCCATGAAAAACAGAGATGATATTGGATCAACATTGCACCCAATTCTGATGGCAAAGTCTTTCTGGAAAAAGGAAAGATTGTGAGAATACCCACTTGTACTCCAAATAGCTGATCCTCATGTGTAGATTGAAGAAACTGTGGTCATCTCTTATAACACAATGTGGGAGTGATTTTGAGAGATGAGAGGAAGAGATGCTGCCAAAGAAACAATCAGACAAGGGGGGGAAGGCAAACTTAGAAAAGGATCCTAATTGATCATGCAGTTAAAAGTGACTGTGGAAAATTTGTATTTTAGACGTTCAATTACTTATATTAATGTAGCCTTACAATAAAGTACAATAAAAAGGCTGACCAACCGCACTCAACATGTAGTGCTCAATGGAACTGCATCTACATGGAGGGAAGTATGCAGTGGAGTACCCCAAGACTCTGTTTTAGGCCCAGTACTCTTCAACATCTTCATCAATGACTTGGATGAGGGGATAGATGGGGAACTCATCAAATTTGCAGATGACACCAAACTGGCAGGAATAGCCAACACTCCAGAAGACAGGCTCAAGATACAGAAGGATCTTGACAGACTTGAACATTGGGCTCTATCTAACAAAATAAAATTCAATAGAGAAAAAAGTAAGGTTCTACATTTAGGCAAGAAAAACAAAATGCACAGGTACAGTATATGTGGTACCTTGTTCAATAGTAGTAACTGCGAGAGGGATCTTGGAGTCCTAGTGGACAACCATTTAAATATGAGCCAGCAGTGTGCAGCAGCTGCCAAAAAAGCCAACACAGTTCTAGGCTGCATTAACAGAGGGATAGAATCAAGATCACGCAAAGTGTTAATACCACTTTATAATGCCTTGGTAAGGCCACACTTGGAATACTGCATTCAGTTTTGATCACCTTGATGCAAAAAGGATGTTGAGACTCTAGAAAGAGTGCAGAGAAAAGCAACAAAGATGATTAGGGGACTGGAGGCTAAAACATATGAAGAACGGTTGCAGGAACTGGGTATGTCTAGTTTAATGAAAAGAAGGACTAGGGGAGACATGATAGCAGTGTTCCAATATCTCAGGGGTTGCCACAAAGAAGAGGGAGTCAAACTATTCTCCAAAGCACCTGAGGGTAGAACAAGAAGCAATGGGTGGAAACTAAACAAGGAGAGAAGCAACTTAGAACTAAGGAGAAATTTCCTGGCAGTTATAACAATTAATCAGTGGAACAGCTTGCTTCCCTTCCAACTCTGTTACTATTACTATTACTAAAGTGGAACGCACTCATTTGGTTATGTTTTCTCTCTGGCTTACCTGGAAGCAGGGGTGGGTTCCACTTACCTTCGCCACCGGTTCGCATCGTGACGATTTGGCTTCCACGCATGCTCAGAAGCAGGAATGAGACTGAAACACAGCTGAGGAGCTCATCAGCTGTGCTTTGGGTGAAGAAATAAAGGACAGAATTCACCCGCGGAAAGGCAGGAGGGCCCTTTTTCAAGCCACTGAAGGGGAAAAGTTTGCAAAAAATAAAAAATGGTGGCAAGCATGGAACGGCACTGACAGTGACGTCACAAGCAGATAGCTACCAGTTCGGGTGATCCGGTCCGAACTGGGAGGAACCCACCCCTGCCTGGAAGGGATGACATTACTCTTGCAAATCTGAACGTACAAATCTCTCATGGTCATTTTTAACAGCCTGATCAATTAGGATGGATTCTTCCTAAGTTTCTTTCTCTGACTGTTAAGTCATTGGGTATTCCTTTCTCTCTTGCCTGATCGTTCCTTTGGAAACATCTTTTCCCCTCTTCTCTCAAGATCATTCCCATATACCATTACATCTTGTGAGGTGAGCAGCTGGGAGTCAAGAGATTTCAATTAAGCTCACAGCCATAATGCAGGCTATACAGACATAAGGTCTGCTGAGCCTCATTTCTTAATCACTTTTGGAAATTGCTTCTTAACTGCTTTTCAGTTATTAAGAACCTTTGGATTGACAGGTTTTATAGCACTGAATGAGTTTCCTTCAATCCTTTGTGAAATAAGTTTTAGATACAAGTGTAAGTACTTGTAAAAATATTTTGGAATAAACAGCAAAGGTGTTTAGAACTTTGATTTTGGAATGTTACAAAAGGATTAAGGATGCAGATGGATTTGAAATACAATTCTGAAATTAATTATAAGAATCCATCCTGTGGGAAAATGCTTTTGTTTTGAATTCTTTTTTAAAAAGCACATTATATGATAGGATTTTGATAGTTGGGCAGGAACTGAAGAAATTAGAAGGAATTAAATATTACAGTTAAAGGTAGAAACACTTACATACAGAATGGAGCAAAATACTTTAGCATTGACTGTATTGAAGAATATTTGTGAACAATGAAGCCAGAGGCTAAGTTTAAGGGTGCTTGCCATTGCATTGACTGTATTTAAACGATGCTATGGAAAAAGGAAAAAGTTTTAATAAGACAAGACTGAGACCGGTTTGAAGGAGGATTTAAAAATAACAAGCTGCAAGAATGATATGAAAAAGGATGTAATTCTGGACATACAAGTGAAACGGGCTGATATCATAATAATTAAAAGGGATATTCAAATAACAAACCAAAAGAATAACACAGATAACTTTCTTGTCTTAGATTTACAAAGGAAACTTGTTAAAATTTTGAAGGATTTTGTGAGAAGGGACAAAGAAATATTGAAAAGAAAAATCAAATTCTATGATGTTATTTGAAGGGATTAAATGTCAAGATTATTAAAAGTAAAAGTAAGGAATATAAAGTCAGTCTATTTCATCAAGGTTAAAATAGATATGTTTTATCACTGATAACTCTTAATGGAGTTTTATTGACCAGGACTAAATGACAAGGCTTTAAAGATTAGTTCATAGATAAGATGTGAGATAAGGGAAGAAGTGACCATTTGTTGTATTTTGACAGAAATTGATAAAATTGTTGATACCTATTATGATGAAGGGGAAAATTATTTCTTTATATATTTCTTTTCTTTTTCTTTAGTGTATTCTTTTTTCTTTTTCTTTTTTATGCACCTTCTGTTTTTCTTTTTATACTTTTGAAAGATTGTGTTAGTTTTTCTTTCTAATTGTAATGTTTAATAAAAATATTATTTAAAAAACCAATAACAAAATGCCATTTTAACAAGAACCTGGGAGATTAAAAAGTTCTGCCCCAAAGAGTTTATGTCAAGAGGTGAGCTCTTACTTCATTATGTATGCTGTTCAAAGAGATACTGTGAACATAATTCATCTAAAATGCATTCTGTGACTTTTCTGTGACCAAGTCATCAACAATATTTTATTTGCTCTCTGTGCTATGAGTTCCCAAAATTCACAGGCATCACAATATGCTAAAGAGTGAGCTGGAGATTCTATATATAAAAATTAAAAAGGAGACAATGTTGTGGGTAGGAACAGAAGAAGCACAAACAAATTGATTATTTTGACTTTGGAAAATGTTTTAAGTCAGAACCTTTGCTCAAAGTTGTGCTATTATTTTCTTAACGCTTTCTGCTCATCCCTTGGTGGTAGAAGGGTTAGATGTATGACAGTCAAGGCCAAACTGTTATGGAAGAGCTGTCCCAAAATTAAGTGATTCCCATTTAAAAATCATAGATGAATATCCCCACCCCAATATTACATTACTGACAATTGACAGAAAAGAATAGAAATAGCAAAGAACAAATGCTGTTTGTTTCAGCATTTTACACAGGATTGCACAGTATCATAACAGACAGAAAATGAAGAATACAGAGGAGGCAAAGAGATTTTAAAGAATGACATGCTAACTATTAGAGCAGTCTTCATTAAAAATCATTATTGAGGAAAGGTCTACCAATGAGTTGTAGGTTTTAAACTCTGATCCAGAAATTAAGTTGGATCCATTATTCTTGCCTCTTTCACAAAGGCGTCATTATGACAAAAACAGAAAGGAAATGAATAATAGCATTACAGAACGTGGAATTATCTGGAATATTTAAATACTATAAATTAAATGGACAGTTTGATGCTGACATATTCAGAGAAAAGATGAGTTGGATGACTGTATTTTGGAGTGAAGCATTTAACATAAATTATGAGCAGTCAGATCCTGCAATATAAAAACCCAATCAACACCAACAGGAGATAGTCCAAAACTATTTAAGATAGAATCAGGATAGAAGTTCTTTTTATTTATTTGTGCTGTGTGACAATTTTTTAAAAGATAAAAATGCAACAGTATATCAGATATAAAATAATATTGAATTTATGCAGGAGAGACAAACTATCGGTAGCATAAAAGATGCATCAGGTGATTTCTGGAACCCATGGCCATTGTTAGAAATCTGCAACCTTTTGGAAATGGTTGAAGTTTGGTCTTGTAGGAAGAAAGCAATAGCTTCATGCTCAGAAATCATCAAGATTTCTAACAATTGGTATTGTAAGGTCTGTCCTCTATGTAGTCTATAGCAGGCACTTTAACAATATATGAGAAGCAAATTTGGCCACACATCCAGGTACAGTCTTCATATGTACTGCACACCAAGACAACTAGACAGAAGAACAGTTTTTTCCCGAACGCCATCACTCTGCTAAACAATAATTCCCTCACCACTGTCAAACTATTCACTAGGCTGCATTACTATTACTATTAGTTTTCTTATCATTCCTCTCACCCATCTCCTCCCACTTATGACTGTATGACTGTAACTTGTTGCTTGTATCCTTACAATTTATATTAATATTGATTGTTTCCTGATTGCTTATTTGTACCCCATGACAATCATTAAGTGTTGTATCTCATGATTCTTGACAAATGTATCTTTTCTTTTATGTACACTGAGAACATATACACCAAAGACAAATTCCTTGTGTGTCCAATCACACTTGGCCAATAAAGAATTCTACAGTCTTCATATGAAATGTTGGTGCATCTGCTATCATCCTTACAGGTTCAGGCCAAAGTGAATAGTCTTCTGTGATAAAATATAAAGAGAGTCTAATTGTCTTTTGAAAAGCACCTTTGGACAACAATGACCTGAAATATAAACATGCCTGGAAATGGACTGGGAGGGCTGATGCAGGGCGAGTAACTGAACTATAATACAAGTGGGAAACTCTTGTTCTGTTTGAAGATCTAGGTACCAAATCTTCTGCTTGAGATTATTTGTTTATTTATACACTTAAAACCATCAGGGATGAAAGAAGCTAATGCCAGAAAGGAGCAACTTGGATAACAAACAGACAGAGCAATCCTACTGGCTATGATGATAGAAATGAAGGTTAGATGAGTCACTGAAACCTACTACCATATGTTCATTCTTGTATGGCAAAAGGGAGAAAGAAGTAGCATTTTCATCTCCTTCTCTTTCCCTTCTCCCCCCCTCTCTCCATTTATTTACCATTATACCAAGTTTAAACACACAACTTGCCCCATTTTTTTTCAGGATAGATAAGACCATAAAGAAAAAGAGAGCAATTGGTTAAAAACCTTATACATTATCAGCATACCAAAATGTTATGGCTGATATTTATATACCTCACCACTAGGAAGGGTGCCAATAGCAGTGGCTGGGATAGATGTAATCTACACCACCTCATTTATTTCTGTTTTTATTTTATTTATTTGTTTGTTTATTTATTTATTTGTTTGTCAAACATGTACAAGATAGCAGGTATAGGTATAAACATAAACATAAGCAAATTAAGTACAGATAAATGAGGACAATAGGATAGTAGGACAGGGACAATAGGCACAATGGTGTCCTTATGCACGCCCCTTACAGATCTCTTAGGAATGGGGTGAGGTTGACAGTAGACAGTCTAAAGTTTTGGGGGTTTGGGGAAGAAACCACAGAGTCAGGTAGTGCATTCCAGGCATTGATCACTCTGTTGTTGAAGTCGTATTTTCTGCAGTTGAGTTTGGAGCGGTTTACATTAAGTTTGAATCTACTGTGTGCTCATGTATTTTTGCGGTTGAAGCTGAAGTAGTCATTGACAGGTAGGACATTGTGGCAGATGATTTTATGAACTACATTTAGATCAGATCAAAGGCAACGTAGTTCTAAATTGTCTAAGCCCAAAATTTCAAGTCTGGTGGAATAAGGTATTCTGTTGCAAGCAAAGGAGTGGAGGACTCTTCTTGTGAAATATTTCTGGACTCTCTCGATTGTATCAATGTCTGATATGCAGTGCGGGTTCCAGACAGGTGAGCTGCATTCCAGAATTGGTCTAGCGAATGTTTTGTATGCTCTGGTTAGCAGTGTAATATTGCCAGAGAAGAAGCTACGCAAGATTAGGTTAACAACTCTTAGTGCCTTTTTGGCAATGTTGTTACAGTGGGCTCTGGCACTTAGGTCATTAGATATGAGTACTCCAAGGTCCTTGACAGAGTGAGGGTCATCTACAAGGTCGTGTCCTCCAAGCTTGTATTTTGTGTTCTGATTCTTTTTACCAATGTATAAGACAGAGCATTTGTTGGTTGATATTTGAAGTTGCCAATTGTTTGACCATTCTGATACATGGTCAAGGTCTTTTTGAAGGGTAGCAGCATTGTCGGTGGTGTTAAATAGTTATTATGTTATCAGCGAAGAGAATGCAGTTGCTTATAATATGATCACAAAGGTTGTTTATGTAAAGTATGAAGAGTGTTGGTCCTAGAATGCTGCCTTGAGGGACACCACTGTTGAGAGGTGCAGGATTTGATAGGGCACTCCCTATTTTAACCACTTGTTGTCTGTTTGACAGGAATGCAGTTATCCAATCATGTAGGGGGTCCAGAGATGCCATAAGATTTTAGTTTCAGAAGTAGTTTGTCATGTACCACTGAATCAAAAGCTTTACAAAAGTCTATGTAAATTGCATCTATTGCTTTACCCTGATCGAGTTGTGTAGTCCATATGTTTTTGTAGTGTAGGAGTTGTAGATTACAGGATATTTTTTTCCTGAAACCAAATTGTTTGTTAGAGAGTAGGTTGTTAGTTTCTAAGTGGAGGGTAATGGATTGGTTTATGATTGATTCCATGATTTTGCAGGTGAAGCAACATAAAGAGATTGGTCTCCAATTTTCAACGTTACTTGGATCTCCTTTTTTGAAGATAGGGATGACTGTGGCTAGTGACCATAAGTTGGGTAAGGAGCTAGTCCTGAAGGATTTTTCAAAAATTAGGCTTAGAGGTTCAGCTATGGCTGTGGAGAGCTTTTTTAAGAAGTATGCACATAGTCCATCAGGTCCAATAGATAGAGATGGTTTTAGGTTGCGTAATGTCTTTTCAATGTTATTTTCTGTAAAATTGATTTGTGTTAGATCGTTGTAGTTATTTGTGGTACAACTAGGAAATATTGGCCATGAGCCATTGCTGGAGCTGGAGGATTTGTCTAAAGTTTGAGAAGCCTGGATTCCATCAATCTAAAGTTTCTCCTGAAGTGCCTGTGAATTATTTCTGGATCTGTTCCAGGGGTGGTTTGCTTACTTACCGATACCGGTGTGCTGCGTGCGCATCTCCACATTTCATGTGTGCATGCGCTCATGTGCATGTGCAGAAGCAAAATCTCACCGAAATCTCCCGCACGCGCACGTTCCCTTGCAAGATTTTGGTGAGATTTTGCTTCCGTGCATGCGCAGAAACAAAAAGCCGAAAAATTCTTTTAAAAAGATGGTGACGCACACGACTGTCCGGTGAAGACAGCACTGGAGCAGTCACGTGCAAATTGCATAATTGGCGGGTCCCTACCGGAGCTGCGCACTGGACCGCACCGGTAGGAACCCACCCCTGCTCTGTTCCCTTTTGTCTTGACATTGCAGCTGGAATTTGAAAGCAGCAAGGAATTCAATTTTCTATTGGTTCCAGGAATGAGCATCACCTTTCAAGGTTGTTGTGCTTTTACTGTAGAAGCCAAATCTGTTTCAAAATCTTCTCTAAGATGCCCTCCCATAGAGCATAGAATTGCAACCAGAATTAGCATTCCTGCAATCTTATTCTAATTGCATTTACAATGTTTTTGCAAACTCTTCAGCCTGGTATCTTATTTACAGAAATAAAACATTCAATTAGCTCATTAAATGTTTCTTTGAATCCAATCAAGTATTTCTTTCCATCCAGACTGCAGTTTTCCCACGGTCTGTTCATTATATATACTGTAGATACTGTATATATATACTTATATGTGGGGTTAAACAGATATTAGTGCTGCCTTTAAAAATTAGGAGCTACCTTGAACAGCTGAAAAGGCTTGAGTTCTGTTTGTAACTACGGTATTGCCCACAATTTGGCAAGTTCCACCAAAGAAATTTAAAACAGATGTCCAGGAATTTATACCATAAAGTGCAATTACACTGGTTATTACTCAGAGTTGACAACTAGCAGGGGTGATGGTGGTGGTGGTAGTAGCCTCTCATCCAGTGCTTCCATATCTATAGGCCTCTTCTGCCTACTGGAATTGCCAAATAGGTTTGGAGTGACACAAAGCAAAGCATTGGTTGTGGGGGAGAAGCTGGACAAATTGCTTTGTGAAGTATCTTGTAAAGGAAACTTGGCATAAATCTTCATCAAAGTGAAGCACTCCTTTGAAGCTATGCAAAGCAACCAGCCTTTATTTTGTACCCAAAATAGTGCCACTCATAACATCTTTAAAAGTGAGTTGAAAAACTTCATGATGTCATCATTTTGCATATATCTGGAAATCCTCAAAACTAGAAATAAGCATTAAAAATGAAGTACATTTGCTTAGCCCACCTCTGGAAAAAATGTTCTTCTGCATTAATGGAAATACAATCTTAAACTGTCCTGTCAGTCCATTTATTGATGTTGATGATTGATGATTTATGTTGAGCCATGGTGGCACAGTGGTTAGAATGCAATATTCTCGGCTAATTCTGCCGACTGCCAGCAGTTCGATTCCCACCGGTTCAAGGCTGATTCAGCCTTCCATCCTTCCAAGGTCGGTAAAATGAGGACCCAGATTGTTTGGGGCAATATGCTGACTCTATAAACTGCTTAGAGAGGGCTGCAAAGCATTATGAAGCAGTATAGAAGTCTAAGTGCTATTGCTATTGTCATATCTTTACTACTGTTCTCTGGTGTATTCACTTTGACTCTGGCATATCCACTCATAAGTGAAAAAAGAGAACATATTGAAAACTGTTGCGGTTATTAGCAGCAAGCATCCCTATTCTGTAAATATATATATCCCAAAATTTAAAGTACTGCCCAAAAAGCCGAAAGAAGAACAGAGGAAGATTGATGATTGGAGAGCAAGGAAGGACAATTAAACCTCTTTCTCCTTCTAGAAGTAGGTTGATAGAAACCATCAAGAAGAAGTCAATTTAAGGAAGGTGAGTTGCTCTGCCAAGGCAGGATTCACTGTGAGTGATAAGGTGTTACTATGCCATAAGCTCTGAAGAACACTAAGTATTTACTTATTTGTTTGTTAAATTTATTTAAATATTGTTTAGTGGGCAAGAAATGTACCACTGGATAAATTTTTGCCAAGACTACCAGAGTTTCCCATTAGTTGTCCCAAAATGGTGAAATTACAGAATGAATTGTTCAACCCCGTTGGCCAAGCCAAGAGATATTTTTTGTCCCGTGTAGGTTGTTCCAAGGAGAGCTGGAATGTTTCATTTGGGAAGGAGAATCTATCCCTATTTACTTACTTACAAAATTATGCTTTGACATTTACTACTGATGAGTCAATGGAGTTAGGGAATAAACTAAGGTTTCCTTTAAGGCAATATTGTAAATCACATTCAAAATGACTAGCTTATTTATTGCAATGCTAGCTTAGTGTATTCTGTGAAGGGAGCTATGGTGTTTATTTTTTGTCCAGCCTAAACTTTAAGCAGCCAAGAAGGAGGAGAAGTGAAAGAAAGCTAAAAAAAGAAAAGAAAAGACCATAAACAAGAATTAAGCAAAAATAAAGCTTGAGTCTGGTTTGTTTAACAAATCATGGTTAAAACTGACCATGATCTGGCTGTTCCCTCAGACCTTTGGGCCATATAGTTAGACAAACTCTGCTAATTAATATTTATCAATGATATTTTTATGTTGCATTGTGTGGCCTTGGACATTTGATATTTATTAAACTGTTGTAGTGGCAGTAGTTGCTGTTTTAATGTTTGTATGAAACCCAGGGTCATTTTTTTGTGGGAATGTTCATGTAAATCATATGGATGTGTGTACATGTAGCAATAGCAATAGCAATCAGACTTATATACCACTCCACAGTGCTTTTTCCCCCCTCTGAGCAGTTTGCAATGTCAGCACATTGCTCTCAACAGTCCAGGTCCTCCTTTTACTGACCTCAGAAGGCTGGAAGGCTGATTAAACCTTGAGCAAGTCAGGATTGAACTCCTGGCAGTAAGCAGAGTTAACCTGCAATACTGCATTCTAACTATTGCTTCAGTAAAGAGTTAAAGCAGCCCTAGGTTTTATTTTATAATGCTTAAGTACACTGTCAGTATTAGAATAGAATAGAATAGAATAGAATAGAATAGAATAGAATAGAATAGAATAGAATAGAATAGAATAGAATAGAATTCTTTATTGGCCAAGTGTGATTGGACACACAAGGAATTTGTCTTTGGTGCATATGCTCTCAGTGTACATAAAAGAAAAGATACATTTGTCAAGAATCATGAGGTACAACAATTAATGATTGTCATAGGGTACAAATAAGCAATCAGGAAACAATCAATACTGATATAAATTGTAAGGATACAAGCAACAAGTTATAAGTGGGAAGAGATAGGTGATAGGAACAATGAGAAGACTAATAGTAATAGTAATGCAGACTTAGTAAATAGTTTGACAGTGGTGAGGGAATTATTTGTTTAGCAGAGTGATGGCGTTCGGGGAAAAACTGTTCTTGTGTCTAGTTGTCTTGGTATGCAGTGCTCTATAGCATCGTTTTGAAGGTAGGAGGTGAAACAATTTATGTCCAGGATGCGAGGGGTCTGTAAATATTTTCACGGCTCTCTTTTTGACTCGTGCAGTATACATATCCTCAATGGAAGTCAGGTTGGTAGCAATTGTTTTTTCTGTAGTTCTGCATATTAGTGCATTTCATTAAGGTTATTAAATCTGGGCAGCAAAAACTAGGATGACAGCTAGTATTAGACATTTCTGTAGTATATTGCTGCTATTTAATGTTCATTTAGGTTTTTGCAGCCCAGATGTTGAAGCCCCATTTTAGGGCATGAGTGCCAGAGAGAATTCAAAAGGGTGCCTCAGCCAGCAGAACTGGCATACTAGACTTGGAAAGAAGTGCGGGGAAGTTTCAAAGAACATTAAGTGCAGAATCTAAAACTGCCTAAGTGCTCCACAGATTGCCAGCTTCTAAAAGTAACAAGCCAGGAAAAGCATTCCAATTGCTCACCCATCCTATTGTACAAATTATTGAAATAGCAGGTGGCTGATCTAAAATACAGGAGAGCAGAACAGGACAAGTGACATTCAGCTGATTATGAATATGAATAGGCTCACCTTGGAGCACACACACACATTCTCTCTCTCTCTCTCTGGAACCAATGTGCAGTTGTAGGCAGCTTTATTTTGATTCTATTGTTCTGAAAAGAAAATCTCCTGTGACAAGGTACAGTAATTCATAGAGCTGGTCAGTGACCTTTTTTTAAAATCTTTCTACCACGGTTGAGTTGCAGTTCTACTCAAAATGATAGAAAAACAAATCAGCAATTGATGTAAAAAGGTTCCAGGTCCATTTATGGTATTATGTTAGGTCAGGTGTGCCTGCTTCCAGTTCATTCCACATGAGAGAGCATATAGGAGACAGAAGGCAGTTTAGTACAAGAGAGGCACTCAGCTGAGACTCCAGATTAGAAGACAGAGATAAGCTTTGACTTTCTTTGAGGAACAATGGTTAATCACACCTTTGTTAGTTACTCAAAAACACATGCAGTAAGTAGATGGCATTTGTTTCTAGTGTAAAATGACAAGAGATTGAAGCAAGAGATTTCTGTTTCCTTCTTTTTTGAGAGAGGGTGTGAATACACAGAGAAAAAGCAAAAAAAGCAAAATGGTATGCTACAAATCCTCAAAAATAAAATAATAAAAAATACACCAAACCACACACACACACACACACACGTGTGTGTGTGTGTGTGTGTGTTGGGTTGCTCCCAGTTTGGACCGGTTCTTAGAACCGGTAGTGGCGGCGGCGGGAGGCTCCGCCCACCTGCCCGGGGCGCTTCTGCACATGCTCAAACTGGTAGCAAACTAATTCAGAACCCACTACTGGTGTGTGTGTGTATAGAAGCCATAGCTCACATTGAAAAATATGACTGCTCATCCATTTGCCAAACTCACTTGGGTATCCCTCCAGACATCTATAAACAGTGGGGCTGTTCAAGTTACATGGGAATCACTGTCTGGTACAAACTGAACAGTCATATTATTATTATTATTAATATAAATAATATAAAATTGACAATAAGAACCTTATACCAACTAGAGGGGATAGCTTCATAGTTTGGGGACGCTTTGCTATCCCTGCACTTGAATAACTTATCATTAAAGAAAATATTATCTCTGTAGTACAGATAATTCAGGCCATCTGTCTGTGAGTGGAAGCACAAATAGGTCATGAAGAAGGACAAGGATCCCAAATACAGAAGCTTGTCTGCAAGAGATGATAAAGAATTCTCTAGCCTCATAGAAATGTTATGTCCCTACTGAAACAAGCAACTAGAAAAATCTCAAATATTACTAAGTTAAACTTCTTTGCCATGGAAGAATGGGCCAGAATTTCTCTATAGTGATACAAGTAACTGATTGTCAGCTTCAGGAAGCATTTGGTTGCATTTATCACCTAAAAGTAGTATAACCTTGTTCTGATCAAAGGGAGCAACCTTTTTCATACTGGCACATCAAATGTTGGATATCTGTGTTTATAAAACAAACGAAACAAACCCCAAATGTTGTCCACTCCAATCTGCCTTTATACATCAGGAGGACTCGCTACTGACAGCATTAGTAGCCAAGATGAACAAATTGGCTTTGTGCTCAGGCCTGGGGCCTTGATTGTATGAATGGACCTGCCTCCTGGCTATATGAAGTTGATGCTTCATTTTCTTGGCTCTGGTGTATTTTAATTTGCCCACTCGTGATCATTCTGTTTCTCTGTTTAGGTAAGGAAATATCTCTGAAATGATGATCTAATGAACAGTTGTCTAGTTACTTCTCTATGTCTTTCTATTCTTCCAAATTTCCATCATATCCATAGTCTTTCAATTCAATCACAGTATTTTTTTATTTCTTTTTCATCAAGTTTCAGTTGGACAATAGGTTTTGAAGCAAAAACTATAAATCTACTTCTTAACATATTATTTATTTATTTATTATTTATTTATTATTTGGTTCTTCTATGCCGCCCTACTCCCGAGGGACTCAGGGCGGCGTTAACTATTAACTATTCTTACTTTTGTGTGTTCAGCAACTGTCTGGATTGCTAAATGAAATCCACTGTGCTGTACCTAAAGTTAGCTTGATGCCTCAACAGCAGAACATAAGAAAAGAAACTAGCATCATTTTCTAGAAGGATGCAGTAAAATTATCAGCCAGAATACAATTATTCAAAAATGAAAAGAAGGAGGCTTCAGGAAAGTTGCCTTTGGGATGAAATGTGGGAATAGCATTCCTTTTATATGTGTGAATGTTTTGCCCATGGGGATGCTGCTTCACAGAAACTTAATAGTTGAACGTCTACCTTTGAATCAACTGTGGTGTTTTTGTATGATAAACAGTGATAGTATCACTATTATTGTCCTATTATCAGGGCCAGGTTTAAGTCTAACACAGTAATAGGGACCTCAGAGGTCTTCTAGTCCAACCCCTGCTCAAGCAGAAAACCCTATGCCATTTCAGACAAATGGTTAAGTAGATACCATCTTGAGATGCCAAAGTTTAGGAGGCACCAATGCTGTTTCTCCTTCTAAATCATTCTAAAAATACAAATATTTGCATTGGTGGGAAATGGTGCTGAAATGCCATATATTCTTGAGCTGGCACTAATTATTTTCTTAACTACAAACACTATGAACAATATAAGCAGATTAAGCATATGGCCCAAGGATCATGCAATATACCAGACTAATGGTAGGCAGAGTTCATCTTATTTAGCCTAGATGTTTCAGAAGAATGGGCAAAAAAAATAATAAACAAGCAAAAATGAAGTTATTTCAAGGAACAGGTGTTGCCTAAAGACTCTGTGTAACCTCAGAGGTCCTTCTGAGAATGACCCCAATAAGTGAAATTAGGCTTGTGAAAAACATGGTACTATGCAATAGCTTGAGGTATTTTTTTCCCTTCAAAATACTCATCTTTTTAATCATACACACATATACACACCTATCTGTCTCAGGGCTAGATGTCAACTTTCAGACAAATGAGTTGATTTCCATTTTATTTCAAGGGTTGGGTATTGATAGTTTGTACCTTGGGCCTGTGGAAGGAAAGTCTTTCATATCTCATCACTTGCATAAGTCAGCCTGCAGAAATTATGAGGGCTTGCAGGTTCACAAGAAGCAATATTTCTTGTGAGACTTCCTTATTTCCAATCAGACCAGAAATGTCTTGAGAATAGCCGACTTGCTCATGTGATTTGGCAGCTTCTGACAACTATTATAAGAAAGGGCAGCAATGTCAAAGTGGAAATGAGGAAAATCATTCGTCCGCATGCACATGTACACAGAGAGACACATATCATATATATGTGCAGGGATTCCGTGTGGATTTAGTTCAGTTTTGGATGAAGGTTTAGACATGTGCTCTCTGAAGTAATTCTCTCCACGCTTTCTATATCAAAGCTAGTGATAAAAATGCCTTAAAAAGGCTTTGGAAATTGCAAACAATAAATTGAAGAGCACTGAATCTACCCCCCCCCCTCACTGTGACTTGCGTGCAAGTTAAAGGCACACACACTTTCTTGTATATTGTCCTTTCCCACTGAAAATATCACTGGTGGTGACATAGATTTTTCTGGGTGTGCCTTATTGTAAAGCTCTCATCATTTTACAGCAAAATATTGCTGTATGCATTTCAGGAAAGAAAAAGACAAAGACTATTATTTGCTAGCAATTTAGGCTGAAAAAGAAATAACTAGGTTCAAATATTCAGTGCTTTCTAAACTTGTCTTTTCATAAATTTTCTTCTGAAAGATAAAGTGCCTGAGGAAGCTTGATTTCAACTTCGCATGCCAAAGTCATTTTTTAAAAAACCTCATCACCCTTTCAAATTTGCTATTTTAGGATCTTTTTAAGATGGCATTTGGAAGGCAGAATAGCAACATATTTCACTGCAAATTCCTATGTTTTTAAAATGAAGCAGACATGGTGTTTTGTTTCATTTTCTCAACTCAAGGGCTCATCATCTTTTACTGTGCAGTTCACTTCCTGAAGTTAATTATTATTTAAAGGATAATTGCAAAATAATTTCTACAAAGTTTTTTCAGTGAGCAACACACAAACAAAATGATAAAAAGAAAGTCTATGTATATTTATTTTGCCCAGTTGGTTGGGACTTGTATTTTGTCCTGACTTCTTCAAGCAATATAATCTGCCGTATCTGTCATACGTTTGCCCTACTTTATTTCATTTTGCTTTGGAAAAAGAATAACACAAGGCAACATTTCAAACCTTCTCTGAAAAGCAATGAGTATGTAACAGTGCATTGTTAATGTTAACCGAGAGTCTTCAACAAAGTTAAGCAATGTTAAATCTGGTTTGTATTTTAATGGGATACTAGCCAAACTTCCCAAGGTTGTAGATCATACAGGAAAGCTGAAATAATACTTCAGAAGAAAGTAGTGACAAACTACTTCCATATTATTGTCAGGAAAATTACATGGATATCCTCATTTAATAACCAAAAGTAGAGTTTGGCTTGAAGAAGTAACTTTATCTCAATTTTATATGAATCGTTAATTTAGACCAATTTTTGCGGTTTTAATATCACACTATTCATTCAATTCCAATGACCAAACATTAAACCTTTGGGATTGCATGCATCCTTTTTACTCCTATTAATATTGAACCATTTACAAATCATTCCATTTATTTTCCTATATCGTTTTCATATTCCCCTCTTGTGACATTGAGCAATCAACTTTCAACTCCATGTTTGCATAGACCACTCCATAATTCAAGGCTATTTACTTCAATCAAATGCATAATTAACATCCTTTCTCACATCCAATATATTACTTAACAGTCCACTGAAAAGTAAACAAATGGTCTATGCACTTCCTTCCTAGTATAAAGTACCCCTGAACTTCCCATATTTTCCTTATTGTTACTTTTTGTATCTTTTCAAATAAACCCTGCCAAACCTTTTGCTATGCTTCATTTTATTAGAGTTACAATTATGTCATTCTTTTTTTTTTTTTTTTTTCTCAAAAAAGTTTTATTAGTACAAACTTACATAAGTGGTAACAAAATATTAAATCCAAAGTACAAACATTTTTATTTCTCCCCCCCAGACCCACCCCCTTCCCTCCCCACCTCCCCCCCCCCCGGACTTCCCAGAGATAATACAGGGCATAATAATAAGTTTAAATTGTTAATAAAAAGAAAAAGGAAAAAGGAAAAAAAGAACACTATTTTTAAAAAAACTTCAACTCCATACTATACAGTACTAATATATCGCATTTGTATACAATAGTAAAGATACAAAAAAGAGAGAGAAAAAAAAAGAAAGAGAATAAAAAAAAAAGAAAGAAAGAAAGAGAAAACTCTTTAACACTACAAACAAACAAACCTCCTACCTCCTCCCTTCAATCCTCTATCTTATACAAGGTAAGTGTTACATAAGTAATAACTAAATATAAAATACACAAATCTTAAACTAATATTATTGACATTAGAAATAACCTCTAAGATAAAACTTAACTAAATGTTACATAAGTAATCATCAAATATTAAATTTCATCATGATATTAATAAGATAATATTATTCTAAATTAATTCGCTAACTTCAATAAACAAAAAAAGAAAATAGAAGAATAAACAATAAACAAATCTTCAACAAACTATATATATCTAATATTATCAACATTAAAAATAACCTCAAAATTATATAAAACTTAACTAAATATTGCATAAGTAATCATTAGATAGGGAAAAGATAAAATACAATCATATTAGTCTCTATCCATCCAATATATTTCAACATCACATTGTTTTGTATCTTGATAGTTCATCTTTTAATAGTTCAATAAATTCAAATTTGTCAAGTCGTCTCCCGTCTGCTCCCAAACCTCCATCTCCTCTTCCCCAGCTATCTGATTCAGGCACTCCTTTTGGATTTTTGGGTCTATTTCTTTTTGATCCATCGAAGGTGGCTTCCCCTCCTCCTCCTCTTTTATTTTGATACACCCTTCTTCTGGAATCTTGGATATATCAGCCTTTAGAACATTGACATAAAATTCAGTAGCTTTTTTTATCGTGTTGAGCCGGTATCTTTTTCCAGAAAATTTCACTGTTACTCCAACTGGTGCTTCCCATTTATATTGTAAATTTAATCTCTTAAATTCATCAATCAAAAAAGTATAGCTTTTCCTGGCTTTAAGCATTTTAGAGGGGATTTCTTTCCAAATCTTTAGTTCCTGACCATTCACCATAAGATTATTGTTAAACGTTGCTTGTATAATTCTGTTCCGTAGAGCTCTTGTGGTAAAATATATGACAATATCCCTTGGTAGATGCTTTTGTTTGGCGTACCACGAGTTGATTCTGTATGTTTTGTCGATTTGTGTAGCCAATTCCGCTTTAGAAATTCCAGACACCTGATCCAATATGTCAACCATCCTGCCTTTTAAATTTTCATATAATCCTTCTTTCAAACCTCTAATCCTTATAGCAACTTCCATAGATCTGAACTGAGTCATTAAGACCTCTTTTTCAAAATTTGCAATGTCATTTTGGATTTTATCTATGTAATTCACCGAAGTTGCCAAAGCTTGTTTATTTGTTTCAATACGTTCTGCCAAAACTTCAATATTTGTTGCTAAGCCTTTGCAAACCTCTAACACATCAAATCTTAGTTGTTGATTCATATTCTTCAAAGCAGCCTGCATCTTATGGTCTATCTCACTTATTTTCTGGTTAAATTCCAAAGTAAGTTCATGTTTCATAATCTTTAAATTATTTAATAAATTTTCAGGTGTCAAAAGCTGTGGAGGTGTTAGCTCAGTGTTAAGTTGCATTTTAGAAATATATCCAGATGAATAGTCATTTCTTTTAGTCAAAACAGTCTTTCCAAACTTTGAAGCCATTGGTGTTTTAAAAGAGTACAAAAAAGAAAGAAAGCCAGTTGCCTGATTAAAGTTCTTTCCAGTTTAAAAATCAGATAGTCTTTTATTATTGAAAATATTTCTATTATAACTTTAATCCAGAGTTAGGAGACAGAGAAAGAAAAAACCATTTTTCCAAGTTAAAAGTTTCCATAAGAGAGAGAGAAAGAAAAAAAAAAAAAAAGCCTCTGGGGAAACGAAAGTCACTTTCACTTCTCAATCGCCATATTGTTACTCTGTTTCCTTTGTTCCCTTGCCGAAGTGAAAGCTTACCCAGGAGTTGAAAAAAAAAGGAAAAAAAGAGGTTTCAGTACTTGCCCATCTCACGCCTGTTTCTCTCTGTCTGCTTCTATAGTTTAAATGTAGTTATAAATCCCATTTTTGAAGCAGCGGCTGGTCACTCCATCTAGCTCTGCAAAAGGCAGAGGTTTCCGGATCTTCGGAGCTGGAGACAGGCTGCATGGGGAGCTCTCCCTTCGCGCCCTGCCAGATGGCTCCTAAGGCGCTGGGGGGGCTCTACCCCTCCTGTCAGGCTCTCATCTCTCCCCTTTGCCCGGGGAAGAGATTTTAAAGCCGCCAGACAGCTGTTCTGGCGGCTTTTAACAAAGATCGGAAAGGCATCCAACGAGGGATGTCTGCGATGAAGCGCTCCAAAACCGGAAGTCCCAATTATGTCATTCTTTTAATAGCAGACACAAATGCAGTCTTCACACATACTAATTGATTCACAGTCACTCCATAAGCAAACCACATGTTTTTAATATTTCTCCATTTATGCAGTCTACACCTGCAACTTTGTTATTTTTCAGCATTCTGACTTGAGTTTTCATTATTTTCTCTGTGACATTCACATTTAAACCATTGTTTCATTTCTACCATTCACCATATTACTATCACTCTCACAGAAAATTCTACAATTTTCCTTCCAACATTCTCTCACTTTAATTTCTTCTCAGAGAATTTCACTATTTTAAAGTCTGCTGGATCCTCCTTGTGTAGCCCTTCTTACCTTCTTCCAAAACATTTTTCAATCAAAATCCATGTTTTTTCTCTGTCTTTTTAAATGTTAACTATTCCCTCATCTCATTCACTACCTGCTTTGCAACTATATTTTACCCTATGTCTCCATTAAATAGTATTTTTCTCATTCTCATTTTTCAAAAATATATTTTATGTATTTTTCCAGATCCACATCCTCTCAATTCCATCAAAGATCCTTTTTCATATTTCACATTAACCTAACTCCAAACATTTTGGGGTACTCCGTAACAATACATTTCTTCTTCTTCTCATCTGGTTGAATACTCTCTTTCCCTCTTTCTATTCATTCTGTTGAGAGATTAATCTATCTCCTAGTATTTTTTTTCACACAGGGCTCATTCTTCTTTCCTGGCAGACATGCAATTTTTACTCTCCCATTCAGAACCTGTCATTGTCTGTATATCCCTCACTAATTCTTTAATTCTTCCAATCTCTCATCATAAACAATAAAATCAAATATGCTTTTAGATTTATATTCATTATATACAGATGAATAAATTTATGCTTAAACCAGAAACAAACATGTTTTTTTTCTAAGCAGATGCTCATCAAGCCTACATCATACTTATTATATATTCTGTTAGATGGATAATCATCCATGGACTAACCCTGACTCCATTTTCCCTTTTGCAGATTTACTTGTTCCAAGTATCCATAAACTAATTTTATATATAGCATTCATGATTATTTAGGAAATAAATATTAATGTTATCATGTGATTCCTCCTCCCCTTTTCTCTGGGGGACTGTAATCCCCCCCCAAAAAAACAAATGAACAAACAAACAAAACAATGAATCAGGCAAACAGAACAAGTCTCAATTTGCAAGACTTTCTGAATAACTGACTTTCTGTTGAAAGACCATAGTGTGGAAGTAGAAGCTTTTATGGCTATAACTCCTCTTCTGTCCAATGGAGTTCTTCTAAAGGTAAGGAGAACAAGAAGCACAAGAGGGACAAAACAAGCTAATCAAGTGAGTGAATCCAAGGGATAATGTAATTCAAGGATGGATAACTTTGGTGGACATTCTTGGAATTCTGAATGCCTGCCAAAGGTACATTCACATAAGATGCTCATTGGCAAAAACTGGTTATGAGGATGGTTGCACACATAGAACATTCATTAGTCACATTAGTTGGAAACTAATCAAAGAGAGAAGCAACCTAGAATTAAGGAGAAACTTCCTAACAGTGAGGACGATTAACCAGTGGAACAGCTTGCTTCCAGAAATCGTGGGCACTCCATCACTGGAGGTTTTTAAGAAGAGACTAGACAGTCACTTATCTGAAATAGTATAGGTTATCCTGCTATAGATAGAATAGGTTCTATTCTATTCTATTCTATTCTATTCTATTCTATTCTATTCTATTCTATTCTATTCTATTCTATTCTATTCTATTCTATTCTATTCTATTCTATTCCATTCCATTTCATTCCATTCATTTTCCAGCATAATGATGACGCTGATTCTCATTCACCTTTTTACCACCCTTAGTTTTGGCTTAGTTTTGAACTTTTTTCTATATGAGTAGTTATACTTCTAAACAAAAACCTGAGTTGTGATTTCACCTTTTTTTTAAAAAAAAATAATGCTTAGGATAGATAGAGTTGCATGCAAATTTGGGGCAAACCTTTTAAAATGCTTCATTTCAATAAATCTCAAGTGAATAGAAGCTGAGACATCTTCAACATGATACAAAGTTCAACACAATATTTTTTGGTAGCTTTGAACATACATGTGTGCAAAGATTAAATTAGAATAAAATAAAATCTTGAGGAACATGAAATGTTTTGAAACAAAGTGCTTTGAATTTCAAATGAAACAAAAACCTGAACTCATTGGCCATCACCATACAATAGCCGTTAGGAGAAAAAAGGTTGCAGCATGACTATTATGCTTGAGAGTGGCTGTATTATGCTTTGGGGTTACATGGCAGTTAATGGCACAGGAAATATTGTGCAGATGGAAGGAAGAATGGCTTCAATTAAATAGCAACATTTTAGAAGCTAATGTTCCATAGTCAGTGAAGAAATTGAAAATGAAAAGAGGTTGAATATTTTGGCAAAACAATTCAAATCAAGCATGAAGTATTTACAGGAAAAAAGAACAAAGGTTTGGTCATGACCTTTTCATTGTCAGCCCCGGCTTGGGGCTGCCATTATGGTGGGATTGCGACGGGAACGAAGTGCAAGCAGGAAGCAGCAATGGCTCACCTCTCCTGCAGCTACCCACCACTCCAGTCCTTTCACTATGCCGGACACCTTTAAATGACATCACAGGTGCGCCGCAGCTTCCCTGGGCCAGCTGGGAAGTGCAGAGAGTGGCAGGCACCTCCGTTTGACTTTGACAGCTGGGAAGCACAGAGAGCGGCAGGCACCTCCCTATGAACTTGATGAGATGGCAAGGAATGGGGGTGTGGGCATCTGGCTGCCCTGAAGAGTGTGGGATTGCACAGTGGAGTTGTGGCTGGGAATGTTGGCTTGCTTGTGGGCTGCTTGTGGGCTGACTTGCTTGTGGGCTGCTTGACAAGGCTGCATGTGGGGGTGTGGTTGGGTTGTTGATTACTGGTTGTTGATTACTGGGTGGGGCTGAGTTATGCTAATTGGTAAATGAGTTAATTGGTAAATGGATGGGCTGAGCTAGTGGCTAAGTGGATTTGATTGCTTTATAAGGTGGTGGGGAGCACAGAGCAGTAGCTCTAACAATATTCTCCTTTCGTTCATTGTGGGTGTCAGTATGTGCCGGTGTGAATAAACCATCTTCTAACTATCTTCTATGTTTGGAGTCTTTCATCGCATCAGAACCTGACAGTTTGTTAGAGCTCCAAGACAACAACCATGGCTGAAGGTACAATACCGGGGTTGGAGGTGGCAGACCTGGAAGAGTCTGTCACTACAATGGAGGTGACTGTGCTGGAGGCTGTGGGCCCAGCAGAGAGTGTTACCCCAGCAGTCAGGCCGAAGGTTGAGGGGCTAAAGCCTCTGAAAGGCCAGGAGGGTTTGGAGGCTGGCAACAGTGGACCAAAGGAGTGGTGGCTGGGCCCTGATGAGAACGTGGACTATAGGGCCTCACCACCCACCAGTCCTGTTCTCACCCCTTCTGGGGCCCATTTCTCCCAGTGGAGAGAGAGAAGAATATCAGACAATGACTGGAGCTATTCTACAGCTGTTGGCAGTCAGATAATTGAGGTATTATAGGAAATGTTTGGGGCTGTTGGGTTCAGGGGTCCAGGCCAGAGCAGGAGTTGGCAGGACTCCAAGGTAGCGAGCCACCCTCCGAAGGAGTCACACCCTTTAGGGACTGTGCCTGGCCATCTTCGGGACCCCAGTGAGATCCACAAATATGTACAAAGGCCCTTGGGATCACAAGCTCATAGGACACAACCCTGGACACCATGGGCTACTTGTGTCCCTTATGGCTTAAGGCAGCAGGAGGAGAGACCATGGAATTACGGGGACTGTGGCCCCATTCCCCATCTTGTGGCTGGGCCTGGCCCAGGCTTGCCAGTTGTAGGATGTTGGGACCTTACACCAGGCTTGCATGTGCCAGGGATTGCCGCACCGCTTAACTGCTTGGTTACAAGCTGCTATGGAATTAGGTGTAGAGTTTAAGGAGGATCAGCAAAAGGGGAGAGTTTGGAGACAAAAAGCCCCATTTCATCCCACTGGCATCACTTCAAGAAATCCACCCATGCCTACAAAGCCCCAACAGGTAGTGGAACTTGGGCTGCCTGTGCCAGCTAGGCCACCCCTGAGTTGCTTCAGATGTGGAAAACTGGGCCATCGAGCAGCTGAATGCTTGGAAGCCAGACTGAAGAAGGGAGCAGGGACCCCCAGTGTGCAGCAAGGGATGGCCAGGAAAGGTATCAAGACCACGCCACAGAAACTAAGGGGAGCTCAACAGACCGTACCTGTGACCCCAGTGGTTACCAGCCTAACCGAAGGACTAAATACCAGTGGCAGCATGGATGATGCAGAGTGTGACCTGATGGTCACATTAAGCCTTTTGTGATCGCTATTGTGGTAGAGGAACAGAGACGAAGGAATTGTACAGCGTTAGTGGATACAGGGTGCACCCATTGCTTGATAAGCACAGGGGTCGCCACAAGTCTGGGGTTGGGACACTGGCAGCTGTCAAGGCCTATATGGTTTGAACAGATGGATGGGTCATTGCTAGGAGGGCAGCCCACCATCCACGTTATGGAAGAGGTAGTTATGGAGATGGGGGCCGATCGGGAGGTCCTGCAGTTTGTGGTAGTACCAAAGATAACCGAGGACATAGTCTTGCCTGGCTGGATAAGTGGGGCCTGACAATTTGGTGGGGGGTGGCTGTCACCACTTGCGAATAGGCTTGGGACCTACTCCACCGCCGCATGAAGAGTGACCCCAATCCCCAATCCTAGGCCGCGGTGGAATGGAGGCCATAGCGCAGTTACAGGAACACAGGAGACTAAGTTACCCTGAGGTGTACGCAGATTTGAAGGAGGTATTCAGTAAAGAAGAATGGGACACCTTGCCTCCCCACTGCCCCACCAATTGCGGGATAGAGATTCTCCCCAGGGCTACATTACCGAAGCCCAAGATGTATTCCATGACCCCACCAGAGCTGAAGGAGATGAGGGCATACATTGAAAAGAACCTAAAATGGGGGTTTATCCAGCCCACGAGATCCTGGGTGGCCGCGCCGTTCTCTTTAGGGAAAAGAAAGAAAGAGGCTTGCAGTTATGCGTTGACTTTAGGGGGATCAACACAGTATGCGTGGACCATCTGTACCCCCTTCCGCTAATGAAAGATATGCTAGCCCATTTGGCGGAGGGACGGGTTTTCACCAAATTGATTCTCCGAGAGGCGTAATATAGAGTACGGCTAAAAGCGGGGGATGAGTGGAAAACCACCTTTAATTGCCCCTTTGGGAAGCCCTTTGGTCTTCAAGGCACTCCAGCTGTATTCATGCAGCTTATCAACGAGGTCTTGCATGAACACCTATATGATGGGGTATTATTCAATCTTAAAGATATACTTATATACACAAAAACCATGGAGGAGCACATCGCCCTAGTACGCCAAGTTTTTTTTAAAAATTAGATGCTCACTTTTATGTGAAACTGTGAAAATGTGAGTTCCACCGCACTCGATTGGACTAGCCAGGATTCTGTATATCGCTGATGGGAGTAGAGATGGACCCCTCTAAAGTCAAAGTGATAATAGATTGGAAAGTCCCAAAACCCAAAAGCAGTTACAAAGCTTTTTGGGTTTCTCCAACTTTTATCGCCAATTCATTCCATCGTTTCCCCAAGTGGCTTTGCCACTAACTGACCTCCTAAAGACAAAACACCTCAATAGGAAACCCTGTCCAGGTCAACCGATACAATGGACCCTTAAGTGTCAGCAAGCATTTGAGCGCTTAAAGGCTCTGTTAGTGAAAAAACTAGTTCTCCGACACCCAGTTCTGACTAAGCCTTTTGTGGTGCAGGCTGACTCCAGTGATGTGGCAGTGGCTGCAGTCTGCCTACAGAGGAACGAAGATGGGGCACTGCAGCCATGTGTCTATACATGGCTGCAGAGCCATATGTATATACATGGGAGCAGAGGGGTGGGCCGCTCTCGGGGAATAAGACCTCGCTGTATACAAGCGATCCCTTGTTCCGGCCCCTCCAATGTGGTTCCATCTTGCTCAACCCGAGTACCTGGCAACCAGGGTTTTCAGGGCCCTGGGCTCAGGATGTTGCTGCTTAACGCCAGGTCAATCGCCAACAAAGCCCCCCTGATACGTGATCTAATCACAGAAGAGGGGGCCGACCTGGTGTGTATAACTGAGACCTGGATGGGCCAAGAGGGGGGAGTAGCTCTCTTGGAGATCTGCCCAGACGGGTTCTCAGTGCAGCACCATTCCCGACCCATGGGAAGGGGAGGAGGAGTGGCAATGATAACGCGCCAAAGTCTGCATCCTCGTAGGAGCCCTGCCCCGGAGATTGTTGGGTGTGAGACTCTCCTTCTGAAGTTGAACTTAGGGGTTCAGGTGGGCCTTTTTCTAGTGTACCTGCCTCCCAGCTGCGTTAGTAAGGCCCTGCCTGAGCTACTTGAGGCAGTAGCCGGCTTGGCAGTTGAGTTCCCTAGGCTTATGGTTCTGGGGGATTTAATCCACTCGAGCTCACCCCCAAGTATGTACGGTTGTTGAGTGAGTATTGGATGATTTTAAACATTGTGTTTTTTAATTTTTATATCCGTTTTTTAAATGTAATATTATGAAATTGGTGTCTTGTATTTTTCTCTGTTGTACGCCGCCCTGAGTCCTTCAGGAGTTGGGCGGCATATAAGAACACCATAATAAATAAATAAATAAATAAATAAATAAATAAATAAATAAATAAATAAATAAATAAATAAATAAATAAATAAATAAATAAATAAATAAATAAATAAATAAATAAATAAATAAATAAATAAATAAATAAATAAATAAATAAATAAATAAATATACATCACGAAAGTTAATGGAGACCGAGCATAACTGGCCAATTTGGGAGAAGGAGGACTTTGCGGTTAAATGGGCGTTGGTGACATGCGGCACCTACTAGAGGGGGGATTGTACCCTTTGAGGTGTGGACGGACCACAAGAACCTAGAGGCACTCCAAACCCCACGACGGCTGTCACCAAAGCAGGTGAGATGGGCACTGTATTTTAGGCAGTTCAATTTTACCTTAAAATACATACCAGCTGGAAAGAACTTTCTGGCAGATGCTCTCTCTAGGAAACCGCAATATGACAGTGCTAGGGAGGAGGTGGTGCAAGCCATTATTCCGTAAGATTGGACCCAAGCACTAGACCAGTAGTGGGTTGTAAATCCTGTAGCTACCAGTTCTGCATGTGCAGAAGCATCCCGGGCGGGTAGGTGGAGCATCCCAGGTGGGTGGGCGGAGCCTCCCACCACTGCTGCTACCGGTTCGCTGAACCGGGCCGAGCAGGGAGCAACCCACCACTGCACTAGACCCAAAACCTCCTCTTTCTGTTGTGACCCAGCACCGCAACCCCCCAGAAACACACACACACAGTCGTTGGGAGGCAAACAAAAAGGTTCCTTTTACTAATAAAGTTTCTTAGTAAAACTCAGAGGGTTTAGAAGTCCAAAACAACACAAACGGAAAGTCTTCAGGAATAAGGTTCTTTGGGTTACGTGAGGGTTAAATAGCACACAGACAAAAGTTCAAAGCAAGACTCATTAATTCTTATCTGAACAACTTGGCTGGCTTCCCGGAATAAAGCTGGCAGAAGCTGGTGATAAGATTCCCAAACAGACGTAGAAACGAAACTCTGGATATGCTGTGGTCAGTGAATTGTTGTTCTCAGCAATGAGCACTAATTACCATGGCCTAATATAGCCACTGAAGGGCGTGGCCCAATTAGCCCTCACTGCTTCCTCCTATTGGACCGACGCTTACTCAGCCAGTCCTGTCTTCTGGCTGCTCTGCGTGCTCTGGCATTCAGCATGAGTTCTTCATCTCCTGATGAAGAACTCTGCTGCGCAGGTGCAGAAGGTCCTGGGAGATCGTCCTGCTCTGGCACCGAGTCCTCATCACCAGCCGTCTCTGGTGCCAGGCACATAGGCTGGTACTGCTGCACCATGAGCGGCTCCGCGTCCTCCAGATCCTCCAGACTCGGCGCCGGACGCGGCCAAGGCACAACACTATCCCTCACCGCAGGGCCCTTCCCCCGGGTCTGTCAGTCCGGATGCGGCCGGGACGGGAATTGAGCGTGGAAGGCCCGGACCAGATCCGGAGCATGCACGGCGGTCGCATCCTCCCATGTGAAGTCTTCAGGGCCGTACCCCTTCCACTCAATGAGGTACTGGAACCGGCCCTTCATCCAGCGGGAATCCCGAATACTGGCAACTTCGTATTCGGGTGGGTCAGCGGGAGTGCGGATCACAGGCTGAGGCGGAGCGGGAGGGCGGAGCGGACAGGCAGGACGTTCGGGAACAAGGAGGGACCGATGGAAGACGGGGTGGATCCTGAGAGAGCGGGGCAACGTCAACCGGTAGGCCACGGGGTTAATGACCGCTTCCACCGGGAACGGACCCAAGAAGCGGTGGTCAAGCTTGCGAGCTGGTCGGTCGGAGGGGAGATGCTTCGTGGACAGCCAGACACGATCCCCGACCGCCAGAGGTGGAGTTGCTCGCCGGGAGCGGTCCGCGACCCTCTTGTAATCTTCCTTGGCTTTATTCAACGAGCGTTTGACCAGTTGGTGAACGGCCTGGAGCTCGGACAGGAATTCCTCTGCCACAGGAACAGGAGAGTCTAGGAGCGTGAGCGGGAAGAAACGGGGGTGGTAACCAAAGTTGGCGAGGAACGGAGAGGCGTGCGTGGAGGTGTGCTGAGAGTTGTTAAAAGCAAACTCGGCCACAGCAAGGTATTCCGCCCAGTTGTCCTGCTGCTGGTTGACAAAACAGCGCAGGTACTGTTCAAGGATGCCGATGACTTTTTCAGTGCCCCCGTCAGTCTCCGGATGAAGCGCTGACGAGAGGCAGACTTGGACCTCCAGGGCCGCCATCAGACCCTTCCAGAACTGGGCCGTGAACTGGGCTCCCCGATCCGACACGACCCGATCCGGCAGACCATGCAGGCGGAAAACATGCTGGATAAACATGCGGGCCGTGGCACGAGCTGTCGGCAACCCGCGACAGGGGATGAAATGTGCCATTTTGGTCAGCATATCGACCACTACGAACACGGTCGTGAAGCCGGCGGACGGGGGCAAGTCCGTGAGGAAGTCCATAGAGACGGCCCCCCAGGGTCTCTCAGGCGTCGGCAAGGGCTGCAGCAGGCCCGGCGGCGCTCCAGGGGCGTACTTGGCCTGGCGACAGCGAACACAAGACGTCACATAGGCCTGGACATCATCACGGAGTCGGGGCCACCAAAAAGTCCGAGCCACCAGGTTCAGAGTCTTGAAAAGGCCGAAGTGGCCAGCCGCAGGGCTGTCGTGGCACTGCTGCAGGATCAGGCCACGGAGCGGACCGGCAGGAACGTAGAGCAGGTCCCGGAAACGGAGGAGGTCGTCCGAAAACGTCCAAGGGGACTCAGGCCCTATCTCCTGCCTCCGTTGTGCCGCGTAGGCGTCGTGTCGCTGCGCCTCCCGGATCTGTCCTCGGAGGTCCACGGGATCCTGGGTAGCTGCAAAGGACTCGACGGGCAGGACCGTCCGGGGTGGCAGCGGTTCCTGGGCTTGGGCGTATTCCGGCTTGCGGGACAGCGCGTCCGCCTGCTGATTCCGGCCACTCGGGATGTACGTAATGCGAAAATTGAAGCGGGAGAAAAAGAACGACCAGCGTATCTGGCACTGGTTGAGCTTCCTGGCCGTCTGCAAGAACTCCAGGTTCTTATGGTCTGTGCGCACCTCCACTTGATGACGAGCCCCCTCGAGGTGGTGCCGCCAGGTCTCGAAAGCCGCCTTGATGGCCAGCAACTCCTTCTCCCAGATCGTATAATTGCGCTCCGACGAGGTTAATTTCCGGGAATAATAAGCGCAAGGGAAGAGATGGCCGCCATCTTCCCAGGTCTGGAGCAAGACGGCGCCCACGGCAATGTCGGACGCGTCCGCCTCCACAACAAAAGGGCGGTGAGGGTCTGGGTGCTTGAGGATCGGCTCCTGCATGAAGGCATCCGTGAGGATCTTGAACGCCTCCTGTTCGGAATCGCCCCACCGGAAAGGGACTTGTTTCTGCAGGAGTCGAGTGAGAGGCGCGGTCAGAGTGGCGAACCCCGGGATGAAGGTCCTATAATAATTTGCGAACCCCAGGAGTCGCTGAACGTCCTTCACCCGGCGCGGGGGTTGCCAGGTTTTCAGGGCCTCGACCTTGCCCCGGTCCATGGCGATGCCTTCTGGCGAAATCCGATGGCCCAGGAAATCCACAGTCGTCTGAAAAAACTGGCATTTCTCTAATTTTGCGTATAGCTGGTGGTCTCTCAACCGCTGCAGGACTTGACGGATATGTTGGATGTGGCTGCTCCGGGACGTAGAATAAATCATAATATCGTCCAGGTACACGACAACGAACTGGTCCAGCAAATCTCTAAAGATGTCGTTCATGAAATGCTGGAACACAGCCGGAGCGTTGGTCAAGCCGAACGGCATGACCGTATACTCAAAATGACCGTAGCGGGTTCCGAACGCCGTCTTCCACTCGTCCCCCTCACGAACACGCACCAAATTGTAAGCGCCACGTAAGTCCAATTTGGTGAAGATGGTCGCCGAGCGGAGGCGTTCCATCAACTCCGGGATGAGGGGCAACGGGTACCGGTTACGCACTGTGATGGCATTCAACTTGCGATAATCGCAGCACAGGCGCAAGTCCCCGGTTTTCTTCTTGACGAAGAGGACGGGGGCAGACAAGGGCGATGAGGAGGGTCGGATGAAACCCCTGGCCAGGTTTTTATCGATAAAGTCCCGCAGTGCGGCCAGTTCGGGTTCTGACATGGAATAGAGGCGGCCCACAGGGAGCGGAGCGTTGGGAATCAGATCCACAGGGCAATCGTAGGGCCGGTACGGGGGCAACTGGTCCGCCTCCTTTTCACTAAACACATCAGTGAAGTCTGCAAACTCAGCTGGGAGTGAAATGTCCGGAGGGTCAGGTACCGCGCCCGCACAAACCTGGCGCGTATGGTCCACACACTGGAGACTCGGGAAGGCAATGAAGTTCTGGGACCATACAACCTGAGGGTCGTGGGTGCGCAGCCACGCTAGTCCGAGAACCAAAGGGAAATGGAGTCCCGACGTCACGTAAAACTGGATGGCCTCCTCGTGCCGTCCAATGCAAAGGCGCACCGGCTGCGTGATCGCCTTAATCGGACCGGACAGCAACACCCGGCCATCGATTGTTTCCACCCTCATCGGTGGGTCCACGGGGCACAGGGGAACGGCAAGATGCTGGGCGAACGCCTCATCAATGAAATTGGTGGTTGCCCCGGAGTCCACCAAAGCGTGTGCGGAGACGCCGCGGTCCCGGTGGTCAATAAAGACCTTGGTGTCCAAGAGCAGATGCCGCGGAGGACCGGGATCCACGTCAGCTGAGCCGGAGTCCTTCGGTGTGCATGCCCGACCCAGCGTCTCCGCTAGGCCGGGCGCTGGCCGTTTCCCGACGGCGATGGCTGGGACGGTGGAGCAGGACCAGAAGCGGTGGGCCCCCGACCCTTCCTAGGGCACGAGCGAGCGAAATGGCCCGGGTCGCCGCAATACAAACACAACCCCCCTGCCCTGCGTCTGTCCTTTTCCGCGCCGGTCAAGCGGGGCCGAACAGCGCCAAGGTCCATAGGCTCGTCACGGGGAGCCGGGGCCGACGGAAGTCCACGGGGAACAGGAGGTGCCTGAGCAGCGCGACGTGGAGCCAGAACAGCGGGGACGTCAGGTGGCGCGAGAGGCGCCGGAGCAGCACGGCGTGCGTTCCTCGCTTGCAACCGGGCATCAATTTTCAAGCAGAGCCGCACCAGTTCTTGGGTGGTTGCAGGAATGTCCACGCGTGCCAGCTCATCCTGGATGCTGTCTGCCAAGCCCTCCTGGAAGGCATCCAACAACGCTGCCTCATTCCAGGCCGAGTCTTGGCTGAGGAGACGGAACTCACTGATGTATTCCCTGAGTGGTCTCCGGCCTTGCCTCAGCTGCCTTAATTGCCTGCACGCTGTCTGGGCCTTAATTGGATCCGCGAACATCTCCTCCAAATGAGTGCAGAAACGCCCAAAGTCCTGGAGGAGGGGACTGTTCTGGACCAGTAGAGGGGTGGCCCAACGTGCTGCATTTCCAGACAGCAGGCTAATTACGAACCCCACCTTGTCCCAGTCGTGGGGGAAATCCTCTGGCCTCAGAGACATGAACAACTGGCACTGGCCCAGGAACGCCGGGAACATAGCCTCGTCACCATGGAACTTATCCGGCATGGCTATCGGGCAGCGTGTCCGTTGGGCTGGGGCCAACGCAGGAGCAGCTGCCAACTGATTTTGCTGCCTTGTTAACTGAGCGTTCATGATTGCCAGCTGCTGCCGAAGTTGAGCATTCTCGTCCTGAAGCTGCTCCATGATGCAATCTGGGCTTGTGTGTGGTCAGTTTGGGCTGAGAACAAACTGTTGTGACCCAGCACCGCAACCCCCCAGAAACACACACACACAGTCGTTGGGAGGCAAACAAAAAGGTTCCTTTTACTAATAAAGTTTCTTAGTAAAACTCAGAGGGTTTAGAAGTCCAAAACAACACAAACGGAAAGTCTTCAGGAATAAGGTTCTCTGGGTTACATGAGGGTTAAATAGCACACAGACAAAAGTTCAAAGCAAGACTCATTAATTCTTATCTGAACAACTTGGCTGGCTTCCCGGAATAAAGCTGGCAGAAGCTGGTGATAAGATTCCCAAACAGACGTAGAAACGAAACTCTGGATATGCTGTGGTCAGTGAATTGTTGTTCTCAGCAATGAGCACTAATTACCATGGCCTAATATAGCCACTGAAGGGCGTGGCCCAATTAGCCCTCACTGCTTCCTCCTATTGGACCGACGCTTACTCAGCCAGTCCTGTCTTCTGGCTGCTCTGTGTGCTCTGGCATTCAGCATGAGTTCTTCATCTCCTGATGAAGAACTCTGCTGCACAGGTGCAGAAGGTCCTGGGAGATCGTCCTGCTCTGGCACCGAGTCCTCATCACCAGCCGTCTCTGGTGCCAGGCACATAGGCTGGTACTGCTGCACCATGAGCGGCTCCGCGTCCTCCGGATCCTCCAGACTCGGCGCCGGACGCGGCCAAGGCACAACACTTTCTACATCCCAACAGGGAATTAGTGGCCCCATCCCACAAGCCATCCAAACTGCCCTTCCGGTAGACCAATGGTACAAGGAAAACTGGTCTCTACTCACCCTAAGGGACAGTTTTGCCTGGAAGGGGTCCAAGCAACATGTTCCCCAGGCTATTCAGTTGGAAGTACTGAGGCGCTGCCACAACATTCGCCCGGTCGGCCATTTTGGGTATTTGAAAACCCTGAATCTAACCAACCGACAGTTCTGGTGGCCCCATATGAAAAGGGATATAGAGCAATATGTCAAGAGCAGTGTGGTGTGTGCTACCATGAAACCCCAACCCGGCAAACCACAAGGCCTGTTGCACACCGTGGCGCCCTTGGGAACAGATAGCCATGGATTATATCATGGACCTACCGGAAAGTCACAGCAACACAGTCATTTGTACCATGATAGATTTATTTTCGAAGCAGGCCCATTTTATAGCCTGCTCCAGCCTCCCTTCTGCCAGAAAACTGGCCAAGTTGTTTCTCGTCCATATATATTGCCTTCATGGCGTTCCTCAGAGGGTGATATTGGATAGAGGGGTGCAGTTTACTGCCAGGTTTTGGCAGGATTTCTTGACTAGTATCAGGTCATCACAAGGCCTAAGCTCGGCATTTCACCCCGCAACCAATGGAGCAGTCGAAAGAGCCAAAGCCATGGTAGAGCGCTACTTGTGATGCTATGTAAGACATCAGCAAACCGATTGGGCTGATCTAGTCCCATGTGCTGAAGTAGCATACAATAACGCCATCCAAAGTAGTATGGAGTTTACCCCATTCCAGGTGGCAATGGGCCAGGAGTTTGTGCCATACCAGAGTGTGGCATACTGACATGGGAGTCCAGGCATGGATGGAACAGACAAGCAGTGTGTGGAAGGTGGTGAAAGAAGCTTTAAGCCAGGCAGCCAATGAATACAAAAGGCAGGCAGACAAAAAGCGATGGCCACAACCCTCGTACCATGTAGGGCAGTTGGTGTATCTATTCACCAAGTATCTGAAATTGAACCTGCCTTGCAAGAAATTCAGCCCTAAGTACATAGAGCTCTTCCCCATTGTGCGAATTATTAACCCTGTAACTGTACAACCTCATCTTCCTTGACTGCTAGGGAAAACCCATCCAGTTTTCCATTGTAGCCTACTACGACTAACTCACATAGGTCAGATCAGAGGACCCATTGCTACCCCACCACCTCCTGTCATGGTGGGAGGGGAACAACATTATGAGGTTAAAGAAATATTAGACACCCGGTGGCACAGAGGACGACTCCAGTATTTGATACTGTGGAAAGGGTATCCCCTCTCAGAAGCATCCTGGGTCCCAAACAAGGATGTCAGGGTCCCTTGACTGACTGTCAAGTTCCATCGGAAGCATCCAGGGAAACCGGGGTGGGAGTGGGTTTGGCCAGGGAGACCACTCATTGTAATCTTTGTATTCCAGAGCCTGTCTCCATGGTAGGGGGGGCACATGTCAGCCCCGGCGCGTCTGGTGGTTCAGAGCTGCCATTATGGTGGGGTGGTGACAGGAACGAAGCATGAGCCGGAATTTCTGTTCATTCTGCAGAATGGAAAATGATTGAAAATCTGTGGGGAGATCTCAAACATGGAGATCTCACAACTCACAGCAGCCAACTCACCATGGCCAATTCACTGTGGGACAAGTCACTATGGCCAACTTGCCATGGGACAACTCACCACAGGACAATTCAACAATTCGATTTAATGATTTAAATAGTTAAAACATTATTTTAATTTTTCTCATTCACATTTCATTTTGTCCCTCCTTTGGCATCCTTTCTTAAGTATACTACTCTACCATTTCTTCAGTATTAGTGTAACTCTTGTCCCACAGAAGTTGACCATGGGGAGTTGTCTCATGATGAGTTGGACATGGTGAGTTGGCCATGGCAAGGTGGCTGAGGCAAATTGACTGTGGCAAGTTGTCCTAGACCAGGGGTGTCAAACTCGTGGCATCAGGTTGTTGTCACGTGATGTATCACAGCTTTCCCCCACTTCTCTAAACCGGGGGTGGGCATGGCCAGCATATGACGCATTTGGCCTGCAGGCCGTAAGTTTGATACCCCTGTCCTAGACCCTCTGAAATATGCAGTATATGCATACTGAATAGTGGTGAGGTATAGTAGAAGAATTCTGCAAAGAAGAGTAGGAAAATATGTCAAGAGTAAGAATAGAAGCTGGCTACAGGGAGCTCTTGGGAGCTCTTACTTCTGCCAAAGGGATAGCAACAATGTACTAATTGGAAGGGTATCCAAACTTCTGTGCCTGCCATATTCACTGTTTACTTATGTTGAGTCTGCATACAACTGCTCATAAATAGTAAGCATGAATTCAAATTTGTGGAAGCAAATCCTATTAAACTTTGTATGATTAATTTTGAAGAAGTTCTGACAGCTTTTGCTCACTTGGGGATTCACTGAAACATACAATTTGACAGGGGATTTCTAGACATGCAACTCTGTATAAAGCTCAAACTGTGTTTAAATGGTGATACTGGAAACTGTAGTTTTGATTTACAATGTGGTGTTTATTTATTAATTTTGAAGATTAAAAAAAAAAGAACAGGAAAGATTGAGAGTCTATTAGATGTCAAAGGAACAGGGTAGATTGGGTGGTGCTGACAGATACCCTACTGTCTATCTCTGGAATAATTAATATATCCATTAATGTCGGTGGTGAATATTTTTTTAATTAAAAAGGAAGGCAACTTCTGATACAGTAAAAAAAAATCAAGACAAGACAGAAGGTGAGCCAGCAGGGTCTGGAAAATTATAGTTGCTAAATTATGAAGTCTTTATCCTATTTATCATAAGATTGTGTTTTTAAATTGTAATTCTGTGCCTGTTTCCCTTAGAATGAACTCTGTTGAACACCAGCAGTCTTATTTACAAGTGAACCCTGTAATAGTTTTCACTGCAGAATTTGAAAAAAAAATTAAAAAATGTATGCATACTTAGTTTATCTCTGAATATTCTATAAATCAGAATAAGTCTCTATCTGGACGTTTATTTCTGAAATACCCACTTGGGAAAAAGAATCACTAATAAACCAGCCCCAATCAGTTTCCTCCATAGCATAATCAATGTATAATCAGAATAATAAATGTATGAAGGGCACAAAATCCAAATGTGAAGCCCTGGCATTATAGAAAATCTTGCCAAAGAGATGACATTTTCAGTGCTATATATATATACATACTGTATATGGCTGATCTAAGCCAATCAGTGCCTGACTCTTACAGCCCTGGGAAAGATCTTAACTCTTATGACTTGGCAGAACATGAACTCAACAGATGGGCATAAGAGTAAGTAGCCAAAAAGCTTTACTCTATGTACATTTAGGGTGATTGCTGATGACAAGAATCCCAGACAGGAATTTCCAAACAGCTGTCAATCCATAAACCTATGTTTTAAAGGGATATGTCACTGCTAATCTTATTCTGAGATCACTCCACTTTCAAAAGCAAGAACTTCAGGCATTAGGAAATTATGCTAGGTGTTGGGAGGGAAATTTGCTATGGGAAAAGAAAACCCTTTAAAAAAAAGCAATAACATGCACAAATCTCTCTCTCTCTCTCTCTCTCTCTCTCTCTCTCTCTCTCTCTCTCTCTCTCTCTCTCTCTCTCTCTCTCTCTCTCTCTCTCTCTCTCTCTCTCTCTCTCTCTCTCTCTCTCTCTCTCCATATGTATATGTATATGTATATATATGTATATGTATATGTATATGTATATGTATATGTATATGTATATGTATATGTATATGTATATGTATATGTATATGTATATGTGGAGAGAGAGAGAGAGATAAAAAAAAAAAGATAAAGAAGCCCTTTACTCCGCTAGTCATTGCTGACTATAGGAGGCGGTGCTCATCTCTGTTTCAAGGCCAATGAGCCAGCACTGTCCAAAGACATTTCTGTGGTCATGTGGCCAGCATGACATCATGGAGTGCTGTTACATCCTCACTGAAGTGGTACCTATTTATCTACTTTCATTTGCATGCTTTTGAACTGCTAGGTCGGCAGGATCTGGGACGAGGACGGGAGATCACTCTATTATGTGGCGCTTGGATCTTGAATTTGGGCTGCTGCCAACAAGCCCAGTGTCTTAACTGCTGAACTACTGTGCTGCCCTTTACATACATACATACTTTAAAAATCTTAATGTAAAAGAAGGAGAAGGAGATGGAGAAGGAAAAGAAACGAAAGGTAACAACATAATCATAATAAGACTGTGCAGTGATTGGGATCAAGTTCCAGAAAGGTATCTCAAAGATTACAGGAGTGAGAGCATAGCATGGGTCAGCAATCCTTTAAAGTGATTGTGTACATGTCCTTCAACCCTAGGATTATGCATAGTTGCTCAAGAGTTGCAGATAGGTGTTATCTTTGTGCTTCCCCCATCTTCTCAATCACTTTTTAGGACCCAAATACAAAAAACCTGCACAGCTCCAATACATACAGATATGTCTCTACTCCTTTATATGTCTGAGGAAGCGGGACGGTTCAAAAATGTGAAAAATAAATCAATAAATACAAAATAAATTACATATATTTATCAATTCAGCCAATGACAATTAACTAGGACCTGTCTTTTGAGATGAGTATCTGCAAAATTAAGAGAACAATTAACAATTTTTAAATTTTCTTTTGCAGAAAAATGGTTAGCATATGAAAAACCGAATGTTTACTGTGTGCATAAAATAAAGAGGTGGCTTTGGTTGGAAAAATAACCTTTGGAAAATTGCTCTATCTGGTGTTGCCCAACCAATATTTGTGAAAAGGCTCACTATGAAATGGAAAGTAGTTGCGATAGCTTAGAAGGTTTCCCATAACATGCTGAAATCATATTGCACTGGGCCATTGTTGAAGATGGCTGTTGTCATACCAGTCACCTAGAGCACAATGTTTTTAAATGAAGGTTCAAAGTTAGGATTTGTGTTTCAATATCTCTTCCATGTACCTGCTCAAATTAGGTGCTGTGACAAGACATAATGTAATCTATTATATTTGTATGCTGTCCTTTCTCTGATCAGCTTAAGACATATTACTCTTACAACAGCTTTGAGGGATAATTCTTTAGTCCAAGAAAATTGGTTTTCCACTTTCCCACTACATGGCTATTACAGCCAGCTTGTATAGGTAGCATACAAGTGGATTGCTCATTCCATGCATTCAGCATTTAAAAAGAAATTTGGCCATTGATCATGGGGTATAATACTGCCATTATCTGTGTTTTCTGGTGAGTAAGAAATTGACTTTCATCGGTGAGTGTAGAGAAGTAAAATAATGTTTTAGCTGCTTTGTTTTTAGAAAATGTGATTGGCATTTCATGTGAGATTCCTTAATAAATAAAAGATGAAGAAACTTTGGGGACATTGTCATCTTACATAGGACAAATTCAGCTTATGATTATCTTCAGTAATCCAAAAACATGTGGTGAGAAAGTTGGTAAAAAAAAACCTGTGTGAAACTTGTGAGGACTATAAACCTTCAGCCATTTATGTGTGATTCACTGAGGTTTCAATTAGTCCTTTATTTTTGCTGTCCAACTTGAACTGTCAAATAAGAGCATTGTAAAATTCTTATCAGGTATGCAACTGATGGGCTGTTTATTGATTGGTGGATCCATAGACCTCCATAGATATCCTTTATTTGAGGGGGTCATATTCATTTGGGTTAAGTTAAGCAGGCTAAGTTGCTGTGGAGGACATGGATAATTGTGTCAAGGTGGAATGAGTGTTACAGTTTTCATCCACTTGATGGCAGTGACATATAATGGAAGATTCCCTTCCTTATAAATAGAGGGTGTGACAAAAATTGAAATTTATCTCTTTGACTGTTCTTTCAGGATGACTGTGCCTTCTTAATGCTTACAATTACAACGGCTACTGCAAGCAATTCATGACAGAACACCTCAGCACAGGTGACCTATAGCAATTTGTTATTTCTTTTCAATTAATTCAATTGAAAATATAAATACTTTTCTTCTCCCAAAAGCAACTATAGAAAAAAATGTAACTGCAAAATAAACTGTAAATTTAAAAACTTATACACACACATATATATATGTAAACATAGATACCTATGTGATAATCCCAAATTCTACTGCCAAACAGTAATACTTACTGATATGTAGCGGTATCAAAGAGTGAGATCACTTTATATGTATAGTGGTGGGTAGGTGCACTCAGACCATGATTCCTTAGCTAGGAAAGTGGCTTTGACAGATTTCAGGAATGACGTCAGAGCTCTCTGTCCAAAATAATCCAGTACTAGGAACAGCTAAGACAATACACCAAAACTGCAAACTCCCAGGTCTCTGATAGAGGACACGAGATTGAGGAAGATGTCTACTATCTTACCACCTGGGCTGAGAAGGGAAACACACATAAACACAAATATTTTATTTCAATGAATTAGAGACTAAAAGACACATGGATTTCATACATACCAGACAATATTATAGATATACAAGTTTGAAAATGGAGGGTGCCATGGGGGCGCAGTGGTTAGAATGCAGTATTGCAGGCTAACTCTGCCCACACATCAGGAGTTCGATCCTGATGGGGCTCAAGGTTGACTCAGCCTTCCATCCTTTCAAGGTCAGTAAAATGAGGACCCAGATTGTTGAGGGCAATATGCTGATGGTGTAAACCACTCAGAGAGTGCTGTAAAGCACTATGAAGTGGTATATAAGTCTAAGTGCTATTGCTATTTTGATAGTATTACTGCTCAAATACTAAGTATGTATCATTGGGTTTATTTGTCTACTTAGAAAATGTTTGCCCAAGTTTTATATCTATCAGAGCAGTTCTTAAGATAAGTAAGAATATTTGAAGAGCCGTAAAATAAAAATGGAGTAAGGTTGCAATCCTAGCCCCCTGAAAAACTGGAGACAGATATCCAAGCCTGCAAGGAGATATGACATTGATGTTTTCCTTCTACTTCTGTGACACTCTCTGAGGCTTGTAGCATGTTGGGTGTCACATCTGTCTGAACAGAAAAGTGTTTTCTCACAAAAAAGCCCAAAAATGAAAAGTGAATTTTTCAGGAAGGAATTCCACAGTTTGACATAAATACTTTCTTTGTACCTTTTGCTGTTACTGAATCAAGTAGCAGCCACCTTTGTTAAGAGGCAGAAAATGATTTTTTCATCATTTATAAGATGTGGCTGTGTTGCATAACCTTCCCTGAAAATAAGATAAACTAAAAATTTTCTTCAGTTTTTATGTTAAGGATCTCTCTCTTGCTTTAAAGAAGGCAAATAATCACACTAGTGAAAGACCATGTAACTCTGCAGATGAATGTCATAAACAGGAAGGAGAATCAACCCTGTACTTTTTGTGCCTTGTATAATGTGCTATGGGAATGTAGAGGAATTTATTCACAAACTCCTCTGAGACCAGATTTGAGGTTTTTAATTTGTGGCTGAACGAAATCTAGCCTCAAATTCCAGCAAATGTTCATCTTTCCTCTCTTGCCTACCAATACATTTCCCAAAGGATTATTAGACCCAGTTGCATGTCAGATATTCATTCCAAGAAGCAGTACCAAAAAATTCCTCGGCTATCATGTCCATTATTAAAAAGGAAGTACTATCCTTCTGTCCCCATCACATGTGCATGAGTGTGTATTCCTTATAAAACACGTGGGACCCCAAATCTGAGGACACTTCAGTAATGGCTCCCTTACTGTAGCTAACTTCATCTCTGTGTGCCTGCTTTTTATATACTTTTTTTGTAATTTTTTAATGATGAACATTTTTTATATATTTAATTGGCTTTTCTTTTTAATTCACTGTAATACGCCACCAAAGTCATAGTCTTGTGAGATGGGAGGTTATGTAAATAGGATAAATAAATAAAACACACCACAGGTTAAAGTATCTGTCTGTCCCCAGAGTTTTGTGGTACCTCTTGAAGGAATCTACTGGCCAGAAACAGTTGAGAACCTGTCCTATGTAAGTACTTTGGAAAGTTGCCTGGTGGCTTATTGCATTTTCAGTTATTAAGGCTAAGATCAATAGAGGCAAATAATGTTCCTGTTCCTAACTTACCTTAATACGGACATTCTGTGTGTTTCACCTAGAAACAATCAGGTTTAGACAATGCAGTGTGGTTAGTTACAACCCTGTTGAATCAAAATGCAAAGAAATACATTGTGTTTTTTTAAAAAAGGAAAAAACCCAGCAAGCTGGGAAGAAAGATCGCATTAATCTTCTCAGCACTCTTGCGGTTTGCTGGTAATGGAATACCATTCTCTGTTTCTTGCTCCCTTTAAAACACAGAATGTACTTTGCTACTACCATGCTTCAGACTCAGCAGTCAAGTTGTTTGATGACAAATGTTTTTTGTTCAGTGGGTCATGAATGTTGTATACACACAAATGTACCCATTGATTCATTGCCTGGTGAACAAAATTGAAGTTTTCGTTTTGTTTTGCTTTGCTTCATTCCCCTTGTACTTTTATTGTATTCAGAAAATCCTGAATGTATGTTTTAATCTTTAAAGAATAGAAAAAAGTTTTTCAAGAGCTTTTAGTACATTCAGCCCTAAAATATTTATTTACAGCATATAAAGATTGTGCTCTAAATACAAAGCTTTTTGATGTTGAACTATCTTTGCATTAGGACGAACAAGAAGCATCAATAAACTAATAGAAAATGGACAAGCAAAAGCAGAACATGTCCTATTTTGTTAACATAATAGAGTTTATTAGCAATGGAGTGTTTCTTTACTTTATGCCACTCGCTAGAAAATGTTTCTCTAAATGAGATTCAGTTTGTATTGGTAGTTGCTAGATCAGTGTTTCCCAACCTTGGCAACTTGAAGATGTCTGGACTTCAACTCCCAGAATTCCCCAGTCAGCATTCGCTGGCTGGGGAATTCTGGGAGTTGAAGTCCAGACATCTTCAAGTTGCCAAGGTTGAGAAACACTGTGCTAGATACTAATTAATTGTTGAGTGTAGACTAAGATGTTGATTTATGGACATTATTATAGCAGTAAATATAATTAACAATGATAATTATTATTGTCATTCATTCATATTGATCATTTTAACCCTATATGAGCTTCCCCAAAGCTCATATAGGTTTAAGATAAGATGCACATACATGTAAATCAGTAAAATAAATAAAACTTGGATTTTATGAATCCAGGCTCAAGTAGGACCAATATGTTAAGGGCAATACTCATTTTTCCAAGATTTACATTCTTTAAAAGACTGACTGGTTATCTTCTCAATGTTTGATATGTACATAAGGAAGAGTTCCCCTCTTCCTTTCCATACATTAATCTTCAAACATTTCATTTAAAGCATGTTTAGTGACTATCTCCTTTCTTTTAATAAAAGGAGAATGAACTGAGTGCTCTGTGATTTATATAGGTATCATATAAATTTTCAGCAAAAGACGTGGGGTACATTTTATAATCTAAGACAACATATTCTTCATCTGAGTGCCATAGAGTTTAGTCTTGAATGGGATCTGAACGATGTGAATCTCTTCTTGATCCCTGGACCATATTTTAGAGAGTCGTTTCTTCTTCTGTTTAGTATATGGTGCCCAGAAGGGGAGGAATAGCAAAAAGATAGAAAAATCTATACAAACTTGCACTCTTAGGGCAATGATTCCCCTCCCCCCTTTTAACAATCATTCTTAAATCATATTATTGATTTTACCCCAGCCTAAGCTACAAAATGAATTAGAAATGGTTAAATAATACTACTGCCAATAAAACCATGCTGTATACTCCACCATCAACATATGCAGTAAGTTTTTCAGAGCAAATCTATAATGTTGTAAATTGCATACATAGCACAAATCATTAAAATGTGCCTGTCCTATTTTCTAATTTGTGCACTTCAAGTTCTTTTTTTTCTGCAATGCCTTTTTTTTTCATAATTTGATATACTGTATAAACATTGGTCAGGAAAAAAAGTCTGATCTTCAAACAGAATAAGAACTTGGGAATTGCATCATAATGAATCAGATGCAAGTTCATCTACTCAATAGAGGCATTGACCTGCAGCATCTACTCCAAATTATGGACCAGAATATTTCAAACTCTGCAAGGGGAACTTGGGAATTAAAACTAGTTTTTCTACATACAAAAAAAAATGACTGTATCACCGAACTGCACCCTTTTCCTCATGATACACACACAGTCTGACAGACACATAGGCATAGATGCACACTTTGGAAAAATGAAACTATTATGTCCAATTAAGTATGATTGTCATTTTGGTTGGAAATCAGATCAGTACTTGATCACCAAGCTCAGCAATAGAAGAATTCACAGAAAAATAGGCATCCATCACAGTGGGGGAGCCACAAGGCTTGACTCTAGTATATGAAGACTTAATTTGTTTTTAAATTGCACTTTCATGTCCATATTGAACCTATCCTTGGTAATGCTGAACAGAAGGTTCCATGAAAAGAGCACTGACTCATTCAGAGCAGAGAAAAAAAGAAAAGAATTTATGAAAATGAAAGTGTTGAGTAGTCTTCAATCTGTGTTCCTCTATGTGAGCAATTCATGAGCTAAGATGTCTACACATTCCATGGTTGCTGAACAGTCTTGCCTTCAATACAAGACACTAGAGTTTTAGATAACACACTAGACAGCCAATCCTGTTGTTAGAAAGTCCTACTTACTCTTAGGGATATGAGTTATAGTACTGATAGGCACGATTGTTTGTAAATTTGCCCCAGCTTTGCTCTCTTCTTATGAAACTACTACTAGGTGTTTCCTGTGGGTGGTCAGCTTGATATGCTCTGTGACTGTATACTAGATTTGGTTCCTTGGCCTAGCTTAAAGTCATCTCTTTTTGTTAGATGCCTTTGCTCATACTTTTGTTAAGTGCTAGCTTTGCCTTGGGTCCAAGGTTAATGATTGTTTGTTCCTTGTGGTTTGACTTATATTCATTTCTCTCTTTCTTTGGATTTAGATATAATTGTTTTTGCTTTCCTTGCCCTTTGGCTTGGAACACAGCTAGTTATATTACACAGGTCTTGTGATTTATAACTCAAGAGTGGAGTTCTTGGTGCTCTCTGAACTTGGTTGTTTGCTTGCAGATGTTTCATTACCCAACTAGATAACTTTATCAGTGCACTGGGTAATAGTGAATAGGTAATAAGTTCATTGGATAATGGCACATCTGCAAGCAAGGAATAAAGCTCAGAGGATATCAGGAACTCCACAGTTCAAACCTGAGCCATAGATTCTTTCTTCTATTGTATGTCATCCCTTTAGATATTTATTTATTTTTATTTTTAAAAATCTCCTAATTGTCATGTATTTTAAGTTGTCAGCCAAAGGATATGCTCCAAAGCCATGTTAGTCTCCTAATCTCCATATTTATTAATTATGGATTTTATTAAATATGATTGCTATGCTCTCTGGTAAGATAAGCCTTTATATTTTATTCTTTATCTCTTTTCATTATTTAAAGAAAGCCAGTTTGGGCTAGCAGTTGAAGCATCAGGCTAGAAACCAGGGGACTGTGAGTTCTAGTCCCACCTTAGACATGAAAGTCAGCTGGGTGACTTTGGGCCAGCTATTTTCTCAGCCTTTGAAATCAGGCTTGGAGACAAGCTGTTTGGTCAATTCCTGTGGCAATCAATAATTTGACACTCGGGTGATCTGGGAAAAAAAGTGGACCCTGAATTTGTGTTTTTGTCTATCTTGTTGGGTACATCAGCATTGAGCAACCATATAGTGGATTTGCATTAATTTCCCAAAGCAGGGGTCTTGGCTAAGACTACAGCTTTTAGAATAGAGTAAGAAAAATTGTTAAATTAATGTTTACAGAGTGCAGAAATGATGAATGGGGATAATGTATACATATCAACTGAATGTAGACAGGCCTCTGTCACAAATGAAGGTGAATATACGTGTCCCAGGATAATGTTGGAGGATCCAATCTGGGTCAGTCACCGGGATCAGACTCATGCTGGAGCCTATCTTCAGGGAATGTCTGTCCAGCAGAGTGTTGGGTTGTTCTGTGTGTGGTATTTGTATTTTGCATCCATACCATGAGGATGCATGAGATTTGCCTGAGTCCTAAATCACTGGACAAACCAGGCCAATTCTGTGCCTCTACAATCTGAAGTGATCAAAACTAACTTTGGATGTAATTTGCCACTGCATCTTTCTCCAACCTCCATCCCTCTCCTTTAAAGGGCCACTTTCAGATTTCAGTCCTCTATGAAACAGCAGGGTGAAGGAAAAGAGAAAGAATATAGAATGGAGCAATGGAGATTTTTTTCTAATCACATAGAACAGGTTGTCAGGGCTTTCCCCCCAGAATACCAAAAAAAAGAAAAGAAAAGAAAAGAAAAAAAGAAAAGAAAAAAAGAAAAGGGAAAAAAAGAAAAGAAAAGAAAAGAAAAGAAAAAGAAAGGATTTCAAGTCACATATTATCCTCTGCCTGCATTTAAAAGGTGGTCTAATTCTGTCGTTGGGATGAGGAGAAGCAACGCTGGACAGACAATGTTGAATTGTTTACTACAAATGTCATCTTATTCTATCAAATACAGTATCTACAAGCTTTTCCTTTTTAAGCCAGAATGTCATGTACTGAATGTAAAGGAGTCTATCTCCATATACCTACCGGTATCATTTTTTAAATTTCACAGTTTACTTGCCAAGGAGTTGCTCCGTAATGTTTGTAGTTTTCACAGATATTGCCCATCAGTGGGGATTAGCATATGTGAACCTCTCCCAAATCTGTGACAACAAGAAAGGATTAGCAAACTGTCTTCTTTCAAACCCATAAAGACGCCTTTGTTATAAAAAAAACCTCTTCATTATTGGATAGAAATTTGACAGGCTAAGGTCCCACAATTATTCCTGCAAATGGCATCTACTTTTGTCCAACTTAATGATTTTAAAAACCTGCAAACATATTTTTAAAACAAAACAACAAAGACGCAGAGGAAACTAGATCCAAAATTATGAATTTTTTTGCACAGATATATTTCATTGTCCTTTCTTACTGACCACTTCTCGAATACAGCTCACCTGTCTGGAACCCACACTTCATATCAGACATCAATACAATTGAGAGAGTCCAGAAATATTTCACGAGAAGAGTCCTCCACTCTTCTGCTTGCAACAAAATACCTTATACCACCAGACTTGAAATTTTGGGCTTAGACAATTTAGAACTACGTTGCCTTCGATCTGATCTAAATGTAGTTCACAAAATCATCTACCACAATGTCCTACCTGTCAATGACTACTTCAGCTTCAACCCTAACAATACACAAGCACACAATAGATATAAACTTAATGTAAACTGCTCCAAACTCGATTGCAGAAAATACAACTTCAGCAACAGAGGGATCAATGCCTGGAATGCAGTACCTGACTCTGTGGTTTCATCCCAAAATCCCAAAAACTTTAACCTTAGACTGTCAACTGTCAACCTCACCCCATTCCTAAGAGGTCTGTAAGGGGTGGGCATAAGCACACCATTGTGCCTACCGTTCCTGTCTTACTGTCCTCATTTATATGTACTTACTTTGTATATATTTATGTTTATACCTATACCTGCTATCTTGCACATGTTTGACAAACAAAATAAATAAAATAAATAAAATACTGCTGTATTTCTTTTTAAGGCTTTTAATCCCATCCTTACCATGAGTGCTATAAGAGCACAATGATTGTAGCTGTTGCCTTATAAAAATAAGGTAAATAGTTCAAAACTTGGTAGAAATAAAAGTTGACACCCTTTTATATCAGATTATTTTCTTTTATCTTTCAATAAGTCTAAAAGCTCATATTTAAGAAACCAGGGAGGCCGGATAAATCATTATACAATAAAGAGTAGAACATTCATGTACATTCTGTGGCCAACTCATTATGTGCAAGAACACTTTATTCCACCTTGAAAAAGTTGCTGAAATATTCTCTTTTGAAGTAAATCTAAAAAAAAAATATCTTTCCTCAGACTGAAACAAAACCAATTGCACAACCAATTCCATCAACAGACACATCAACTTACAATCTGCCTACGAACCCCTGAGAATTCAAATCAACTGCACAACCAATCAATCAACAACAGCAACAGCCTTCAACCAATCCCCAACCCCCCTAACCAGTACTTCACCTCCCAATGAGCCACACCTAGTGTGACCCCCCATCACAAGAACCATCACAAGACCGTCACCTGACATGTCCTCCCATCACAATAGCTACTGACCACACAAAGCCTTATAAGTAGAAGAACACCAACACTGACATTCCCTAAATTCGGCGGAAGTCTGGTAATGAAACATTCAGAAACCAACCCACAAGCTCAGAGAACAAAATTCCACTCTCACAAAACCAATAGGAAAAAGGCATGCACATGCGCACATATACCTGCAGAGTAGGCATGTGGTTGTATGATTTTATGTACACATGCATCATATACAGAAGCTTTTCAAAAACAAATTCAGGATTTCTCTTTAATTTGATTTGATTTGACTTAATTTAGTAGATTTAGGTTCTGCCTGACTCCAAACCAGGCTGGAAAGCTCATTCTATAACCAAGAAAATAAAGTGCAACCCAATTCAAAACATAACCCGCAAAACCAGATATAATATATGTACACACACACACACACACACACACACACACACACACACACACACACACACACACACACACACACACACAATTGTGGGGGGGGGCATTTGTTTGGTAAGATGTCCTACAATTAGTATTTTTTGAAGGCACTATAATGTAACAATGTTTAGGCCTGCCCTGTAAATTGTAAATGCTATACAGTCACTATGGATGAATTCTGAAAAAAATATCATTTAGAGCACTGCTGTAATGTTTAAAGAGCACTGAAATTAATACTGGAAATGGTCCAACAGGTTTAGGGAAGAAGGAGATGTGGGAAGAATTCTATTTGTCACTGTTTTAGAACACAATGTTCTGACCTTTTAAAAACATGTAATGAAATGGAACAATGTCATATAGTTTTATGGAATAAATAAAGTGGTAGACCAGTGATGGCAAACCTATGGCACGTGTGCCACAGAGGGCACGCAAGGTGTTGCCCTATGTCAGCTCCAGTGCACATGCATGTTCTGGCCAGCTGATTTTTGGCCTTCTTTTCGACCATTTTTGCCATCCCCAGGATTCAGGAAACTGCAGGTTCAGAAGATTCCAGCATGTGGTTCTGAAGATTGGTGGTAACTCAGGAGCTTGGTCTTCCTTTAAGTGAAGGAGGTAGCAATCATCCTTATATTGCCTTGGTCCTAGAGAAACATGTTTTATGTTTATGGTTGTTCCTGGTGAGAACAATTGTGAACCAAGGAGGTGGTGTGACATGAGTGTGTATGTGTGATAGAGGCAGCTGACTGACCATTTTTCTCCCTCAGGCACTTGACCTGGCTCTGAGATAAGATTATTTTTAGGTGTTTATTTGTATAAATATGTGCGTTTCTGTTTTGAGCATAATATGCTTTTAATGTCTGTTTTGGTAACTTTGTTATGTTTTTTAATTGTATAATATAATTACCTAGAGTCTCGTGGGGAGTGTTCAACCATACAAACGAAAAGAATAAACAAGTAAATGTTAATTTAGTTTTAATGTACCTCAGCTTCTGAAGGTCAAACTCCATTTCATTAGATGCACCAATATTCATCAGTGGATTCTCAGAAATGGAGAAAAAGTTTCTACAGGTCTAAACATTGGTTATTTAAGAAAGATAAAATCCAGTGTTGCCCTCACTTATTTATAATAGACATGGCTTTTTTTCCACCTGCAGCTTTTCATAACTTTCCAAATTTCTTGAGAATGTCCTCTAGTTTCTGTCTTCCTTTAGTTTTCTATGTCTCCCCTGTATTTTGTCACAAAAGCTTTGGGAAACTATAGAGGTCTGCAGGATGACTGGGAATCAGTTGCCACTATGTTCTAACAAGAAGGGTTACTTGAATGTCATCCCAAATGAAACCATTGATAAACCTATTTATGTGTTGGATTCACTGGGCTCAGAAAAGATGTTGTGACAATCAATGTGACTCCTCTTAAGATACTACAAGGCTTTTTGTTTTTGCTACAACAAATTAATATAGTTTCACTGTGAAATGCATTTCAGGCACGCTTTTTAAGTGCTATTGTGCTGCACTCTTCTGGTCTTGTACCATGATTTCTACTTTCTAAACAGGGGAGGGGAGGGAAGACAAACCACAGCAGCAGATGCACAAAAACATATGTAAAATGTGTTTTGCTTGTTCCCAAAAGCCCCTTGGGGAATGCTTTGCAAGGAGTAGTTAGTGGAACTAGCCATCCATTGCAAAATCTAGCTGCCTGGCATTTCATCACCATGCCATGGAGACGCTTCCTCAAAGTGAGAATGTATCGACTTGAAGCAACAGTAGATACCAAATCAAGCTAAAAGCTTTGCAGAGCTGTTAAACAATAGCTCAGAACAAAATCACACAAAATGCATATTTTTTCTGTGTGAGTAGATGATTAAAAGGAAAGCATTCATTCACACTCCGTTTACATTTGTTAAAGTCCCAGGTTGCCAATCTTCCAAAGAGTGGGTACGTTCAGGATAAATAAGTTAAATCTAAGAAATTAATTAATTCTACTAATTATGGTTATTCTGGTATAAATTAATAAACTTCAAGAAACATGAAAAATAAATATTTATTTGCAATTGTAATTACCTGCACAGAGAACATTAATACTTTATAGGAGGTTGTAACACAAACTAGATTAAGGTTTTTAAAGAAATAAACCTCCGAGTGATCCATCACATGATACCTAGTTCTGTCAGTACTGAAGTAAAGAGTAGCTGCACAACTGAAACTATGAAAAGCAGAGGCTCCTTTATCAGTCTTTGCAACTCCCAACATCCTTATGGGTTAAATGCTCATCCACAGCAAATGGCTTCAAATATTTTGATGGCCATCTGTGACATTTCAGTCATAGTGGCATGGCCAAGTTTGATGATATCATATATTGAACCGTAAGCCTGTAGAATATTCTTATGCATAGTTATGAGTTACATATACTAGATGCTTTTCTAATCCCTTCTGTCCAACTTAATTCCTTCTGAAGTAAGGAATTTTTAAAAAAATAGAGGAAAAACTGGCAACCCTCAATGTTCTCCAACATGGTACTTTCCAGTCCAGGGAACAACATGAGTCAAAGCTGTCCTAAGACCATTTGGCTGATCTTTCTTGATCAATTGACTCAGGGAGGCAGAGCTAACAGAATCACTAAGCCAATTAACCAAAGAAGGAAAAATGTTCAAATACTATCATGGAATGTAGGAACAAGAGTTTTTTTTTTCAAGGTGCCAAGCCTATTTTTTTTTAAAAAAATCCCCAGACCCCAATCACGAGGAGGCATTGAACAATTTTCCTCTTATCTTCTCACAGAAGCCCACTGTTTACCTCTAGGGTTACACAGAGCAGTTTGCAAATACCTTATCCTAGCCCAATTTGACAAGGAAATAAACTTGCTATTTCACCCAGTACAAGAATCTAGCATTCCTGAATTCCTGACAGATGTCTGTTCTTTCTTCACTATTTCTTGCAAAGAGGAATCCACTCTTTCCACAGGCCGCCTGTTTTACTTTTCTACATCTATTATTGTTGGAATTTTTCCCTGATGTCCAGCCAAAATCTACTTCCTTTTAATTTAAGCCCTTTGTTTCCTATTTGTGTTTTCTAGTAGATCCTGAACCATTCTGCTCCATTTTCGATACAGTTTATGATAGTTGTCATATCATGTCACATAATAGCTGTCATGTCAGAAGCAGGGATAGAACTCACTGCCTTCTCTTTCCTAGACTAAACACAACAAGCACTTCCAACTGTTCATCATATGTTTTGCCTTGCAGGTCTTTTATCACCTTAGTTGTATTTTTCTGGACAACTTCCAGTTTGCCAATATTCTTCCTAAAGATACTGATTTAGAATCTGTGTTAGTTTTATACATATACATATGTACATTTGCATGTCTGTGTACATGTATATATGGTGTTTGACTACTGGCCTGATAGTTTTAAGTAATATAATTTTATTTTTTTTCATTATTGCTACTGTTATATCTCTTTCTTTAGTTTATATGTTCGTTCTGTGATTTTATTAGTTCATTTCTTTGTAGCTACCCTGGCAATGGAAACATGATTAAAGGAGAAAATATAAATCTCAAACAGAATCTCTCTGTCTCTGTCTCTCTGTCTCTCTGTATGTGTATATTATATATATTAACAGAGTAACAGAGTAACAGAGTTGGAAGGGACCTTGTAGATCATCTAATCCAGGGGTGGGCAAACTATGTCTTTTTGAGGACCTGTGGACTTCAACTCCCAGAATTCCTGAGCCAGCCATGCACGCATGGCTGGCTCAGGAATTCTGGGAGTTGAAGTCCACAGGTCCTCAAAGAACCATAGTTTGCCCACCCCTGATCTAGTCCAACTCCCTGCTCAAGCAGGAGACCCTACACCATTTCTGACAAATGGCAGGTTTTTTTTGAAAGTCTCTTGAAAGTCTCAAGTGATGAAGCTCCCACAACTTCCAAAGGCAAGCTGTTCCATTGGTTGATTGTTCTCACTGTCAAAAAGTTCCTCCTTATTTCTAGGTTGAATCTCTCCTTGATCAGTTTCCATCCATTATTCCTTGTCTGTCCTTCAGGTGCTTTGGAGAATAGCTTGAACCCCCTCCTCTCTGTGGCAGCCCCTCAAATATTGGAACACTGCTATCATGTCTCCCTTGGTCCTTCTCTTCGCTAGACTATCCATGTCCAGTCCCTGCAACCGTTCTTCATATGTTGTAGTCTCCAGTCCCCTGATCATACTGGCTGGTCTCCTCTGCACTTTTTCTAGAGTCTCAATATCTTTTTTATAGTGTAGTGACCAAAACTGGATGCAATACTCCAGGTGTGGTCTAACTAAGGCTTTATAGAGTGGTATTAGTACCTCCCTTGATCTAGATTGTATCCCTCTGTTAATGCAATTTAGGATTGCATTGGCTTTTTTGGCTGCCGCTGCACACTGCTGGCTCATATTTAGCTGGTTGTCTACTAGGACTACAGGATCCCTCTCACAGTCACTGCTATTAAGCCTGGTTTCACCCAGTTTATATGTATACTTTTGGTTTTTTTTAACCTAAGTGTAGGACTTTACTTTTCTCTACATTGAATTTTATTTTGTTAGATAGGGCCCAGCGCTCAAATCTGTCAAGATCTGTCTGGATTTTGAGCCTATCTTCTATGGTGTTGGCTATTCCTGCCAGCTTAGTGTCATTTGCAAATTTGGTAAGTTTCCCTTCTATTCCCTCATCTAAGTCATTTATGAAGATATTGAAGAGTACTAGGCCTAGGACAGAGCCTTGTGGTACCCCACTGCTTACTTCTCTCCTTGTGGACTTAGACCCATTGAGGACTACTCGTTGAGTACGGTTTGTTAACGAGTTGTGGATCTATTTGGTGGTGAGGTTGTCTATCCCACTTTTCTCTAGCTTACGAAGAAGTAGGTTATGGTCTACTTTGTCAAATTACTTGCTGAAGTCTAGGTATATTATGTCCACAATATTTCGCTGGTCTACTAATTTAGTCATGGTGTTGAAGAATGAAATGAGATTGGTTTGGCATGATCTGTTTTTAACAAACCCGTGCTGGCTGCTACTTATTACATTACTTGTTTCTAGGTGTTGACAGATCTGTTTTTTTATTATCTTTTCCAGTATCTTCCGGGGTATTGATGTTAGACTGATTGGTCTGTAGTTTCCTGGGTTGGTTCCCCCCACTTTTTTTTGAAGATGGGAACCACATCAGCTCTTTTAATTAGTTTTAGTCTAAGGTCAAATAAAAAAAACCTTAACTAGTTTAAAATTTAACATTTAGATTAGACTTTATTTATTCATAAAAATTATTTATTTATTTATAAAATTTATTTGAGATCCATCACATATCCAACAACTCTTGATGGCTTACAATATAAAAACACTGAAAAACATTAAAATCATCCATTGTAAAAAAACATAGCAGATAAACATTAACAGAAAAAATCACAGACACAAGATGGCAAAGAAGGGAGCCGGACACACAGGGGTGTGTGTGTTTAATTTCAACTCTAATTTAAATTTTCAACTGTTAACTTTTTAACTTTTACTAAGTAAAAGCAATGTTAACTTTTAAATATGCATGAACTTAAAAGTTTGACATTTAAATGTGGTTGTTACAACCTGTCTCCAATATAACCACTCTTACATTTTATGCGAAACAATGACTTTTTACCAAAATCTGTTTTTGAAAGACAAAGAGTAGCAAGATTTCACGATGTGTGGCCTGTGAAGAACGATAAATTTTGGGTTTTAACTATCTTGTATTTGTCAGATTGGAGTCTTCTGCTGGATAAAGTCCCTTATCTCACAGGACATATATACTGTAGGTACAGGGGAAAAATAAAACCCTTTCATTTACCATAGAACTGTCTCTGTGATTGGAAAGACAGTGACATTTACCTTAGGTGGACCTTCTTCTCCTTGGATTTTACCCCTTAAAGCAGGGATGTCAAACTCGAGCCACATCAGGAGTATGTTTGCCCTTGGGGCCATGCCCTGGGATGGGCATGCCCTGGTCATTGCGACTGACTAGGTGGGTGTGGCTGGGCCTGGGGTGGCAGGGGACGGTCCCTCACTATGTCCGGGATGGCCCTGTAGGCCAACTCCACTTTCAAACTGCTAGGTGGGCATGAGTACGCATGAAGTACTCAGTTTTAATCTCATAGAGCTTCTTTCAAGGACTGTAGCACTAAATTTTGATAGCCAAAATTCAGGGTATGTCTGTCCCCCCCCCCCAAACTCTGTGGCATTGAAGGCCCCATGCTGAATACCTTGTTAGCAACTGCATTTGAAGAATTCACAACTGGGTAAGGTAACAGAAACTAAAATTGATTCCATTTAATTTATATTTAATTAAAAGTATATTCAGCTAACATGATTACTCTCCAGCCAGTTCCATCTTCTGTCACATAAAACATCATAGCATGCTAATTACCTTGAGAGGTTTCTGGGATTAATATTGATAGTTTTGGGACCATATGAGGACACAGAACATCAAATTATGTTCTTCTGACATTTTAAAAAAAGCCTTGGACAACCACGGCTGCTTCAATCTTCAAAATAAAAAAAGGGTGCTTCCCAATCTAAAAGATGATAAAGAACATTGTGTCTTCTCATAGATCCAGTAGAAACACATGAGCTGTTTTCATCCTAGATCTAAACAGAATGATTAAACTTTTTATTAAGTATCTATATAGACCCACAAGGCATTTGGTTAGGACCTTAATCTGATCAAGAACATATTTCCTTGAGCAGAGTTCTTATATTAGTGATAAAGAAATAAACACCACAGATCATAGGTTTCTCTTTTATCTTGTGCTAGGCTATATAGCACATTCAAGCAAGCATAAAACAAAAATCAGTCCCGAGGCTTTTGATTTAATTTATTCAGGAAAACTATTCATTCATTTAATAAACGTTACATAATTCTGAGAAAGGCTCAGACCTAGAAGTACTAAATCATTTTTAATCCTTTCAGATCCTCCAGTTTTAGTGGTTTGAATAATGCTTTCATGATATCAAATCCCCCAAGCTTTTGGAGCCAACTTTTCTGGATGAGAATGAAAGCAGCGATATAAACTTTCTAACTAGCTCATTTTGGCTGGAGTTTCTTGAGGCAGATGTTACAAATGACATGGCTTGCTTGTTCTGGGTCTTGGCATGCAAATTATTCACCACAGCAGACGTGGTCCTTTCAGCTTCACTCCCGGTTATGAGCTTGTGATTAACACACTACACTGCCACGAATAGTTGTTGCTTTCCCTCCCTCCTCATAAGTACTGGGATCTGTTCAGAATGATAAGGATAGTCTCCCTGACACATTATATTCTGAGAGACAGCTCTCTTTGTTCATCTGGTTTCATTCTATTCTTTGGTCTTTTAGTTGCGGGATTCTTTATGTTCCAATGGCTCAGCCACGATCTTCAGGAGTCTCACCATTCACAGGCAGCGATCCATATCACTTCTTTGATGGGCACTGGAAGACACCCTTGAGACAGATTCTCAGTTATGGTTGCAGTGATTAACATGCAGTATTTATTGCTGCGTAACCAAAGAGGATGATAGCTCGCTTCATTTTCTCAGCCAAAGTTAACGTCTATTTTAGGACATGGCTTTCTTTTGCAGTCAAAAGATTAACTGTATTATTGGTGTTGTTACTGTCATTATTTTCAATTGAATACTTGGACATCTCTCCCCACTCCTTATGCATTATATACAACAGTTCCTTGAATGATTATTAATGTAGCAATGAAGAAGGGAGCAATTCTCATCTAGGATGTGGGCAGTTCTGTGCTGACAATGTGTTGGCACACTTCCAAAAGATTTACTAGAACTAAATTATATAAATTAAGCACATTATCACATATTGGATTCATTGGCATTGTGTTCAGCTTTCAAATGTGATCTTTATTGGTAAAGATTGCAATAAAGAAAGTATAACATGCTATGGAAAGAGTGTTCATAAGATTACATCCACTTATATTGTTAGAGGATGAAGCATAAAGAGAGCAAATAATTATGGAGTTAGAAATGACCTTAAAGATCTTATCATCTAAGCTCAAGGTGGGAACCCTCAGGGTATTCTAGACAAATGGCTATCCAACCTTTGAAAACCTCCAAAAATGGAGCATCCACAACTCCCGTATGCAGGTAGTCTCATGATCTGAAAAATCCTCTTCATTTTGATTATGAATTCCTGTCTGTAAAGTTTTCACCCATTGGTTCTTGTCCTACCTTTATGCACTACAGATAACAAATCCATACCTCTTCTCTGTGACAGCCCTTCAAATCTCCTTTTAGCGGTCTCTTCTTTAGGCTTTTAAAAACCATTCCTCAGACGGGTTAATCTCCAAGCCCCTCATCATTTTTGTTACTCTTTTCTGTACTCTTTCTTGCTTTTCAGCATCCTGCTTATATTGTGGCAACTAAAACTTGGCACAATATTGCAGTGTGGAACTGAAGATTACCCTGATCCTTAAGCTAGCTCTTGCTTAACCTACTGAGACACCCAGATCATTCTCTCAAACATTATTGTTGAACTGGAGGTTTTACTCTTCTGGAGTTTTCATGTTAAGACAGCTGAGCTGGGTATCTTTCCAGGCAATCTAAGTCAGGTTCCATTCACACTTTTATATTAGACTTCAGCTTTAGTGATCATGGAACTTCAAAAGTAAAATAATACATGTGTGGATTCTAATGTTCAACTATAGAGAATGAATAAGAGGAACATGGAAACAAATTGAGAAAAAGAAAAGAAATAGTGCAAAGACAGGTTAAAAGAAAGTGAAGGACAGGAATTCCAAACTATAGACTCAGGCAGTAAACAAGCAGGAAAATCAGGGTATCTATAGGGGTCAAAAAAGTCAAGATGGCACCCACAGCCATGGAACCATAATTTATGTGTACCAAATGCATTTACGAAAAGGGTAGAATTTTAATAGAATGGTTGCGGGTGCCATCTGTCTTTCTTTTCTAACTCTTAATACCTCTAAGGATGAGGATCCTATCCAAGGAACAGTGGTTTAAATAAGCAGTATTGGAAATTAACTGGAGATACATAGAGAAAGAGAAATGGAAGGCACTGTAAATTAAGATGCTGTGGGTTGGGCTGGGAGGGAAGCAGGACAGGATAATGAGAAATATAACAGTGAACAGAATGATGCAAACCATTGTCTTCTTAGCTCCAATCACTAGAAACTCTATCTACCCTTCTTGTTAAATAGGCAGACGGCAGCCTATAGGAAGGAGACTCAGACTCAAACTTCTGCTTGAGATTTCAAAATGTTTTATTAAGATGCTTCTAGTGGTTTTACCATAATCATCACGAGAACTATGTTTTCTTTTTAAAGAAATGAAATAAAATTTCAGTTATCATGCCTGCATTGGGGACATTTGTATAGTATGCATGATTATTTTTTCAGTCTTACCTCATCCTGATTCTCCCACTTATTTATTTATAACACACCAATCCCTCCAGGACCTTGAGGTGGCATATATGGTTCTAGTGCTTAAATAATCACATTAAATGAACCCACCTCTTTTGAAGTGAATGGAGGCTGCACAGCTAGTGTGTTTGGCAGATTGTTCCTTATGTTTTCCCTTAGAAAATGTAATTATTATATACAATTGAAAATAGAACATTTGATCATTGTTTTCTTTGAAAATTGTGAGGTGCAATTAAGCTTCGCTTTAAGTATAGGGGAACTTGTAATGTTTGCCTACTCACTACCAGTTTGTTTCAGATACGAAGCAAAGACAAAAGGAAGGGAAGAATGCTAAAATTTGAACTATTTATAAAGTAGATGAGTAGAAGGCTAAAAAAATAGGAGTCTCATTTCCCTTAGAACTAGAAAAAGAGAAATAAACATCATAGTTGTCTTAAAGTGTAAAAAAAGAAAAAGAAGAAGAGAGAATGGCTTGGTGTTTAGGTTCAGTTATCAAAATCTACAGCATAGAGGCTGTCGGCTTTTGAAATACATAAACTGTTTCTGTCCTTTTGTTTCTATGGAAACTGAGTGTTCAGTGCTTTAGCTGGGCACATGAGAAGTGAAGGGAGAAGAGAAGATATCTGGAATTGCCTGAAACAAAAGAAGTTGTAGAATAATATGGAGGGTTTGGAATTCTATATCCAAAAACAGAAAGAACCCCTTGCCCTTTTTTTAGGGTGAGGGGGTGGGGGTGGGGGGAAGGTAGTAGTATTTTGGGATATTGGTTGATGAGATCCAGAGCCAAGATATGATCCTTTATTTCTATTCTGAAAACTTTCCAATGGTGAATTTATTAAGTTGAAAAGACTGTTCACCTTGAAGGGGCATCTTGTTTTAAACAAGTGTTATTTTAAACATCAGGTAATGCTACCTTTATTTTTATGTATTTATTTATTTTATTTTTTATTTTGTCAACACGTGTACAAGATAACAGGTATGATATAAACATAAACAAAAGCAAAGTAGGTATAGGTAAATTTAGACAATAGGACAGAAGGACAAGGATGGTAGGCACGATGGTGCGCTTATGCACGCCCCTTACCGACCTCTTAGGAATGGGGTGAGATAAACTGTAGACAGTCTAAGGTTAAAGTTTTTGGGGTTTGGGGAAGAAACCACAGAGTCAGGTAGTGCATTCTAGGCATTGATCACTCTATTGCTGAAGTCGTATTTTCTGCAGTCGAGTTTTGAGCGGTTTACATTGAGTGTGAATCTATTGTGTGCTCGTGTATTGTTGTGGTTGAAGCTGAAGTATTCATTGACAGGTGGGACATTGTGCCAAATGATTTTATGAACTACATTTAGATCAGATCGAAGGCGACATAGCTCTAAGTTGTCTAAGCCCAAAATTTCAAGTCTGGTGGAATAAGGAACTCTGTTGCGAGCAGAGGAGTGGAGGACACTTCTTGTGAAGTATTTCTGGACTCTCTCAATTGTATTAATGTCCGATATGCAGTGTGGGTTCCAGACAGGTGAGCTGAATTCGAGGATTGGTCTGGCAAATGTTTTGTATGCTCTGGTTAGCAGAGTGATATTGCCAGAGAAGAAGCTACACAAGATTAGGTTGACAACTCTTAGTGCCTTTTTGGCAATGGTGTTACAATGGGCTGTGGCACTTAGGTTATTAGATATGAGTATTCCAAGGTCTTTCTCCAGTTGACTGTGTTTATGGGCCAGAAGTGAGACATCCAAAAGTACATCATAACAAAGCTTGGAGACAAAGATAACAAAGATAAAGGTAAGGTGTAACTCCAAAATACACCACTGGAAGAAGCCTGATGCTTCTACAAAGACCTTATTCAAAGAGAAAGTCTTTTGACTTTTTCTTCTGGTTGAGCGGTGGACTATAAATCCTGAAACTAGGAATACTTCATTGTTCTAAACATGCAGTTAACCAAGGATACATGTGAGACAGCAACCAATTTCCTGTTAGTGCCTGTATAGATTGCAACACTTGAAGAAGAATTGCTGCTTCTGTTAATTTTCTGCCAAGCACGTACAAAATCATTCATAGGGTTCCCATGCCTTGCACTTTTATAGCTGGGTAATCAAGATAAAAATCAACAAAATGGCTGAAAAGACAAATTTGCAAAGCTTAGAAAGCTGATATATTATATAACTATGTCTGATGCTGTAAAACAAACAAGAACATTTGTAAAATTGTAAAATTGGAGACAATAAACTTTTTTTGGGGGGAGGGTATTTTATTTTTAAAGTAGGATATAAATAAACATAAGATCCCATTTGGTGTAATGGTTAAGGCACCAGACTAGAGTTCTAGTTCCTTCTTAGGCACAAAGCCAACTGCATGACCTTGGCCAGTAAGTCCCTGTCAGACCTCAGAAGAAGCCAGTGTCAAACAATGTCTGAAACTTGCCAAGAAACCTGTAATGACCAATTCAGGCATTCGCCAGCATATAGACTCAGAGGTACCAAAGGCAGGTGGGTGGGTGAGGTGGAATAATAATTGGCTTTAGGACTTTCTTTCCTCCCAAACAAGTCTAGAATAGCATCTCAGATGCTATAGGAAGTACATTTTTCCCATTCAGAGGTAGAAAATAGGATTTTGACCTCAGAAGATGAATCCAAAGTATTTTCTACTAGCTTCAATTTCTGGCATTTTTTCAAGGTCTAACAACTGACTGAGTAACTAACTGAATCTCAAAGCTTTCCAGAATACTCGAGAAAGGGAAATGTTGGGAATCCTCAATTACTGTATCTCAATGCTTTTCCATATTCTTGGTCTGGAAAATTATATTATTAAGAAGTGAACAATGAGATGTTGGGTGTTCAGAAACACCCAATGCCCTGTTATGCAGGTCACTGAATACTCATTGATTAGACACTGTTGTAAATAATGTCAACCAATTTTTCACAACAGCCTTTCATTAATTGGATTGATTGCAATAACCTAGTTAGTAGTACTTACAATCTCTTTAATATTTAAAAGTATTGGATTCAAAAAGAATAGTGCTGCTTTCGGTTCCATTACAAATATTATTCTCATATGTTGTCCAGGACTGCAACTTCCAAAAATGTCAATTATTAAAGTTTGAAATACTCATTGAGTAACAAAAATACAGTCAAGTGAAGTATAAGGAACATGGGAGATTAGACACAGTAAGCATATGAGTAAATTGTGCTATTTTATTTCCATGATTTGAAAAGACAAAATAATTTTTTTATAGAATAAAATTCAAGAGGAGATTTTTAAGCATTTAAATAATGCTTTGCATATTTGGTAAAATGTTATATCAGTTCTCTTTTTTTTTGCTAACCAGCCAAAATCAGAAACCAGAAAGCTACCTTTCATTTTAGTGTTCTTTCTGAGAGTGATAAATCGAGACTCTAAAGATCTGAAGTAATCTGTTTAGCATTTAAAAACGGCAATGTGTCATGTGATTGATTTAGTTTAAGCAACTGACACACAAAGTTAGATTGTGGCCTCAAATTTATAAGATATTTTTAAAAGTAGATAATTAATTAGCTATATTGATTGCATTATCCATACTAGGTATAACCATCTCTTCGGGTAGTGATACTATATTATTTATTACCAGATTACAGAGGCAAAAATGGGACAGCCTTTCCCAATGTGATGCTTTTTAGATGTTGTAGAACTGCAGTTCCCAAAATCCCTAGCCAACATAGCTAATTGATGGTACCTGTTTGGAAAATGCTTCCATGTTTCCAACATTATTTGGTTCACTAATCTTTGACCTAATCAAACAAGGCAAATCTTGTACTCTTACATTTTAAAAAGGAACATTATTTTTCTAGAGGTATATAAATTTTTTTTTCTGAAAATATGTTCAGTGTAGCAACAATGATAGAAGAACTATAGCTCAGTAGTCTTTCTAATCCATGTATATGTCTTCCAATCAAGGCTCCCCTTTCATTTCATTTAGGAATATAATTAGGTCATGGTGTATGACTAAATGTTTGCTTAAGAGTGATGAAATCAAATTGTACTCATCTTGACATACATTTCAAGTATTTTATTAACTATTTTGATTAATACTCTACCTTCTCCTGCCTTTCATTTTCAAATGTCCTTTCTCCATCAACCTGAAAATGGAATCAAAATGCAAATAAGAGACCTGCTGATTTCAAAGAGGCTCTTATTTGTATATTTATGCATTCTACACTTATAGATTTAATTAGTGAAAGGTTTTGAAGTTTGCTCCACTGTTAGGTTTGCTAAATGCAAGTAATGTCTCCAAAACTGTTAAACCGAATAAATGCTTACAAATGAAAAATGGACACACACACCCCATATTAATGCATATATGAATGTTAAAATTCCATCCTTGACAGAACGTGCCATGTCAAAGGTTGAAACTCCTCAGTTGTATTTTGAATTATTCCTATATTATAGTAGCAAAAAGATTTTTTTTAAAATCTGAAGAACGCTTAGTTGGCATTTAAATCAGTCCTGCAATATAAATGAAGGTAGCAGATGGAAGAGAAAAGGTCTAAACATTGCGGTCGCTTCCAACTGTCTTAGCCTACAACTGCAAGCATCCCTTGTCGTTGGTTATGGTAGCCTGAACAGATGACAGTTGGTTCAAAAGACAAACTGGAGGGGGCACCAGACTCCAACTCCTGCAATAGATCCTTAAGAAAGTGTACTGGAGGGAAAAGTAAACTCCTGAGAAATGACTGAAAACAGCGATTTTACAAAAGCATTTCTATTATCAGATAAGAAGTATTGGAGGATATAAAAGAGAAAAGCTTTTAAAGCAATTGGTTTGAAGCAACAAAACTGAACTCATATCAAACTAGATTTCTGTTTGGGGCTGCGGGAAGAGAAAGAGCATGGCTGGCTTACATGCTGCACAAATAAAACCTGAACATCACTTGTAGCCCTCAGCTATGAGCAACAAAGCCTCAAGAGCTCACGTTATGGTGGCAGTACCTATATCCATAGTTAGCTTGAGGCTGAGAGGCTCTTTAGGGGTCCTCATTTTTCCTTAACAAGCCACCATGATAGGGCAGCTGCACTCCAACGAGTGCCAAGTGGTTATTTCTGGGATCAGCCACAATTTAATTACTCACCATATTTATTTATTTATTTATTTATTTATTTATTTATTTATTTATTTATTTATTTATTTATTTATTTATTTATTTATTTATTTATTTATTTGTTTGTTTATTTAGTTATTTATTTATTTAATTTTATTTTATTTGTCAAAACGTATACAAGATAACAGGTATGGTATAAACATAAACAAAAGCATAGTAGGTATAGGTAAATTTGGACAATAGGACAGTAGGACAGGGACGGTAGGCATGATGGTGCGCTTATGCACGCCCCTTACAGACCTCTTAGGAATCTTTCTCTTTACATTGCATTGCATTTGGGCATTGTGGGTGATTTAATTTAGAGATGATTCCAAAAAATAGCTTTGTAGGATTTACAACTCACAATCTGAGGCAGGAATGTCTTAGTATATTGTTTTCAGCTTCCTAAGGTTACTATAAACTGACTTTAGGTCACTATTTCAGGGCACAAATATTCAAGTTTTCTCTAGTGAGCTGTGTTTCAGCAAGGGATTATTGAGTCATTATCTATATTACTGAGATATGATCAAAACAGAGCAATAACCAGTGACATCCAGAGGGGAAATTGAATCAGGAATCATGACAACCCTTCTCCTTTATATGCGCATGCAACATTGATGTATCTACAAAACGCACAAAAAGGGGTGGATCTTAGATCATGTGGTCTTCCTTATTTTAATCCCCCATGCCCCCATAGATGGTGCTGACCAGGTAAAATATTCTGCAAAGTTTCCTTTGTAATATTTGAACATTCAATCTAGCAGAGTTCTTGGTTCATGTGGAAGCCAGTATAATTTCTTGGTTATGGAGAAGACTCTCTGAACATGAAAGCAACTGACAAGAAACCATCCTTGTTTTTGGAGTTTTTAAAAATTTTTAAAAGTTTTTGGGGTTTTTAAAATTTTAAGATTTTACTAAATTTTAATTGTATTAAATTAGGGCCATATTGAATATTTTATTTTAAATGTATTTTAATGTTTTTTACTTGGCTGTTCACCGCCCTGAGTCCCCTGGAGAAGGGCGGTATATAAATTTAATAAATAAATAAATAAATAAATAAATCCTCAGTAGAGTACTTAATGTTAGTGGACTTTCTCCAGACCAAGTACATTATCAGCTTTTCAGATTCCTGACATGACATGATATTGACGAGATATTGTATTTTTTTTTACAGGATAAAGCATATACATTCTTGAAGGATAGATATGCATGGATGAATGCCTATTATGGCTGAAATGGAAGCCAAATATATGTAGATGACGAAGGGCATAAATACTAGAGAAATTACTGATCTTCCTAATACTTTGGCTCTACTGTATCCCAGAGAAAATTATTTTCCCCAGATCTTTGACAGAAACAAAATAAATGAAATAAATGCATAGGCAAATAGAAATAGGCAAAGAGATTTGTGATTGCAGGGTGAAGATAAAAGACAGAATAAAAAATTACGGACAGCTGGGCTTAAAATTGCACCCAGTTGGCTTAAAAATGTTGAAATTCTCCCCTCTCCCCATGTGTTGACCACTTTTTTTTTTTTGAGAAAGGATAGCTTTGTTTGTCCCAAGCCAGTTAAAAAAAATAGTAGGTTTGGTGAATTATTGAACAGTACAGAGACATGGTTCATTATGAAATACTGTATGTTTCACTGATATTAGTTTTATAATCAAAGCAACCTCCTCCCCATATTCAAGATATAACTATGCCTTAAACCATGATGTTGAATGTTTCTAATATCATGTTTATTTTCAATCTTAGATCTGATGATTTTTTTAAAAAATCAGAATTCTTTGACAAATTCCTCCTGCAGATAAATGCAACATATTGTAGTTTCATTAGAAAAATGGCATGTGGGGTAATGACATTTATTTGTTTTTCCTCACCCTGGTGGCAATCTCAATGGAAAATTCACTGTACTACCAAACAAATATGTAACAAAACTGCATACTTGTTTTGGTAGTATAGTGTAGTGTAAAACGATGTTATAAAACTACATCAGAAATCTCACATGCTGTGCCATGATTGTAAATAAAGTCATTTGTTCTAAATTAATAAAGAACAGACCCTGATATGGTTTCTAATTATTGCTATTTAAGACTGAATTATTATTTTGCAGTGCTTTGCAACATAGATGGGGAATGTTTTCTCACAAGCTTACCTTCTGGGAGTTGATACCAAAAGTGGGTGGAATCACACCTAAATTAAAGGTGATCTTACTCTCTAGATAGCATTTCTCAATCCTGACAACTTTAAGATGTGTGGACTACAACTCCCAGAATTCCCCAGCCAGCAGGCTGGGAGTTGAAGTGCACACATCTTAAAGTTGTGATGTGAAACACCGATTTGGGTACTTCCACTCTATTGCACTGTTACCAACTTCATACTTGTTCAGTCCCATAACATTATCTGGGTTTAGTAGTGTTAAGTACTGGTGTACGGAGTATGGATTTGCATAGCCGCCGCGGATTGGCTAATCTAGCGGTGGGAGAAGTAAACTGCTGTCAATGGCTAGCAGGCTTCAGGGAAGCCCTTAAAAGCAGCTTCCCTGCAGCCTGCCGGCAGTCCGTATTAGTTCTAGCTAATAGACAATAAAGGTACTGAACTGTTCCTACGTCTCGACTCTTCATTTCTGTGTGAATCTAACAAGTAGCTATGATGAGGCATTTGTTGTGATGTATCCCAACTGCAAACAAGCAAAGCAAAGCAAAGCAAAGCAAAGCAAAGCAAAGCAAAGCAAAGCAAAGCAAAGCAAAGCAAAGCAAAGCAAAGCAAAGCAAAGCAAAGCAAAGCAAAGCAAAGCAAAGCAAAGCAAAGCAAAGCAAAGCAAAGCAAAGCAAAGCAAAGCAAAAGCCATATTTCCATATGTTTTGTCATCTATATCCAACTTCCTGCTCCTGGACTCAGTCTAGCCTCTTCCTCACAAGAAAGTTGACCTCATGCTGTGCATTCCCCCTTCACCCCTGCTCCACCAAAGAGCAATCGGTCATTGTGTGCATGATGATAAACTGCCAACAAAAGCATGCAACATGAACTGCAAAACATGGATGGGGTGCTTGAGGCATGGACTTTCTTTCTTTGCACTCTTAACATTGGACAATGGGAAGACAGGTTAGCACTGATAACTGTACAGAAGCTTCAGTCATGATTATGTTTCTACCAACTGACGACATCTCTGCCAATAGACACCCCTCACTCAAGTTACTCATGGGTATGTCCTGCCAGTTTTATTAAAAATGGCTACAACTGTGCATCAAACATATCTAGTTTGGGGAAAAAGAAAAAGTGCAGTATCTATGTGCCCCTTTTCTCTTATACACTCATGTGACCAGTTTAATCTTGTTCCATCTTCTGCAGTGATTCCCCCCAGAAATTCTTCTCATGGATTTGATGCACTACAATATTCAAGGGAGAAACTGCCACTCTAGGATAAATGGAATCCTTCTCCAGCTCTGACAGTCATCTGAAAATCACTCTCCTCTACTGAAGCTACCATTAAAAAATTAATGTTTGCTGCATAAGAAGATCACAGATGGACCAGACCAATTTGAGCATTCTGTTTTATGCAGTAACAAAGAAAACTATTGTTTGGGAATCTAAAGAGCCCAGATTTTCTTCCTCTCATGCTTCATTTAGCTGATTTTAAAGCTTGCTGTCTTTGAATAAAACTGTCAAGATTTACATTGAAAACCTTATCATCCATTAATTTGTTGAAAACTATGTAAACTGTTGGTCATTACAATTAGTGGCAGCAATTTCTATACTCTACCAATATCTTCTACATTTTCTTTTTCTTTTTTCCCTTTGTTATCTGATTTGGTCTCCATGTTTAAATTGTACTCCCAATTTGGCTTAAATCTTAACCCTGGGTTCAAAACAACTAGGTAAAAATTTGATTGTTGGTACAGTGTATACAGTAAAAATAGATATCCTTATAAACCAGATGGAGACTGGCAGGCATGTCTGATTAGAAAAGGGAATCTATATTGAAGAACAATTACTTTATTACCCCTACCCCTAATATGCTATATGTGGGGCTACCTTCAAAGAGCATTTGAAAGCTACAGTGGATCCAGAAAGCAGCAATATAGACAACACTTAGTGTCTTTAATGCATTCATGTAACATCACTGTTTGGCTTTCAGTAGATTTTCAGATCCAATTCAAGGTGCTGGTACCACCTAAAGCCAAACATGGCATAAGACCAAGCTATTTGCAGGACTTCTCCCCCCCACCCCGTTTTTGCCCACCCTATCCATTCTAGCAGAAAAGGATTGCTGTGGATCTTTTCCATAAAACAGTCATCTTGTTGGACCCTAAACTTGTGGCTTCTTTGTGGCCTGACCACCTTTCCCATCCCTGGCATCTGGATGGTCCCACCCTTTTGCAAGGCTCTGAAGACCAATCTGTTTCCCCAGACATTTGAGATTAGGCGAGCTCTGCTGATGATGTAGCTTTTGTTTGTGAGACAATAGTTTTAAACAGGGTGTCTTCAATTAAAGCCTGTTATCTTGGTTTAATCTTTGCATGTGACCCTGAGTGATCAATAAACAAACATGGGATGCCTTTGATATAGGGACGGGTTGCTCACTTACCTTGCTGCCGGAGCCATGTGCGTGCATCTCTACGCTTCGGGGGGGGGCACTCGCATGCGCAGAAGCAAAATCGCGCCAAAATTTAGTGAGGGTGCGCACGCGCGAGATTTCAGCACAATTTTGCTTCCATGCATGCGCGGAGGCAAAATCTCAATGAAATCTCTCTCACACGCGTGTCCCCTCGCAAGATTTCGGCGTGATTTTGCTTCCACTCATGCACAGAAGCAAAATCGCCCGAAAATCACCGAAAAAAATGGCGACGTGCCGGGTGGCCCGGCAGAGAGGGTTCCGGAGCGGTTGCAAAATCCACTGCTCTCTACCGGAGCTGCCTACTGGGCAGCTCCAGCAGGAACCCCCTCTGCTTTGATAGCCCCTTCCAGGTTCTGTCCTTTATTGCATTTGTACTGCTGGCCTCTATTTTTCCCAAGTAAGACCTGAATTAGCAATACAGTTATCTCAGGGCAGAAATATTTTGGAAAAGGAGAAGAAAATGTTAACTTGGTCCCATTAATTCAATCAACAAACTGCAGAGTGAACCAACCGGTTCTGATGATACGCCCCTTGCCAGCCTTTTGCTGATTACAAGGGGATATCTCTTTAGAAGATATCCTGAAACCCGAAACAGATCCCCCTGCTGTACTGGGCTTGAGCACTCTGAGCCAGAATGATCCTCAAGTGAACAGAGGCCTGCCAGGATCATCTGGAAAACTGAAGCAGCAGTTGCAGCCCTACGAAGGTTGCTCGGCTTAATAAGAACTGATTTAGATCCCACCAATATAGTCTCCTTAGAGTTTGGAAGCATAGTCTTCCTGGATGCTTAAACAGTTCTGCTAAGATAGGTTTCACAGTTTGAAAGAGTCAACCACTTTGACATGACCAATGGGATGCAATTCTAATGAAAAGAAATAAACCAATGCCCACTTTTTTTAACTTGGTCTGAGTTTCCAGATCCAGCAGATCCACAAAACTATCATTGGCAAGCACATATTGACAGGGATCTCCTATCCTCTTTCCTTTCTAAGTTTTCTGAAGTTTCCAAAACCATGCTGATGCAGCCCAGGGCTGCAAAGTAAAGTTGATTCTTCTCTCTTTCCTTCTCTCCCTCTTCTTCTCCCTTTAATCTATAAACCTTTGTTCTCCATTCCCAAATGAAGAGGGGCCTGCAGCAGGAAGCCTCAAAAATTATGTTGTTGTGGCAAGATTCTGTGCTTTCGCCTTCTGAATTTATATTAAATAAACCTCCGCTATTTGTACTCCTTCATCTTTTTCTCATGGAACTGAGCATACTACTCTTTGAACTCTTCTTGCCTTTTTCCTATTGAATTAAATATATTAAAATCTCCCTAGACAATTAATTGCTTATTTCATTATTTTGAACATCAGCTGCATATATTCTTCATGCTAAATTCCACATAACTGGCCAACTATTTATTATTTGATTGCCTTCTATACCATATGTTATTTAATGAATTATATTGATTTGTTATTAATTATACTTTCATTTTTGTAGAACACATAACATAGCTTGGTAACCTACAGCATCAGAATGGGTGTTGAGGGAAGCCCCAGATGACTTTATTTCTCAGTTTTGCAACTCCGTTTTAATTTCACTGGATGACCCAGATAATATTCTGCATAAGGGAGAAAACTCCCTAACCGTATTTTCCACATTATGCATGATTTTAAGAATCTACGTCAAATTGTTAATTTGATAGAATATCTTAAATATTTAGGTATTTTGATTAGGTATAAATATTTAATGTTTAGTTATTGTTTATGTAATATTTACTTAAGTTTTATTTTGTTTTGAAGAAATGCTGTGCGTTGTAACTGATTGAAAGGGGGAGGAAAGGTCTATTTTTGCTTCTCTTTTATTTTTATTTTTTATTTTTTCTATTATTATTAGTTTTATATAGATTATATAAAAGATAGAGGTTTAGAGATGCAAATTATAGTATGAGATGTTGTATGATGTTTGATTAATATAATGTTTTCTCTTTCTTTTTACCTGTTTATTTTTCTTTTTAATTTCTTAATTTTCTTTATTTTTCATTATTTTTATCCTTCTTTTGATTACGTTTTGAACAGTTTTGAATAATTCGGAGTTAAAGAATTCAAAAAAATGTGGAAATTAAGAATTTGTTTTAATTTAATTTAAATTTATTTTATTGAATATTATTCCCTGTACTTTCTCTGGGAAGTCCGGGGCGGGGAGAGGGGGGGAAGGGAAGGGGGTGGGTTGGGGTTAAGGGGGAAGGGGGGGAGTAAAAAGAAAAAATGTTTGTACTTTGTACTTTAAAACTTTTTGAATTAAAAAAAAAGAATCTACGTCATGTCTTCTCTCATTCACTTTCATTCTAAGTTGCTGATTTTCCTTATGGAGAAACTGTTCATTCAGGAGACTGGCAATCTTTTTTTGTAGCCAGAAAACTCGATTGTGCTCTTAAAAATAATTTTCATTAAGTTCAGAAGGACTTACTCCCACATATTAGATATAGGATCACAGCCTCAATACCCACATTTCTATGAATGTGACAGAAGGGTAAATGCATCTCTTCATGGTCATTTGGTTAAAATACTTCGCTGACATTGAAAACCGTGGCATCACATCACATTGAAGCCAACCTGTCATCTCTGAAGTTATATTAGCACTCAACACACCTGGCCTATCATTAACTATAATCTCTGCCATGTCAAAGATTCATTGAATTGCAATCATTAGTTTTGAGCCAGCATTCATCTTCGTTATCATTAGAGTCAGGCTGAAGCTCTTTTTGCTAATTTGACTTTCCATATTTTAAATATTCTAGCTTATCAATAATCATGAATTTCTAAGATCCTAAGATATTTAGAAATCCTTAATCAAGTGGGAACTCTACATTAGTTAATCAGAAAGTTCTTAAGATTTTCAGTTTAAATAAAATACGCCCTTGCCCTAGTTATCTCATGCGATGTATAATAATAATAATATAAAAAAACCTCACAAGCACTTCAGTAAGTTATGCTAATTAAATCCTGTCATTAAATTTTGCATGGAATTCTTCTGTACCTTTCTCTGTATTCATTTTGACTGTACATGACATGCTAATATTAAACAGAATTGCCCCTAGTAATGTTAGAAGGAAATTAAATTGCAGGTAAAATAATATAAAATAGCTTGTTTTAGTTTAGCACAAATGTTTGTCATATATTCATCACTTCAATTTTCCACCAGGAGCTCCCTTCATTCCACTTTTACAGATGAGGAAGATTGGGCTATGAAAGAATGATTGGCCCAAAATCACCTGGAAGCTTTTATGGCTAGGTTATCATTTTGACTATTATTTTATAATCAGTATTCTAGCAGGAATGAATGTACTTTCAGTATCATTTGAGAGCCAGTGTGATGCAGTGGTTAAGATATTAGATTAAATTGTTAATCCAGTCTAGTGTAATCTAGTGTAGTCTAGATACTGCCCTAGAATTCCTTCTAGTACATTGGCTATAAAATGATAGAGATAGAGCAGAAATATTGCTAAATAGGGTTTGTGCTTGACTCTCTTTCATGTATGAGATAGTGAATAAGTCTTAATTTTCCTGAGTACAATTGCTGCTCAGTAAACTATGACAAACAATACAACACAGTATCCCCTCTATTTAAAATGAGAACAGAGCTGCACATTTTGTGACTATAGAAGAAATAGGAAGCACTAGAAAAGTGATTTTTGGAACCAACCACCCTGCTGCTGTACACTAGCTCAACTCTATCGCAAATGTGCAGAGGTTTGAAACATGATTCCTTTATTCCTGTACATTTGAAAAAGTTTTCTTTTTTAATGAAATCATTTTTTACTTTCACCAATCTCTTAAAAGAAAGCAGAACTGAAGAGTACTTGCCATTACTGCCATAATCCTTGGCCCATTTGCAGTGTGGTCTGATAATAGAATCTGGTTTGTGCTTCTCCCTGGAGATTGATGGGCAGTTCCACAATTCCTGTAGAAAATGCCTACCTTGATTGTTCATGCTGTTTAATAATATCTACCAGTAGTGGGGTTCAATTTTTTTTACTGCTGGTTTTGTGGGCGTGGCTTGGTGGGCATGGCATGGCTTGGTGGGCGTGGCTTGGTGGGCATGGCAGGGGAAGGATACTGTAAAATCTCCATTCCCATCCCACTCCAGGGGAAGGATACTGCAAAATCTCCATTCCCTCTCCACTCCAAGGGATGGTTACTGCAAAATCCCCATTTCCTCCCGATCAGCTGGGACTCAGGAGGCAGAGAATAGATGGGGACAGGGCCAGTCAGAGATGGTATTTACCGGTTCTCCAAATTACTCAAAATTTCTGCTACCAGTTCTCCAGAACTGGTCAGAACCTGCTGAAACCCACCTCTGGTATCTACTAGAAGTATCCCACAAGTAAAACTGAGGGCACAGTTGTTTTGAAACACATTGTGTTTGGCATCAATTAGAATGTGCAATTGTCTTCCAATTTATTAGAAGAGGAGTGTCAGACCTGCCCCAGTCTGATCCCTTTGGGAAGAACAACTGACGACCCCATTTGGGTTGAAACAAAAGGTACTTTTATTAAGAGATGCTGGCTACAGAAAGTTCAGGTGGAATCTGTATTACCACACAGTAATACAGAACTATTCTCTTGATTCTCCCAGCCCCCCTCCCATTACCAGTCTATCTTTAGCCAATGTGACATCGTCAAGATGTTTTGGGAAATGCTGAAATATTTAAGCTGGTTAAATTCTACACTCAGGGCAAACGGCCTTGAGAAAGCCTGGCATGAACCGGATTCCAAACCACTCTTCTTCAATTATTCTCCCCTCCCTAATTCCCCCCTTTGAAGACCACAGATTTATTGCCCATGTGTTTCCCTGTTTCCGCTCCCTTCTCCATTGCTTTGATGGCAGAGTTTCAGCAAGGTGCCAAGCCGAAGATGGTGGTTCTGACATGGAGGGACATATTTGAGAGATAATATTGTTCTGGGGCAAACATGTGGAAACATATACTACACAGTTTGTTAAACAACTTTTCCAAGAGTTTTCCATATTATGTCCATGTAAAGTCAACTCTTATCTGTCCTCGGAAATGTATGCTTACTAGCTGTCTTGGTCTAGTACCTGGGAAATGTATGCTTACTAACTGTCTTGGTCTAGTAACAGTGACCAAAAGAGGTCCCTAAAATGTTTCCTCTTACTTCTCTGCTTTCTATTATTGACATCATTTATTTATGGAATCAAAGATATACTAAAATCTTATGTAATCAATTTTAAATCATTTTTGAATCAATCCAATCAAAATGAAGTAGATTCTCAAGTGTGTCTTTTGAGACCAAAATACTTCACTTGGTCTTCTCTCCACTCCTATTGTTGCAAGTCAACCAAGCTAAATAATTTCTGCCTAGTAGAATGTATGAAAGATTGGATATACTACAGGTCTCTAAATCTTGTGGAATTTCAGGTAAGAATAAAATATTGTCACATGTTTTCATGGGTCCTTGAGGACCTGGAGGTTATCAGGAATTGAAGAGTTTGGAGGAATTATTACAATACTGTACAGCATCATAAGACACAAATGAAAGAAAGTACCAATCACTCTAATACAGTTCAGAGAGATGAGATTCATTTATTTATTTAGAAAATGTATTTCTCCTTGTAATTTCTGCAGTAATATATTATCCATTGCCAGCTTGCTGGACCTGGCACAATTTCACCAGAGTCCTTTAGATAGGCTATTTCAGAGTGACCCACGATGCCCTTCATGGCTGCTGCATGAGGCAATACTTCACCCAATCCCTTACTTTGCCCGGATGCCACCTCTCATGATGTGGACATGGGGTTGGACTTTGAAAACTTAACTTTAAAATACCAAGTTAAGTGCTACTGCTCACCTAGAGAGAATGTCTTGGGGTTCCATACCAAAAAAGGCATATGCAAAAAGAGGAGAAGGCCAAAGAACACCAAAAAGACCCAGAAGAAGATGAAGAGACAACATCAAAGACAAACTAAAATAGCATCAAAAAACAATGGTTGAGACCTCCAGAAGTGCAAGAACCAGAACTTTGTATCTTCCTCAACCCCCTGAAATGGTAGAAGAGGAAGAGGAGGAGGAGGAGGAGGAGGAGGAGGAGGAGGAGGAGGAGGAGGAGGAGGAGGAGGAGGAGGAGGAGGAGGCGGAGGCGGAGGCGGAGGCGGAGGAGGAGGAGGAGGAGGAGGAGGAGGAGGAGGAGGAGGAGAAGGAAGATTATGATGATGATGATGATGATGATGATGATGATGATGATGATGATGATGGCCAGACACTCATTCTCAGTGAACAGCTTACAAAAAATAAAAAATATGTGAACAGAAAAAAAAATAACCTCACCCCTCTGGCACAACAATCAATCAAACAAGCCATTTGATGGGCTCCATGCTGATGCTGATGATGTTAGCACTGATGATGTTACCTATTTGGGGAAATGAACTGTCTGCAAGAAAAAAAATTGAGCTCAGTAGAGCACCAAGAATCCCTCATTTCATCCCTGACCTACAAATATTCTCTTTTATTAGCATGGTGGCACAGTTGAAGTGATCCCTTCTCAAAGCAGGTATCTCTGAAAGCATAGGCATCTGGTACAAGCTAAGATTGCATCATTCAAATAGTATATAATCTGTGTTAATCATGCAGCTGTTGCAAATGACATAATTACTGTAATTTTGCTGGCAATAGCAGAAGTGTTATCTCGGTATGTACAAGAAAATGTCGACAACAGCAAAAGCAGAGGTGTCCACAGAAAAAGGGTTTAAAACAAGTCAAGATTGCACATGTTAAAAATGGGTAGGATGTTGTCATGGATCCTGTCTTTACTTTTTTTTCCCTTTCTTTGTGGACATCACTGAAGAAAAGCCTCTGAGGCACCTGCAAAACACCTCTAAAGGATGCAGCTATTGCAACAGATTGCTTTACTTACTCCAAGATGCTCTCCAAAGTACCCTTTTGAATGCTTTGCATAGTGCAGATAATGTATGCCCATGACTAACAAACTGAAGGCACAGTGCAGCAGAACTGGTCCCACAGAGAGAAAGAATGGTGCTTCCAAACCTCTCTTCCAGGAAGTCAGTGGTCTACACCAGAGGTGGGATTCAGCAGGTTCTGACCAGTTCTGGAGAACGGGTAGCAGAAATTTTGAGTAGTTGGGAGAACCGGTAAATACCACTTCTGACTGGCCCCGCCCCCATCTATTCTCTGTCTCCCAAGTCCCAGCTGTTCAGGAGGAAATGAGGATTTTGCAGTAACCTTCCTCTGGAGTGGGGAGGGAATTGAGATTTTACAGTATCCTTCCCCTGGAGTGGGGTAGGAATGGAGATTTTACAGTATACTTCTCCTGACATGCCCACCAAGCCACACCACGCCCACCAAGCCAGGTCCACAGAACCGGTAGTAAAAAATGTTGAATCCCACCACTGATCTACACACCCTGCTCCTGCTCCTGCTGTGGGGTAACTGTTTGGTAATTACTGTTATCACTATCAATCTTCTAGTACAGGAGTGTTAAACTCACAGCCCGCGGGCAGGATGTGTCAAATGCTCGCCATGCCCACCCCCGTTTCAGCAAAGGGGAAAAAAGTTGCAATACATCACATGATTACAATGTGACAATGCGAGTTTGACAACCCTGTTCTAGTAGGACAACTCACCTAGTATGCCTACCTAATCTTGGCATGTGAGAAAGATAGGGCTCCAATAATCTGTTGCTTTTCTGGAAAATTTAAAAAAAAGAAAAGAAAAGAAATAGGAAAATGATTTTATTTTTCTCTCCAGGAGAAAAAGGTTCAAGCAAGATCTGTCTATTGAATTATGTGGATTCAAACCTAAACAATATCTAGCTCTTATATGTCTATTTATTGGATTTGTTTCTATTTACCACCTTTCATCCAAGAGTTTAAGATGAAACTTAAACTTTCTCCTTCACAACGTTCTCCAATTTCTTCTCCATAACAATAAGTTTGGGCTGAGAGAGAATAATTGGACCAACATCACCTGGTGAATTTCCATGGCTGAGAATACATTAGAGCAGGGGTCTCCAACCTTGGCAACTTTAAGACTTGTGGACTTCAACTCCTAGAATTCTGGGAATTGAAGTCCACAAGTCTTAAAGTTGCCAAGGTTGGAGACCCCCTTCTCTAGAATCTCCTCCTTGTCCAGCACATTAAACCTTGCATTGCCCAGGAGACCCCCCTGCTCTAGAATCTCCTCCTTGTCCAGCACATTAAACCTTGCATTGCCCAGGATCTCTAACTCTGAATGTGGGATGCAGGCTTGTCCAACCCAATCACTACACAAGTGAAAGAAAAAGTAATTCAGGTGTGTGAGATGAGATGTTTCAAGCCTTGGTTCCTGATTTGCAGATGATAGTTGATGAGGGATCCAATTTCAGGGTGTACTAGATGCAAAAAAAATATTTTAAAAAAGTGGAATTTGAAAGTTAAATTTATGGAATCTATCAAGGCCTACCCTCCAATGAAAATAAGTCATAAGGACAGTTTCAGGTAATAAATGTCAAATTAATTTTTTAAATAAAATTTACACCAGTTCCAGCATATGTACACAATTTTTCTAGTCCTTCCATATAATAAACAACATCTGACACATTGTGTAATGTCCAATATGTATTTAGAGATAACCAGAAGGGAGTCTATAGCAGATCCTGCTTTATATGTGTAGATATTAATATAGAATATCAAACTGAAATCATATTATTTTTGCTTATGGTATGGATAAACATTATATTGCAGGGCACTTCATTTTTATAATAGATGCAATGCTAGTAATGACAGCAGTGCATGAAAAATTATAACATAGTTGGTGATGAATTTCTAAATGTGACTTGATAAATTTTAAAATCTTGGAACTGAAGAGAAACCCACATAATTTTACTAAAATTAGACTTATTAGATCTAAAATAAGAAAGAAGTTATACATATGTGAGACACATACATATGATTGATTATTATAAATGACAATGGAGATATTGGAGTGGTAGATAGCTTCTGCCTTAAGAAAAAACACTAAAGGAACAAACAGTCAAGAAATATGCCTCAGAGTAGTACTTTTCAGTGAAGCAAGGAGGGCCTTAGAATGATGTGATATGTCTACCTACAATGATCAGAATCATGCAAGCAATAATAAAAAGAGCCATGGTGAAGCAGTGGTTAAAATGCAGTATTGCAGGCTAACTCTGCTGATTGCCAGCAGTTCAATTCTCACTGGCTCAAAGTTGACTCAGTCTTCCACCCTTCCGAGGTGGGTAAAATGAGGACCCAGATTGTTGGGGGCAACATGCTGACTCTGTAAACCTTTTAGAGAGGGCTGTAAAGTAGTATATAAGTCTAAGTGCTATTGCTTAGTTGTAAATGCTCCAACACTGGGAGTTTTTAAGAGATTGGACAACCATTTATCTGAAGTAGTATAGGGTTTCCTGGCTAAGCAGGAGGTTGGACTAGAAGACCTCCAAGGTCCCTTCCAACTATTCTATTCTATTCTATTCTATTCTATTCTATTCTATTCTGTTCTGTTCTGTTCTGTTCTGTTCTGTTCTGTTCTGTTCTGTTCTGTTCCTATTCCTATTCCTATTCCTATTCTATTCCTATTCCATTGTTGACATGCTATTCCCTTTCCCTGTGACATGCTATGGAAGTGAAGATTGGACTTTGAAAAAGGATTGAAGGCACTTTTGAATGATGGTGATGGAGGAAACTCCTGAGAATACTATGTACAGCCAAGAAAACAAACAAATGGATCAACAGTCAAATAATCGAGAATTCTTATTTTGGACAGAAAAAAAACCCCAGTTCAGATTATCCTATTTTGGACACATTATGCAGAAACCTAGTTTTCTAGAAAAGGGAAAAGTAGAAGGGAAGAGAAAAACCGTATGACCAGCAGCAAGATGGATAGGCTCAGTAATAGTGGTTATGAATGCACCATTGAAAGTCCTGAAAGAAGAGGTTAGGAACAGATGGAATCATGGAAAAGATCAGTGACTGACTACTATATCAAATCAATATTAATTCTTAGTGGCCACATTTTTGATCAGTCTCCAGCCTTGCCTTCCAACAGTGTATCCATTGTCATAGTAGTAATCAGTTTCATCCAGGATCAGAAGGATCAGAACATTAAAAAAAAAGATAAAACTGTGTGAATGGTGTATATGCAAAGCCATTGTTTGACTGCAATCTGAACTCCATCTACAAATCGGTGGATTTCTGAAACCCGTTTTTCATTTAGAAAGGTGGGGAGGAGAATAAGAAATGGGATATATAGCAATTGCATGTCTTTTTCACCAAGATAGAGAAATTATATTTATTGAGAGTTGGCAGTATTCTGATTCATTTGGGAGTAGGGGGGGAAGGGGGAGAGAGAGAGAGAGAGAGAGAGAGAGTATGCCCTCAATTTCACTGCACTGCACTAGTGTTCATTCAGCTGATGAAGTTCTCAACTAAAAGGGCAATGTAGACTTTGTTCTAAGTTCCTATTGGAATGGAAAAGCTGACAGGGGAAAACTTACACAAAGGATATTGTGCTGTGAAAGTTTGTTCAAAGCGACACTTGTCAGATCTCTTCGAAATGAAATTGAAAAGGAAAAACCAATTTTCTTTGAGGACAAAGTTCATCTCATTTGGTGTGCAGCACCTGTCTAATTTTCCTCTGCGTAAAAGAAATCATGACTAGGAAAATTTGAAAACATAGTTTATACCACCGTGGGTATATATCAAAATGTTTAATTCATCCCAGTCTAACATTTCCAGGCAGTAGAAATGAATTTCCTTCTGTTTGAAACTGTGATAAATACCTGTTTGGATGGAAATTATTGCACTTGTATTCTTCTCTCTTCCTGAATGTCACTTAAGGGCAATAACGTATAAAAATCTAACATTTCTGGAAGGAGAAAAAAGTTTGTTTTTTAATAGCTGTTTTACCAATAATGTCAACAAATGAAATCCAGAAAGAAATTCAGACTATCAGCCTGTGTCAACAGAGGTAAATAGCATGCTTTTTCATATATATGACATAAGACAGTCACTAGGACTAGAGGTAATCTGAATATTCATTTGGACAATTGTAAGAAAAATTAAGCAGTTATAGTTGTTGTTGTTGTTTTCCTGGCTTTTAACCCTTTATTTACAGCTGATCACAACCAAACCAGTAGCTTTTCGAATATCTTCCAGCCATTGTAATATTTTGTTTCTGGATCAATGTTCCAACTGAGAACTAGTGTCTCTTTCAGTGGCTTAAGTGCTGGATAGGAGCAGAAAGACCCAGTTCCAGCCCTCCCTGAAGTCAGCTGAGTCACCTTGTCTTAGTCACTCTCTCTCAGATCTAATCTGTGTCAGGTTATTTTATTATTATTATTATTACTGAGATTCATATACCACCTCAAAGTGCAAGCACTCTCTAAGCGGTTTACACCAGTAAGCAATGTATATTTATATTGCCCCCAACAATCTGAGTCCTCATTTTACCTACCTCGGAACCAGTAGTGGGTTCCTACCGGTGCGCTCTTGGCTCTCCATCGCCGCCGAGCCGAAGAAGCTGGCGGCGTTCGTGGCGCAGGGCTTTCCCCGCCCGCTTTCCCGGGATGCCGGGATGCCGCCATTTGCGTTCTTCTGCCCTCTGCGTAAGCGCTGCTTGCGCAGAGGGCAAAAGAACGCAAATGGCGGCGTCCCAGCATCCCGGGAAAGCGGGCGGGGGAAGCCCCCACGCCGCGAACGCCGCCAGCTTCTTTGGCTCGGCGGCGACGGACAGCCAAGAGTGCACCGGTAGGAACCCACTACTGCTCGGAAGGATGGAAGGCTGAGTCAACCTTGAGCCAGTGAGATTTGAACTGCTGACCTGCGGATCACAGTCAGCAAAAGTGGCCTGCAGTACTGCACTTTAACTGCTGTGCCACCTCGGCCCATCACAGTTCCACAACATCATGGTTCCACAACAAGATAGCTTATAATACCTTCCCCCCATCCTGTTTTGCATCATGCGTAGATAAAGAGAGTCCTGCAAAACAAATGGACCTTAAGGGACAAAGGAGCAAAGGGATAAGGGACAAAGACTAATGCAATAGCAATAATGTTTATCATTGCAACCAATTGAAGATATATAGGCAAAAGAAATGGAATGCTAAATGATTTTTCCATTATTCTGAACTTTGGATACTACATACTGTACATTAAACCCAAGATTTTGGTTAAAGAGCTGTACACATGAATGAAATTTATTGCTAAGTCCCTTCCCCACTAATTGACCTTACAGCTAATTCTAAGTGATGTATTATATGTAAGTTTGTTTCTGTATCACTTTTTGTGATTTTTTGTTGTTGTTAGGATATTACGCTATCTTTCCAGTCCAAAATTATTCCAAGAATTTTTGTAGTGATGTGTTCAGAACATTAAATTAATAGCCACTTTGGAAAATTTAGTTCATAAAACAAGTTCAAACCTATTATATCAGAAACATGGATATTTACATTTTCGGAGCATCATATTTTACCCCAAAATGACTGCAGGAAATTTTTTGTAAGTGTTCTAATTTTTTAGACTCAATTCTGTTTGGTCTTGAAAAACTCATTTCCCCCAATCTCTGCCTTTTTTGCTATTATTTTGCAAATTGCTATTTTGCAATTTGCAAAATAATTGCTATTTTGCTATTTTGCTATTTTTTAACAATTTTCCCAATTGTTAAATTCAGAAGTAAAAGGTTTATATTTGCATAGGACTTCTTTTATATCCAGTACTTGCTTTCTTATAGTACAAAGTAATTAACTGTTACAATTGGCTTTGAAACATTTGGCATTAATATATAAATAGAATTATATCTACCTCTAAATATCCTTCTAGCTTTTAAAAGTCAAATTAAATATTATAAATTCTTTCTGTGAGCTAGTTAGGAAGATTATCTTTAGGATTACAGTATTTACTCCAAAATACGAGGGTAAAGCAAAAACATATATAGATTTTTCCTAGGACGATCTGTCCCCTAACTCGATTGTTCCTGTCTTCCAATGGTGTACCCATTGGCACTGCAACTGAGTCCATTCACTTAATTTTAATACGAGTTTATCTTCTTTTAACCTGCATACTGAACAGAACACAACAACAGAGATGGAAGGGACCAAGGAAATCTTTTAATTCAACACCCTGCTCAAACAGGAAACCCTATACCATTTCAGACAAATGATTGTCCAATCTCTTCTTAAAAACTTCCAGTGTTGGAGCATATACAACTTCTGGAGGCAAGTTGTTCCACTGATTAATTGTTCTAACTTTCAGGAAATTTCTTCTTAGTTCTAGGTTGCCTCTCTCCTTGATTAGTTTCCATCCATCGCTTCTTGTCTTGCCCTCAGGTGCTTTGGGGAATAACTTGATTCCCTCTTCTTTGTGCCAACTCCTGAGATATTGGAAAACTGCTATCATATCACCCCTGGTCCTTCTTTTCAAGAATTTTTAAAAAATAATGCTGGTCTTCTTCTTAATCTTTTCCCTTCCATCTTTTTCATCTATATACAGTAGGTTTCTCCTACAGAACTAGGGCTGACATAATGTATTCCAAGTATGATAAGTTGAGCCTGATCATTTATGCCTTGAGGGAGACCATTTCTCAGCTAGCCATGATTGACACAATCAAAAACCTTTCTATAACTAATAAAACACATTGACTTCTTGTTGGCATTCTTTGGCTTTCTTAATTAACCAACATGCATCAGCAATAATATCTCATGGTCCTTGACCTTTTCTTTCTTTCTTTCTTTCTTTCTTTCTTTCTTTCTTTCTTTCTTTCTTTCTTTCTTTCTTTCTTTCTTTCTTTCTTTCCTGTTTTATAATTGTATTGATTTTTTCATAAACATAGCAAAAACAAATGCAAACTAAATCAGAAAAAAGAGAAAGTGCAGAAAAAAGAAACACAAAAGGAAAAGGGAAAAGAAAAAGGCATTAAAGACAATAATAAAGAAGTAGCTTCCAACCTTTATCACATCAATAGCAATAACAATAGCACTTAGACTTATGAATAAGACAATCTGGGTCTTCATTTTACCAACCTTAGAAGAATTGAAGGCTGAGTCAACCTTAAGCCGGTCAGGATTGAACTCTGGCAGTGAGCAGAGTCAGTCTGCAATACAGCATTCTAATCACTGCACCATGGAGCATAAACTAATTATAATTTTTAACCTATTTTTAAAATTACAAATAAGAAAAATCTCTTCTCCCATAGCCTAATTTTTATCAGTACACAATCCAGAACTCATCATATTTTCAGTCCTGGGTCAGCAAAAAGTAAACTAGAAGTTACCAGAAATAACAAACCAATAATTTTTTCCTGATGAAATTTCCTCCACTGGCACTTTTCCCTTTACATACTGTATATAAGGAATATAGTAAACTCTGGAGAATCACAGTCAGTATATTTTTTTTATATGAACTGGAATGTATCAGATAAGATTCTAACTAATGTGGCAGAATCCAGCCAGATGCCTGTAGGAGGCTCATAGCAGGACCTAAGATTGATATCCTTCTTCAATTGTTGATGTACAGTGACTGTTATTTAAAGCTTGCTGCTTGTGCTTAAGGAGGTAGAATATAGCTGTCAGGATGTATTGCCCATAACAGCTCTATCTTATCTGAACTGCTCCATTCTCTTTTCAAAAATGTCTAAATTGGTGGTTAGCATCAAATCTTATATAGTTTAATTTATAGCATTAAGTTAAATTATAGATTTCCGCAGTTTAATTCATTAGAATGCTGATGTAGAAAAAATGGTTAATTTTGGGTTAAGGTAGCTTTTTCTGTCCCTACTGAATAAATTAAATTTGACTTCTAGAACCTACTTTATATAGTATTTATTTTGCAGCACATTAATGAATGGTAATGTCTGTGGTTAATAGTTCCATTGATTCTGCCCCAAATTAGTTATTAGCCTATCTGCTATGTGATGTGCAGAAGTCTCCTACCAGGCAGGAAAGTTATCATGCTTTCAACACACTTATCACTATTCTTTCCATGTTACTAATTACTATGAACACAGTTGCCTAGGGACAACTGATGTTTAATCACTAGCTATTAACATATTAGAACTAGCTTTCCACCAGAGGAAGGAATTACTACCCAGTGTGAACAAGTTCTGAGATAAATGAGTCTTAGAAAGCAAAAGTTCTGGACTATTTTTTGAATACACTTCATCATTATTTGCCTGTAGAAATCTGTGTGCATGTGGATATGTATATGTGTAAATTATGTTCCTTCCTTCCTTCCTTCCTTCCTCCCTCCCTCCCTCCCTCCCTCCCTCCCTCCCTCGTAAATGTATGTTCTATTATGATTCATGCAGTGATCCATCATGTAATAATTTTCCCATCCTTCCTTGAACAATATACAATATATAGAATATTGCACAATATACAATGAACAGAATATACAGCTATAGAACTGAACAAGATGTCACACATGTACATATACATACCCTACACATATCCTACAGACTTACTTTTGAGTGTTTTTCTAAGAGAATGGTATCAATAACAGATCAAGTTTATCACTAATTAGAGAACAGCTGAATTGGCTTGAAAACTGGTACTGTATTCATGCACAGTGCTGGGCAAAATTATTTTAAGCAATATTTGCATCCCATCAACTTTTGGGAACAGCTGCATCTTTCATTTAATTGTGTAAAAGCTGTCTCCGTAATCCATTGCCTTTGGATTCTCCCCACTCTCCACTCCTTTCCTCTCCAAAATATAATTGGCTTGTGCTCTTGGGACAAAAAATATTTCTCTTTGCATGGGTATTGCTATTAGATAGACCTCACCATCCACACATTCAGTATTCCCAGTGGAATGCTTGTGGGACAATGGCCGCAATAAGGAATGTGCTGAAGCATTCCTTCTACTTCCCAAATAGTTTTGTTTTCACTTCGTGGTTTTTATTATCATTTTCTCCCCCCGTACTTATATGACGTGAGAGAGAGCCAGCCTGAAACCAACTGTAACAAAGCAGCCAGGCTCATTGATAGGAAGGATAGGAGACAAGTATTGCATTCAAACTCATTTCAGTGATTAAAGCCATGGTTGCTTCCTATCCTGGCTTGCATTGCACAAAATGTCAGTAAACTGGCATCCCAGCAAATAGGTTAAGCCTCTGTTTAGTTTGCAGATTGGCAAACAGGCGAAGATCACTGGAATTTCAATTATTAGTGATCCAATGGGCCCCTGTGGGTATGAAAAAGGCAAATATGTATTCAGTCTTGGAAAGCGCAGTGGCATTAGAGCATTTGTTTGGAACGATTTGATGTTTGAAAGGATTTGTGATGGAAATGAAGTTGGCAAATATCATCCTATCATTTGTTCCCCACACCCCCTTGGGCCTGGTAGCCTCTTCAATTTTTCACAAACCCTCTAAGGGAACCTTAAGTGAGTCACAAAGTTGTCAAATTTATCTTTCTTGTTCAGATGGAAGCATTTATGAATCATTATACTTGAGAGAATGAGTGGCGTCATTAAGAATACCATATTTCAACTTTAATGAAATAATATATTCTAGACAAGAGAATAACAAGGTGATGTGTCACATATAATACAACATTTGTTTGTGTTCCGCTATCACCTTGAAAGTGTTAATCAGTTATGTTTCCTTTGTACAATCCCACCCAGAGCTCCGTAGACATAATTCTGCATTTCAAATATCAAGTTTTTGCCACTTCAGTCAGTGTTGTGGTCTGAGGTGACAATAGTCTGCCATTGATCAAGGCCTGGCCATGAAACTGATATATGCTAAATGAAAGCAAAAGGTTCTATCAGCTAAATAACTATGGGCATTTCTGTCACATATAGTTCAAGTGATCTTCCTTCACAATTCCCTCTTTCGATAAGAATTCAAAAGATATCCCAAACCATCCCAAGCCAACACAGAGCGTTCTGGCACCTTGCTACAGCAGGATTCCTATTTACTATATATATTTGCTTGCTTGCCATTCTGTTTCTGTTTTTCATGCCAAAAAGTAACAAGAATATTGCTGTAAAGCTCCATTTTCTACTGAATGCTGTCCACACCATCTGCCACTGTTTCCCACTGCCTGGTGCCACTACTACTATGTATTGCTATTCCAGCCTAAGCATCCAATCCTGGATATTTTAAATAGTTTGCTTTCCTGGCTGAGCTGAATACAACACAAGCAAAAATAAGATTTGTCTGGGGAAATGAGGATACAGAATCATAAGCAAAATATGGGAATAATCTTTGCCATAAAAGCTATCCATCTCTCCCTCCCTCCCTCTCTCTCCCTCCCCCATACACACACAAATGTACAAACAGTGATTTAAAATGTTTTATTCTGACTTTTTTGCCAAAAGTTATTTACCGGTATATAATACAATATAAACAAAATGATCCAAGTAAAAGAAAGGAATTTTAAGTATCTTCCTTGAAATGAGTGGGGTGAGAAATCTTAAAAGATTTTTATCAGAGATTATTACTTATCTTATTAAGTCAATGGCATTGAAAAATAAAACAAAGCAAATCATACCATTGGATAATTTATTATTTATAATTCACAGTGATGGATAGTATCAATTTATCCATTGCTAGTTCACTGTGATGTAATGTAGTCTGTTTGGATAGATCGTGCCATTTTATTCCCATAATGGCAGACTTCTTTCATATTGCCCTTTGTCCCTTATCACATGTAGATTCATCTTAACCAGCATAAATTCTCATTTTTATTACTATTTTGCCAAAGCCTTCTGCCCTCAGTACCTTAAATAGTGAAAGAATTGTTTTGCAATTCATCATTACTGACAGCTTATATAGAAGTGCTTAAGGCTGATTTTACTTATCCTGAGCCTTGAAGTAAATAAGGCTGAGATGCAACTATTACATAACCAGCAAGTCAAACTACTAGTATACTCAAGGTATTCCTAAGGTGCTTAGGAAACAGGAAAGACTCACCTGAAAGAGCAACTTGAAATTCGCATGTAGATAGGGAAACTCCTTGTGTTGCTGATCTTGAGATCACATGATTGTCAAGATCACGTACTTCTAAACTTTGGAAAAAACTTTGGATATTGATGCAATATCTCAGCTTGAACTTTCTTTAGCTCTTCCATCTACCCAGTAGTTCTGTTGGCATAAGATATAGACAATTGGTGCATTTCTTCAAATTATCTCTTTGTGTCACTGCAAATTGGAGATTTATTGTAAGAGAAACTTTGCAATCAAGTATCCTGACCTGTTCTGCTTATGGACTATTCTCTGTTTGAAAATTCACTTGTTCACGTTGTTGTTCTTTTGGTTCTAGATTTTTCTTCTAGGGATTTTATGATTTGGGGTAGTTACTTTTGCATCTGTACATGCAAATTTTTAGCTTCTATGATTTATATTTCATCTTACCTAAGACATCTGTTTTGATAGTTTGTCCATTTAAAAACATATTATTCTACCATCTCTATGTTTTCATGAACTGATTTTATAAAGTTTCTAATAAATATACATTTTAAAAAACTATTAAAAAGCTACTTCTGGCTCAGATGACTACACTTAGACAACTTAATATGTTCCAGAAACTATGTATTTTTGTTGCTGAGCGGCATCTCTCCAAATGTATATTCTCATGTTTTATGGTAGTTGGGTTTCTGAAACAGCACCTGGATAAATGTGCTAGTTTATCTTTGGATTTTTTCCTAACTTAGTATCCAGAAATGAAATGAAGGCAACTAGTGATAAGAGGGAATTTAGAAGAGGAACAATTTCTTTGCTTTCTTGTGTACATGAAAAGAATAACACTTAAACAGTATGTGCAAATTATGAAATGATATCTGTTAATATAGTAAATCTGATTAGCATAAATTTTAAATTTGAGCACTGCAGCTGGCTGCATTGAGAAACAAGAGACATGAGAGACAATCTCTTACCCCACTAATAGCCAAATACAGTGCTCCAGAGTGTCTGTGCTAACTTATTATTGATATTACACATTAGCAAACAAATACTAAGTACTGGTTTTTGGATAGTAAATGCACAGCCAAAAATCTAGGAAGCTAATTTTTCTGAAGTTTAATGAAGAAGCTGTGCATTTTCATTATTCTAATCCTCAGCCATAAGCCAACTTACAGCCTGAACTTTCAAATAGGTGAACAATGCACTGGAAAATATTTCACTATTTGACAAATCAAGCCTAACAAATCTTTTATTCTAGGATATGAACTTATTAAGTGAATTTGTCAAGTAGTTTTCTAAACAAGCAGATATTATGCTTTCATACTGAAATACATTATGGTCAAAGTAAGAAACCCTGTCAGAGCATGAACTGGATGATCAATAGAGTATAAGATAAACATTTTGATTGGCATGTTATTCACATTTTTAGTCTAACAATTACTTGAAAGAGAACAAATGTATGGAGTATTGTGCAAGTAAATTTTAGCGCAAAAGTTATACTGGGTGCAAAACATTCTTGATTTAAAATCCTTTGAGATTGGAGATTGTTCTCAGCATTCTGGAAATATTTTTAACTTATAGTGGGACCAAAGCAGAAATATCTGTACTTCTTTCTGGGTTGAATCTTTACACACAAATGTGTCTATCATGGGCAATCACTTTTTCCAAATGATTAGTTTTAAGTCTACTTGTAACATTGTAAGTGGGATCATGAGCACTAACAATTGTTTGAAATAAGATTCTATAAATTGGGCTGTCTATGTATGTCAGGGTATGACTTCCACCATTCCTATTCTGAATGATTCATGACAATATTGTTGAAAATATGAAGAAGATATTATGCATGCATCAGGTCAGAGAAAACTACTGTAAATCATAAAATAGGCCTGTACATGAGATATAAATTCCATTCTCCTTTGCATTTGTATTTATTAGACAGTATATTAAAATAATCAGTATAAAAGAAATGGTATTAAATTATGTTGCTGTTTTGGAAAAAGGCTTTGGGATATTACTGAGGCAAGATCTTGATTAAAAGTACTCCTCAACTTATGACCATCCATTTAGTGACAGTTCGAAGTTATGATGGCACTGAAAAATGTGACTTGCAACAAGTCCTTGCATTTACAACCATTGGAGCATTCCCGTGGTTACATGATTGTGATTCAGGCACTTGGCAACTGTCACGAATTTACATCGTTATCATCATTTGCAACCTTCCTGGTTGGCTACTGATAAGCAAAGACAGTGAAGAAGCTGGGTTCATTTAGTATTGTTTGCTTAATGACCATACCAAAAAAAGTAAAACCAGGCATGACTTACTTTTTTTTTCCAATTTTTTTTATTTTTTCCTCCACCACTTTTACAATTCAATAGACATATACCTTAAAATGTTACAATAAAAAACACAATTTTACATTTATAATCCATAATTCAAAAGTCAATATCTTATACAAACGCTTACATCATTGATTATCAGTCTGTTCTACTTTTATTTCCTATCGCACTCCCCTCTCTCTATCTCCATCATCTCCTCCTACTTTCTTACTCCTTCACTCCTCCTTTGCTCTCTCTACTCCTTCTCTTCCTCCACTTCTACTTCCTCTTACACTCTCTTTGCCTTCCCCTGAGTACTTTTTTGTGCTAAATCCTCTTATATTTGACAGGCTGATGACACAATCTCAAAATTAGACTCATCTCATCTCTTCTTAAGAATTTTTTTCCCCTTATTATTATTGTTATATCATTTCTTTATATATAGTACTTTATTCTAGGTATATGCTGCTAACTTCATCTTACCTAGGCATGACTTACTTAATGACGGCACCACTTAGTGATGTAAGTTCTGGTCCCAACTGTGGTTTAAGTTCAGGACTTATCTGTATTCTGTGGCTCTCATGCTCCAAATAGCTTTCATTTGTGCTACATGTACAATTTTCAGGGAATACTGCTTGCATTTGAAGGGAACAATAGTGAAAAGTGTGTGTATCAAGAATGAATTAACATGCTATTGGCTGATGCTTAACAGGTTATCACAGTGACATGAAAAATTGCCCTGATTCTTTCGGTTCAGGCATGGTAATCATATATGAAGGAATATCTTCTCTGCAAATTAAAACATAATACAAGAGAATTATGGGAGACAGAAATGGGTTCATTGAGGTTTGTACGCCCCCCCCCCCCTTTAGTTGCACCTTCCTTTAATTATTATATGATGTCTCCAAAAATGTCAGGTCTCTATTAGAGAGATCTGCTTTAGAGAACAGTTGAGTGAACCTGCTGGTTTAAAATTGTTTTCTTTTCTTTTTAAAATTTTTATCCAGTCACGTGCCTCCCCTACACCCAACATGTCATTACATTACAGTTTAGAGACCAAATTTAATGAACTGCAAGAACATAGATAGATATTCAGGATGGCAACTGCAATTTATAAAGAATGTGTTAAAATACTCATACAGATTATATTTAATAGACTTTGGCAGCATAGCCATGGAAGATATCTAATGTAATTCACTCTTTAAAGTTGCAATTTCAGACTTCATAAAGTTGGTACCTGCATATATGTTTGCATTAATAATGCTTATCACTAAAACATAAGTTTTATGATAGCTTAACAAGATTTTAATGTGCCATTGTCTTTCTCATATAAGGGTAGTATTCACTGTTACTTCTTTGTACTTATTCAGGCGATGTCGCTTGGAATTCAGATTTTCATTTCCTGAAATTTGCTATGATGATAAACCGATTCCAAAGGTATATTTTAGATAACCAAATTCAAGAAATCTTCTTCATTGGTCCTGAGTAATTTAACATAGCAATGATCCTAGTCCATATAATCTCAAATATTCATATATTTATTTCTATATTGCATCATTTACTAAGGAGTCCTGAAAGTTCACAATAAAAACAATACAATATTAAAATTCCCATAAAACAGATTCAACATTCATGGTAGCTATAAAATCAGTTCAAACAATAGTTCCCATAAAATATAATACTGGACCCATTATGCAACTCACACAGATAAGACCAATCAGCAGTAATGAAATGCTTGCCATCACTGGGAAAACTGCATTGGCCACTTTGTTATCTTAACATTGAAGGGCTACATCTGCTTTCTAAGGATTATGCTGTTCCATTGGACCAATTATGTTTCTCAACCTTGGCAACTTTAAGATGAACTCATCTTCCAGAGTTCCATAGCTAGCCAGGCTCAATTCTGGCAATTGATGTCTACATATCTTAAAGTTGCCATGGTTAAGAAACATTACATTAGACTGAAGCTGCTGCCTAGTAACAGCACTTCCTGACCTCAGCCCTGCTTAGTTCATGAAAGCTAAGGGGGGACACTAACAATACCCACTGAGCTGCTCTGATTATATGAGTTGGTTGCAGTTGGACAAAGCAGTCCTGCAGATACTAGGTTCCAACTTGGGTTGCATAGTGTTGTGCTGTGAATTGTACCTAGACATGTATGTACAATTGGTGCACAGCAATAAACAGGCCACAAGCTGTTTGCATCAATTGCAATTTCTAGGTGGTCTTTAGTGGCAGCTCCACTATTATTTCTCTTTCATATAGATCTATTTATTACACAATCATAGAACTAACAGGAAGATTATACCCAATGCTGTCAGTACAGGTAGTCCTCGACTTATGATCACAATTGAGCCCTAAATTTATGTTGCTAAGCGAAACATTTGTTAAATGAGTTTTTGCCCCCATTTTATGATCTTTCTTGCCATTCTTGCAGATGTTAATTTGGCAACATGGTTGTTAAGTGAATCTAGTTTCCCCATTGACATTGCTTGTCAGAAGATCGCAAAAGGGGAGCACATGACCTTGGGATGCTGCAACCATCATAAATATGAACCAGTTGCCAAGCATCTCAATTACAGGGATGCTGTAGTTACAAGGGTGTAAAAAGGGTGCTGTAAGAGTGAAAAATGGTCATAAGCCATTTTTCAGCACTGTTGTAACTTCAAACAGTCACTAAATGAACTGTTGTAAGTCGAGGACTACCTGTACCCAATAGAAGATTTCTCCTTATTGCCTGAATCTGCTCTGGAAAATGGGGATATATTTGTAACAGATGTGGGAGTGCATGGAAGAACAAATGGAAGAAGAAGTCTTGACATGGCTGCTAAATATTGCTTTCATGATGTTGGGTAGAAGTTAAATGATACACTGTAGACCAGGGATCTCCAACCTTGGCAACTTTAAGACTTGTGGACTTCAACTCCCAGAATTCCACAGCCAGCAAAGCTAACAAAGCTGGCTGTGGAATTCTGGGAGTTGAAGTCCAAAAGTCTTAAAATTGCCAAGGTTGGAGACCCCTGCTGTAGACTATCTTGTTGAATTCAGGGTTAGATAAGATCAGAGTGATTGATTAATAAAACCATGGTCAACTTCCTATAAATTATACCTTGCCAACCTACATTGCCAAATGGTGAAAATAAGATTCCTGCTCTATTTGTTGGAGGAATTAATATGCCTATCCTTGACAGTTGGAATTTCATCTGATTAAGAGCTAGAGAAACAATTCTTATTAATAAAAGGTTTATTTTATGAAATATATGGAGGATAGATAGATAGTCTCCATCCCGGCTAATTATATTATTTCTGATGTTAATCAAAAGAGCAAGTATGCTTGGAAAAGTAATGTATTGGACAGAGAACAGGTAGAGCAAGTTATAAAGATACAGTATTTAGAAGAAATTCCCATGATCTTTGTGGTCAGTAGATAATGAGGTGCTGAGGATCAGCATCTGAAATCAGATTTCCAAAACTCCTTCTCACTTCTTCTCTTTTAAGGAATTCTAAGTTGATCTCTGAGCAAACAGATTGCCATAAATAAGGATGTATGTCCATCTGTTGTTTTAAAGCAGGGGTCAGTTTTAGCCTGCACGAAGCCCTCCTTAACAAGCATATGGTTCAACTTCTTGTCCTCAGCTCTAAGTGATTGCTTTAGGCTGTGAACGTTCTTCTGAAGCTTGCACACTAGGTCATTTTTCCTTGGTTCTTCAAGGTTCTATATATAGATGTCTTCCCCGATTTCTCTGTACAAGAATGCTGTTTTCACATCACTTTGTTTCTTTCTGCTGCTACCTTAATCCAGTGTTCTGACTGAAGTATGTTTGACCATTAGTGCAAAAGTCTCATAATAATGAGTGGTGGGGTTTTTTTGCCATTTTTTGAATATATCCTTTAGCCATCAATCTTTAGGGCTTTAGGTTCTCGATTTTACCTCTGGCTTCATATTTTACCTTGAAAAAACACTTTTATCTCAGCATTTTCTTTCTTATAATTCAATGAGTTTTGACAGCAGTATCTGGTGGTCAAAAAATGTGAATTACTACCATGTAACTTTGGTTTTTGAATTCTTGTGGATCAGGATTTTACCATCTTTGTTACTGCATGGTTTTGCACTGCTGCAAACAGAGCCTGTGTACAATTTGGAGGACCTTCTGGACTCACAACTCCTGCTGAAAAAAGGCAGTCAAGACTAGAAATTTTGTTGCTAATTGGACCTTTCCTAAATCAAAGGGACCTATTCATGGCCACTCATGTCACTTCCTGGTTAAACTACTTCAGTGCACTCTACATGGGGCTGCCCTTGATGAATAGGAGGAGCCGAGGTGGCGCAGTGGTTAAAAGCAGCACTGCAACCTACTTCAGCTGACTGCTAGTTCAGCAGTTCAGCTGTTCAAATCTCACCGGCTCAAGGTTGACTCAGCCTTCCATCCTTCTGAGGTCGGTAAAATGAGGACCCAGATTGTTGGGGGCAATATGCTGAACTCTGTAAACTGCTTAGAGAGGGCTGTAAAGCACTATGAAGCGGTATATAAGTCTAAGTGCTATTGCTATTGCTAATATCTAGAATTTTCAATGGGTGCAAAATGCAGCAGCACAATGCAGTGTTTCTGGTACAATGCACATCACACTTCTGCTTCTGGAGCTGCATTAGTTACCAATTTGTTGCTGGGTCCAATTCAAAGTATTGATATTCATCTTTAAAGCCCTTCATGGAATGGGACCAAGTTATTTGAGGGACTGCTACTTCCTGATTTCATCTGCCTGACCTATCAGATCCATCAGAAAGGGCATGCTGCAGATTCTGTTATCTAGGGAGCTACATTTGGTGAGCCTAAAGCAGTGGGAATTTTCTGCTGTGGCACCTGCATTATGGAATCTTCTCTCTCCTGAGGTGAGGTTGGCCTTTTTACAGTTGAGCATCTGAAGGTCCCTCAAGACCTGGATATGCCAGGGCAGCCTGGGAACCCCTAGGAAATGAGTGAGCTAGTGAGATGGCCCTTATGTTTTCAGTTATCATTCTTTCTCTTTCATAGAAGTTTTTACTCCTAATCTTGTTGGATGAAGTGATTAGAGGTAGTCCTCAACTTACAACCACACACGAGTCCAACATTTCTGTTGCTAAGCAAAGCAATTAAGTGGGCCATGTCCCATTTTATGACCTTTGTGCCGTAGTCATTAAGCAAATCACTGCAGTGGTTGAGTGAATCATGTGGTTGTGAATCTGGCTTCCTCCACTGACTTCGTTCGTGGAAAGCTGGCTGGGAAGGTTACAAATGGTGATCACATGTCCCTGGGACAGAGCAAACCATCATAAATACATGCTGGTTGCCAAGTGTCTGAATTTTAATCACAGGACCATGGGGATGCTGCAACAATTGTAAGTGTGAGGACCAGTTGTAAGTCATTTTTTTCAAGTGCTGTTGTAACTTCAAACATCAGTAAATGAATGGTTGTAAATTAAGGATTACCTGAAGTGTGTTTCAGGAGAATATAATCTGAGGAAGGACAAATGAAGCAGATCTTAAACACTTTAATACAAAACAACAGTCCATAATTATCAATATTCCAAAAGGTAACACAAAGCTCAAAAGTGTCCAAATGAGGAGATTAAAGAAAAGTCAAGAAGATAACAATGATTGCACAGGTAAAGTTCTTTGTGAGTATTGCACATGCATGACACATGCATTTGTGTTGCACATGCATGACACATGCATTTGCTTCCTTAGGACGGATAAGGACACATCCTAACATCAAGAAAGTAGAATATTTCAGAATGTGGGGTTCATCACAAACAGGGTGTGGAAGAAAACTGGACTCAAGTCATATAAGATCTTAATAGACAATAATAAGCATGCTGAATCATATCCGAAAACAAATTGATAGGCAATTTAATAAAGATGTAAAATGAAATGGCTCACTGGTTAACAAGCTGGCAACTGCCTTTTGTACTGGGTGTAACTTTGATGGATCATCAAGGCTAGCCCCATGGGAAGCAAACTGCATGGCCCAATTGCCAGATAACAACCACATTGGTAAATGTGGGAGGTCATTACTAGTACTTCCTACTCAAGAAAACAAAGCAGAGATGAAGGATTCTGAGATTAGCAAGGAGAAAGAAGCGGAGCAAAGATGAAATTCCCGAGTCTATATTTTACTACATTTTATGGTCAGTACATTATGGATGCTTGGATGCTGCAACAAAAGTCAACAATCCAACCGTATCACTCCAAAATTTTAAGAAATCCAATATAATCTTTCTTATAGCAGATCACCGAAATCACATAAGCAATAGCTCTTTCCCTGTGTTGTTCCCCAGCAACTGCTATTAAATTACTAGGTGAAGGATCTAAGTACTAATATTAGAATAGCAGCATAATGAAATGGAACAAAAGAAAGGGAAGCAGAATCATCTGAAAAAGTGGAGAAGTGTAGAGAGATAATAAGATAAACAACAAATCCTGGAGGAAAGGAGGGGACGGATACTACCTAGCTATTTTTTTTTCCTGAGCACCTCTTTGTCTTTCTTTCTTCTGAAATAGAAGCAAGATAAAATTGTGCTTGTTTGTTACTGAACTGACTTGGATGGCTATATCTTCTCCTCTTTCTCTTTCTCTTCCTCTTCCTCTTCCTCTTCCTCCTCCTCCTCCTCCTCCAAAAGGAACATGCCAGGATTGTTTTGAGGTGTTTACTGTGTACTCAAATCGCTTTTGAAAATGACTGAAAACTGTCAGCATCTCTTTGTCTATTTGGAACATTTAGAAGCCCCTATTTCTCAACATAGTAAGAACTGGGATAACTCATTTTAAGCAAATAATGTCCTCTTTATAAAAAAATATTCATGGATCAAAGAAATATAGTGTTGCAATTTTAGACCGAGACACTAATCTGTGTGGAAAGTGATTCTTTTCAGCTTATGTTGGATAAGAAATCTTTTATGATTTACAACCCCCAGGAGCTTAAAATGGTCCTGTAAGAGATATCTCTTCTGAGCTTTTTCTCATCACTTCCAATATAGAACCGCCAAACCTCTGGCCAAATTGTCGTTCCTGCATGTTTTGTATTTTTCATGGGTTGAGAAACCTCCTTCCCAACCTGAAATCTTTCCTGTTTATCCCCCTGGAAACAAAGCTCAGTTTTCTGCCTGGGTTTATGAAAAAAACATAATATAATTGTCCCTGGAAAGGCAATCTTTCAAAAATTGGAGGAATGAAGTAACTCTTTTCCTCCACCTCCTCCTCCTCCTCCTCCTCCTCCTCCTCCTCCTCCCCTCAAAAAAAATATTAATCAGCTCTCTTACAGAACAAGATTAGTAACTGATATTATGTACGCTCAGAGGGAAAACTGTGGGGGATTGAAACTTGGCAGTGCCAATATAGTAATGTTTAAGTGCCAACTCAATTACAGTTAGGATTCATCTGCCAGTCTTTGCAACACTTTATATTTAATTATTCCAAAGTGCAGTAGGAGTGAGAGGAGTTCTTTGGATTTGCATTCAGTGTGCAGGCTCATGTTTCCTCTGTTTTTCACTTTCTTTCAGTTGTCTTATTGTGTCCATTTTGAAATGAAATGCAGAAGATTGGACACACAGTATTTACGATCAGGGTTTTCTCTTAAGTATTCTCTACAAGCCATTATAAAGTTGTGGCATATCACAAGCATTTTAGTCACACAGTTCTTTACATGGTTATTCAAGAATATTTTTTTAACTAAGCCAATTATTGACTTACTTTATTTATTTATTTATTTATTTATTTATTTGTATTTATATGCCGCTCAACTCCACACGGAGTAACAAGAATTTACTTGTTTACTTGTTACTCCACACGGAGTAACAAGAATACAAAAATACAAATAACATTAATATAAAAAAGCATTTAAAAACAGAGTTAAAAAATAAAGTAACAATTTAAAAAGACACATTCAATCATCCAATCATTTCTTTTCATGGGCCAATATCAATAATCATTCATTGGCCCCAGGCTTGCTGAAAAAGCCAGGTCTTCACGGCTTTTCTGAAGGCCAATAAGGTGGGGACAGTCCGGATCTCAGGGGGTAGTTGGTTCCAGAGAGTAGGAGCCGCCACAGAGAAGGCCCTCATCCGCAGGCCTGCCAGCCGACATTGTTTAGCTGACGGGACCCGGAACAGGCCAGCTCTATGTGATCTAACCGGTCACAGGGAGATATGTGATAGCAGGCGGTCCCGAAGACTTCAATGGGAATTAAGAACTTGTTGGTCTAGTGAGCACAGACATAGATTTTAAGAGTATTTGGTAGATAATCTCATAAAACAGCTATGATAGGGAGGGAGACTTGCCCATTCACAAAAAATATATGGGAGTGATGAGTCGTAATGTGCCAGTTTACCAAAAGGCAAAGTCCTTTCTTCTCTTGTTTATTTTTATCTGTTTTATTCTTTCTTTGGTAGCAAATCACTTTGCACATACATTCACTATGTTTATTTCCTAAGAATGTTTTTGATGTCCATCTGAGACAGAAATGATATTTTAAAAACATGGTGTAATTTGGCTTTTTTGCAACATTACATTTAAATTGATTTACTTATTTAAGTTAATCTAATTTTCAAAATGTCCAATGTGGCAGGAAGACTGTTAAGTATTGAGGGATTGCATCATGCTGGAGTGTCTCTATGAGTCATTCTGGATTCCTGCTGGCTATAAGAACAAGTTTATACAGCTTTATTGGCAGCAATTTGCCATTGTCTTTTTTCTATGGTTGGAAAAGAGTGATTGCTTCAAAATCACCCAGCTAACTTTGTGCTTAAAGCTGAACTAGAATTGATGGCTTCCAAGGTTCTATTAACCACTATCATATATTTTCTTGAGGTACATAGACCCTCTGCCTTAATGACAATGAGTCAGGTCTAATTTAGTATGATGATTATGTGCTATCAAATTGTTGTCCACTCTTAGTGATCACTTAGACAGATAGTGGCCTTGATGGGCCGCCTCTAACCTGGTCCTTTAGCTCTTTCAATGGTGCCTCCCTCACCACTGTAACTGAGTCTATCCACCTTGCTGCTGTCAACATCTTTTTCTCTTTCTTTCCACCTTTTCTAGCATTAGAGTCTTCTCCAGAGAGCTAGGTCTTCACATGATGTTTACAGCATGTAAAAAAAACACCAATAACACATAGATTCAAATACCCTACATGAATTTACTACGAGGCTGTTAAGTAAATCACATCTTACTCAGTGAAATCTAGGAATAACTGCTAATTCCTGTTTTGGGGATTGGCCCATAAATTGGCCAATGTAAGGTAAGGATTGAAAAATCTGCCAGATTTTCTCACTACCATGTTGAAATATTAAACCTTAAGTTCTTTTCATCATATTTATGAAGGGCCTTGAGAATTTTCATCATTTTTTTAGAAATAAGAATTCTTGCCTATCCCTAAATAGCCGAAATAAATAAAGAGCCTAAATAAATAAATAAAGAGCCTAAATAAAGAGCCGAGGTGGCGCAGCGGTTAGAGAGCAGTACTGCAGGCTACTTTAGCTGACTGATCATTTGAGTTCAGCTGTTCAAATCTCACCGGCTCAGGGTTGACTCAGCCTTCCATCCTTCCGAGGTAGGTAAAATGAGGACCCAGATTGTTGGGGGCAATGTAAATATATACATTGCTTAATGGTGTAAACTGCTTAGAGAATGCTTGCACTATGAGGCGGTATATAAATATCACTAATAAATAAATAAAATAAATAAATAAGCCTCAATGCTCACTTTCAGAAATGGGAATAGAAAAGAAAATAGAAGTATCTTATTCTATAGAGAGGTAGTTCATGTATGTAAAATACATCACACACTTTAAATGTATGATAGTAGTAACTGGAATTATAAAGATGGTTAAACAGATATCATAATGTTGAGGTCAACGGCACAGAAGCAGCTTACATTCTTTGATTTCACACTTTCTCTCTTCTGAACAAAATGCTTCCCATTTGTTCATGAGGAAGTAAGAAAGCTAGTGGTGTTGTGAAGTTTAAATTACTCATGGTGCTCCTGATGTATAATGAATCAAACATCATTTTCTTCTCAAGAAATTCTTCTCTGGTTACATTACATACATTTCAATCAAGCTATTCTCTTTCAGGATGAACAGTATTATGCAGAACCCAGAAAAGGAATAAAAAAAATATTAGTAACCTAAAAGCATGAAAGGCACATTGCAAGAAAATAAAGACAGCTAAAACCAGTTCACACAAACACAATTCACTATATTCTTCCATATTTTTCTATCCTTGCAATCCATCTTTTTTTCTATCACATACACAAATTGCTTTATATATTGTCTTTTGTTCTGTGACTCAGTAAGAAAGTTAGCATTGGGAGCAGGGGGATCTTGGTATTTTTTCTCTCTGTATTTTTTGATATAGTTTGCCTCTGTATTAAATAACATTTTCCACATCACCATGGGCACTGATGACACATTTCATAGAAATGTATTATTTAAACATTCTCAACTACTACTTTTTAAAGGCTCCAAGAAATTGAAGACCAGCCAGCTCGTAGAAAAGGGGAGTTTCATTTTGAGTTTATATGACCAAACATGGCCAAACTCCTTAAGGTAGTTTTGCTCAAACACAAAGCTGCAATCAAAGGATTTGTGTGATGGCTATATGAATAAACAGATATGCATCCTTTCTACAGAACAGCCTTCTGGAATAGAGCACATTTTGTTTGAAGAGCTGCCCAGTCTAAGTCCATTTAAATTCAAAAACAGGAAAGAAGAGGGAGACAGTGTTTTCTAGTGGTTAGAGAGCTGAATCTGGTCCAGGGATAGCCAGGTTCAAATCCCCATTCGACACTCACATAATAAAGAAATAAGAGTGCAGTGTTATATAGCAAATTCATTTGCTAAAGAAAGGTCAGAGGAAATACAGCTTCTACCAGTTTCTTTTAATTTAATGTAAAATATTTTAGTGTCACAATCCTGGAAGTTTAACAGTATATTACATGTTAACATATTACAGCTTATAGAAAAGTAATGACTTTAAAAAGTAGAGGCTAATGGGATCAATTGCAAATTAGAGCTTTGCAGATTTTCAGGTGGATGTTCCTTCAAAGATGTTTCACAAAGCGTGAGTTCTCTTGCTTCTATGAACTCACTGTGCTGTTCTCTGCAGATACATGGCACCAGTTGCATCAGCTGGATGAGGCATCTGGATAGATGCTGCATTGGACTGGACACCCTTCTACCTCTTCCAAGTTTTAGAAAAAGCTTTGCTGATAAGGTGACTCCAAGACATCACTGAGGCAAGTCCTGTTGCCTCTGTGTGTGAAGAAAAAAACAAAGCTGCATCACCCAGGGCTATTATGAGTCCATAAATGAACATGTGTTTCAGCTCCACTGCCCTTCTGATTTTTGTTTCAGATTGCATAAATTTGGGGGTTCCTAATTAATATTGCAACTACTGTATGAAGTTGGAAGATACTTAAGCTTTTCCTTTCAAAGGAACTTTGAAAAGCAGAGAAGAAAATAAAGAACATCAATGGAACATCTTCACTTAAATTATCAGGCAAATGTGGGGAATTTGCAAAATAAATGGCAGAGGAGATAAAGTTTAAGCACCTTTCCTATCTGTACTACCATGGATATTACGTTTGATCTTTTAGTATGTTTAAATCACAATATTTGTGTTTTTTGTTCTTTTTTGTGTTTCAATGCTATATATTGTAGTTCTTCAGTCCCCAAAGATAGCCCTGTAGCTAGATTTGTTAGAAAAAGTAGTCACCCTTCCAGGTTGATGGTATGTGTCTCCTCCTCTCTATCCCTTTTCTTTCTAACTTACTCATCTTATTCTCTTGCAGAGTAGAAAGTGGGTGATTTTGTAATGCTTTGCAAAAAGAGCTAAGCTTCACTGAAAAGACTGAGGAAAGTAAATAGTAAATTGATTACAAGTACCATGATTAAATAAGGTTGTTAAAAATATAATGAGCATGTTAAAGATGCCAAAAGTGGAAAAAACAAGAAAGTAGTTTATATTGTATCTAAGAAGTGAGGAAAATGTCTATAATAAAACTCCTAAGTTTTAGAGAAAACAGATCTTGGAAAATACATTAGCATCTTCTCCTCATCCTTCCTTCTTTAGATTTTTTTGCCTTCCTGTCAAATTTCCAAGGGGAGCTCTTTTTAATTGGTTGCCATGTAAAAGTTAACTCAACAATTAGGAAAATTACTGTGGTAAACAAGAGGAATATTTTGCTGGTTGCTGAGTAGAATTTTCTGCCAGAAACTCTAAGAAGCTTCAGGTTGTTGTGCACATATTGAAGAGAAATAAAGCCTGAATACAGACTAGCAAACCAACCAGTATTTAGCTGAATAGTTTTTTTCTATTTCTCCAGGGAACTGTTTTCATTCTTAACTGCCAATTAAAAATCTGTTCTGATTGTTGGGTGCATTAAAAGGATAACTTAAAAGAGAGGGTTTTTTTTTCTAGATTACTTTTAGGTATGTCTTGAGCATTCTTTTTAAGCACCCAACTCTGTTTTGTTCCCTAACATAATGATTTCAGAAGAGAAATTCTTCCTCACTTGCTGGTGCAGAAAAACAACTATGCTCCTTTATTGCTGTCTGGGTAGAAACTATACATAGAGGGAAACCAGAACACCGAACAAAGAAAAATCCAAGATCCTTAATAAGTTGTGACTATTTTAGGAGGCGTTTTCCAAAACTCATATTCTTGCTTTTCCTTTTTCTTCAGGATCTCTTAGATTAGGAATGGCAAATATCTTCTTGGCCCTACTTTGCAATGTTTCTGAGCTACCCCATTGCATATATCTTTCCTGAAGCATGTCCCAAAGGTGCTTTTTCAAGAGGCAACTGGACTTGTTGCCTATGTTTCGCTTCTCATGCAAGGAGCTTCTTCAGCTCTGTGCTGAAGAAGCTTCTTGGATGAGAAGCGAAACATATTCAAAGAAAAACAAGGAAGTCCAGTTGCCTCTTGAAAAAGCACATTTGGGGCAACTAGGATATCTCCGGGACCGCATTCTGCCGCATACTTCCCTCCGACCGGTTAGGGCCCACAGAGTTGGCCTCCTCCGGGTCCCGTCGGCCAAGCAATGCCGGCTGGCGGGCCCCAGGGGGAGGCCCTTCTCTGTGGCTGGCCCCGTGCTCTGGAACCAACTCCCCCCAGAGACCCGAACCATCCCCACTCTGCTGGCCTTCCGAAAGGCCGTTAAGACATGGCTCTTCCTGCAGGTGGGGGGGACAGCTTAACCCATTCGAGCTTACCCCCCAAGTATGTATGTGGTTGAATGGATGGATGTTGTTGTTGCTTTTATATTGTCTTTTTTAAATTTTGTACTGTTTTTAAATTTTTTGGAATTTTGTTTATTCTTGTATCTCTTATGTTGTACGCCGCCCTGAGTCCTTCGGGAGTTGGGCGGCATATAAGAATAACAAAATAAATAAATAAATAAACTATGACGATGACTGAGAATCTCCATAGACACTTTTCTGAAGCAAATGCAAAGAGCCCTCTCCCAAACTATGTGCAATAGCACATATAAACATATGTTTAAGGGCACATTGAACATTGGAAAGTGAAAGGTTAGTAGGTTTGTCCCTTGGACTGTAGGTGTCCTTTTATTCTTTAGATGGCAGAAAGGAGAAAACCTTTTGATTTTTTCTCCTGCATCTTTGGTTGGGAGTAGAAAATGGAAAAAGAAGATGATGGCAGCAAGTACCCATCGAAGTGAATCTCTATTGCATCTCTCAAGGCTAGTCCTGATTATCCATTGCATACAGTAGTGGTACTGTTATTGTTACGTCATAAATTAAAAACCTATTTTTACACACATTCAGACTCTTTAACATGGATGAGTTAAATAAATATTGTAGGTGAGGTGATACACCTCGGCTATAGGCTGCTTAAGGAAAGTTAATTCCTTGTGAACAAAGTGTGACATTTGCCTAAATTCCAATGGAGCCTCCAAATCTCCAATAGGTGCCAACTTTCTCTGATCTATAGCAAGTGGGCTTCTTGGACGTTGGAAAAGTGAACATTGGTGGGTACTGAGAACTGTTAAATTATCCAGATAAATTGTTGGGAAGAATTAAATGAATACAGCCAATATATATAACCAATTCAGAAGAAGAGTTTAAACAATATATACATGTTTTTATATAATCATATTTCATTGTTGTTATATAACTTTTCCACCAAGAGATCCACTGAAAATATTAAAACTGAAAATGATCAAAATGAACTCAAAGCTGATTGACTTTTTAGGATAGAATAGAGTAACAGAGTTGGAAGGGACCTTGGAGGTCTTCTAGTCCCAATCCCTGCTTAGGCAGGAAACCCTACACCACTTTAGACAAACGGTCTTCTTAAAACATCTTCTTAAAAACTTCCAGTGCTGGAGCATTCACAACTTCTGGAGCACGCTGTTTCACTGATTAATTATTCTAACTGTCAGGAAATTTTTCCTTAGCTCTAAGTTGCTTCTCCCCTTGATTAGTTTCCATCCATTACTTCTTGTCCTGCCCTCAGGTGCTTTGGAAAATAGTTTGACTCCCTCTTCTTTGTGGCAACCCCTGAGATATTGGAACACTGCTATCATGTCTCCCCTAGACCTTCTTTTCATTAAACTGGACATACCCAGTTCCTGCAACCATTCTTCATATGTTGTAACCTCCAGTCCCCTAATCATCTTTGTTGCTCTTCTCTGCACTCTTTCTAGAGTCTCAACATCTTTTTGAGCATGAAGGAAGACAAAAACCTATCTGGCTTTAATCCTGAAACTGCCGTGTTGATTTATACTTCAGTTCCACATTTACAGAAGAAACATGGAAACTAACTTGCTGAAGAAAAATACCATAGCAACTAGAAAATGAAATTCTTGAGATTATATCCTTCTGTAGGGACTAAGCCTGTATTATGAAATTTAAAAAAATAAGTGATGATCTTTGATAGGTGTATAGAAACCTGTCCATAGGATTCATGTATGCCTAGTTTCTGTGAGAGTCTTTTCCCTACCAAAACTATTCTTACAAAGATTTGTAAGCATATCAGCAGAAGTCAGTTATGTACAACCCTACAATCATAAACTTTAGAAAAGAAGTAATTGGGCAAGGCTGGTAAGTACTGTATTTTTTGGAGTATAAGACACACTGGAGTATAAGACACACCATAGTTTTTGGGGAGGAAAATAGGGGGGGATTCTGTCTACCAGGTATTCATCAGGCTAGTCCTTAGCATGGTCAGCTTCAGCACATTAGTTCTCTCGCTGGTTTTGAGGTTGGGGCTGGTTGGAGCTGTGCTTATAAAGCACAGCTGATCATTGGAGGGAGCAACAATTTGAAAAGCGAGCAAAGCATGGAAGATCTTGTGTTGGGGCTGAAAAACAGCTTCAAAAGCACAGCTGATGGAGGGAGCTCTAGTGACTAAAGCAGGCAAAATGCGGAAGGGGTAAGAGAAGGCAGCAGCTGTTCCAGGTAGCCATTTTGGGCACTGCATGTCAAGCATTTGGAGGCTGAAAACGCAACAAGGAGCCCAAAAACACAAGCCATTGTCGGTGGCAATCTCTGCAGCCAGGAAGAGGATGCACGGAGGCCAAAGGGTAGGGGTCAGTGGGTGGTTGGGGCTACATTCAGAGTATAAGATGCAACCAAATTTTCAGCCCTTTTAGGAGGGAAAAAAGTGTGTCTTATACTCCGAAAAACACAGTAAATTCAGTTAAATTTAGTTTCTGCAGTTCTTGGCATTTGGCATGTGAAGGTCTTTGGAATTTCTTGTGTGGGTAATAATACTATGCGTGCTGTTTGTATTTGCCGTCTTGGTTTCCCTTTCTTTTAAATATTACATGTGCAGGAAGAATGCTACTAGAAGGTTTAGAACAAAATGAGTCATATATCTTATGCCTGATATATATTAATAAATTGCTAGTATAGTTTTCATTGAAAAATTACTTCTTTTGATGAGATTCTACATGGCTTTGTGAACGTATGGGAGCTCTATTCATGTTGTTATTGTATAGTATACAGTAAGTCTATAATATATCTATATATACCTTTGCAAAATGGTGCATCACAGGATAACAGTTTTTGAATGAAGGTATCTCAGATAGGCTAACATACAGAATACATCCAAAATCTTGGACCCATGACTCCTGAGGGAAGGAAATTTGGGGATGTTATAACCATTTCAGTGTTACTAGCTGCTGATGTACTGCTGGATTGCTATTATAGTCATGTGATTTTCATCTTCATGTCCATGACAGTTTCCCAGGCAGTCTTGCAATCCCTTACTCCCTCCCCTACCTAGCAGCAGTTCTTGATATGGGATATGTATAAAGTAGAGATAAAAGTAAGGATGTGTTTAAGTCTAGAGATTATCTTAGCATAAACTCAATGTATCAATATTTCAGTTCTTATCTCAAATCTTTACTTTCTTTGGCTTCCTATGTCTTATTTCCTTTCTCTGTCTGAAAAACATTGCTTAACTTGAGGGGAAATGTTTTACCAAGTTTCATCTGAATGCTGCCATTGCTGCCCATTCAAGAGCAGTGATTATGTAACTCCAAAGCTGGCCAGCAACCCTTAGTTTGATCCTGATATTATTTATTATAATAATTTGGGAAGGTTTGTTCTTGCTCAGGATGTTAGATCCCACATGCTCAGGTCAGTTCTACAACATTCTGAAAACTCCTTTCCACGTATAGTTTAACAAAGCATTTAGCCCTCTTTCTTTTTACAATCTCTGTGGTAGGACTACAAAGCAGAATAAATAGCTATCTCACCACCATTTCCCATGATTCTATCACCTAAAGGCAGTACTTTGGGTACATGATAGTGGTCTGCAACCCAAGGTCACCCTGGTTTGATTCAGAGTGAATTAAGAGTATCAGTGAATTAAGAAATCAGTATACATTTTCCCTTTCTTTTCTTTTTTTAAAAAGGCATTTTACTTGAACAAATGTCACAAGATTTTTAAATTTCTTTCCCTGACTGAACTCCCAAACTGCACGTTGAAGAGTGAACTTCAAGGACAAGATGACACATCAATCTAGTCTCACATGTATTAAAAATATGCCATTGAGTGTGTGTTTGGGTATTAGCCCAAGTTCGACATGGCCTGTTATATACTCTACCTTGATTTTCCTTGAAAATAACATTAGAGGTCATTTTCTAGTTTTTACAAAGGTTGCATTTATGTTTATCTGAAAAAAATATGCTGATTTTTTCCCTTAGAGCATGTTTAATTGTTAAATTGCTTAGAATGGAGTTGTAACACATCACTTTGGTTCCCAACTTCCCTTTAGAGACTTTATTTGCTTGTGGTGTAGCATAAAAAGCCCCTCAATTTTCAGAAGCAAATGAAAAGCATTGTAACATTAGTGGGCTGTTAAAACAAATAGCCATGAAACTCTCAGAATTGCAAACATAATACAATGCACATTTTCCTGGTATCAAGATATACAATTAATTACATCAAGCTACACTGGTCCCCGTTTAGTAATAAAAGGCTGAAATCACAGTTCCTGTAGGGTTTAGTTCTAAAGATTGCATAATTGAATTACTCACTAGAAAGAGAGAAACTGAGAATGAGAGAGATGTTTCAGCAATACAAATTAATACTTTTTCCCCTCCAAATGATTGCTAAATAAAATGAAGCAATTCAAACTATATTTAGGCTCCCCCACCTCCCTTCCTCTTCTTTTCAGTATTAATTATATGCACCAGAGATATTGGCAAGAGCAATCAACAGCCAACTCTTGCAAGTTGAATGCCAACTTCACAGAGTAATCAGGGTCTGGTGGGATGTATTATAAAAATTGCCAGACTGGGTCATTATAATGTGCTTTTGAAAGAATTATACATATTCATTCTCCACATTTAGTGACTGAATGACAACGAGCAGGTGAGAACATCAGTGTGATACATCAAGCAAGACAGTTGCCATTATGAACAAAACATAAAAGAGTGTGACAAGAGCTGAGAAATGGTACGAGTGTGCCACACATTCCTTGCAGACATTGTTTTTCTTTGATAGTTAAATGAAGCTTGCTGGAGAGAGGGTGATGTCTTACTGTCATTCCAGCTAACACTTTCCTGACAAATTACACAGGTTGCACATTTTCTTATAAAATTCATCACATGTTATCTTTCTTCCATTCTTTAAAATACCTTCCATGTTGTAAAGGTAAAGGAAAAGTACCCTTTTCTCCCGACTACCTTTGTTATATACCAGCAATCTTTTCCTGGGAAATGGAAGGCTTGATTAATCAATAATCAACTCGGAATCACTGCTTTATCTTGAAATAATGAAAGGTAAAATTATATCATGCCATTGCTGAGTGACAAAAAAAATCAGCTCCTTTCCCTAATTGTATAATATGTACTGGTGGCAAGTTGTGTTTTGGAACTAGACAATAAATGAGAAAGCTATTTTATGAAATTTACCTTGTCTCTTTTTCCACCTCTCATCAGTGGTTCCCCCCCCCCCAAACTGTAATATTGACAAGATGTTGCTTACTATCCCTAAAACTTTTGTCTATTACTCATGGATCATACCCACCTATCACTCAAAAGAAAACTGCTTTTTGAAATTAAGAGAAAATTGCTTTTTGAAATTAAGATTCACTGCTTTGTAACAAGAATGAATGCTTTCTACTCCAGAGTCAGGATAAAGAATTGTGAAATGTTCTACATAAGAGAGCTTTTATGAGTATCTGAGGTAAAATCATTGATATTCTTTGGGCAATAAAATATTCATTGTGTCACATGACAATAGCCAACTATGTGCTATTATTAACCTATAGTGTAACGGAGAAAATATAGATGTCAAATGAGAAACATAACAACAGATATCTTGTTTTGAGGAAGTAAGCAACAACTATATGAATCCTGAATTATGCACTTAATCTGGCCTAATTTTGCCAAACTAATGTAACAGAATTGTAAATGGCAGACAATACTGATTTTCAAATTCACTAAAGCTACTCAGTTTTACATCATCCAATTGTGAAAATCTTTGATTTCTAAAGGGCAGAGTTGCACTATCTAAGATAGCTTTATATATGTATAGATCTCAATTTAGAAAAACAAGCCCATAGAAATTCAAAAATTGACTGAAATGAAGAATGAAGTAAAAATATACATAAAATTTCCATAAATAACTCATGAGCTAAGATAGGTTTACTGGATAATAAAATACTAATGCATGATTGGGAAGTTGCTTCTTCATGATCACACAGAGTCAGATAGTTAGTTTATATGTAGTCCTCATTTATTGACCCCAATAGGGACTAGCAACTTGGTTATTAAGCAAAGCTGTCACTAAGTAAAACTGGGACTGTGCTTAATGTCTTACTTCAGCTTTCCTTTGCTTTATAAACCTGCAAAGATCATAAATATGAGGAGTTATTATAAAGTTGCCTTTTTATCACTGTTTTACTGTGAATAAATAAGGCAGTCCCTAAATGAGAAGAATCTGTAATTGTGCCTGAAGGGTCTTTAAGATTCTTAAGAGGCCAAGGCAGAATTGGCATTCTTTCCCTCCCTCCTTCTTTCATATGTCACTGTAATATTTTCTCTGTTGATATTATCCCATTGATGTCAGTTACCTAATAAAAAAGTAAACAGAGGAAACCTAAAATAAGACATATCACAATATAGGACTTAACAATAAAAGAAGTTGACAGACTTGAACACTGGGCCCTATCCAACAAAATGAAATTCAGTGGTGAGAAAAGCAAGGTTTTACATTTAGGGAAGAAAAACGAAATGTACAGGTATAGAACAGATGGTACCTGACTCAATAGCAGTAACTGTGAGAGGGATCTAGGATCCTAGTGTACAACCACTTAAATATGAGCCAGCAATGTGCTGCAGCTGCCAAAATAAGTCAACACAGTCCTAGGCTGCATTAACAGAGGGATAAAATCAAGATCACGTGAAGTCTTAATACCGCTTTATAATGCTTTGGTAAGATACACTTGGATTACTCCATCCAGTTTTGGTCACCGTGACACAAAAACGATTTTGAGACTCTAGAAAGAGTGCAAAGAAGAGCAACACAGATGGTTAGGGGACTGGAGGCTAAAGAATAGTTGCAGAAACTGGATATGTCTAGTCTAGCAAAGAGAAGACTACGGGTGATATGATAACAGTCTCCCAATATCTAAGGAGCTATCACAAAGAAGAGAGAGTCAACCTATTCTCCAAAGCACCTGAAGGCAGGACAAGAAATAACAGATGGGAACTTATCAAGGAGAGATACAATGTAGAACTAAGGAGAAATTTCTTAACAGTGAGAACAATTAATCCTCCAGAAGCTGTGTTCCATCAGTAGACGTTTCTAAGAAGAGCTTGGACACCCATTTGTCTGAAATGGCATAGGGTCTTGGCAGGGGGTTGGATTAGAACACTTCCAAGGTCCCTTCCAACTCTGTTATCCTCTTAGTGAGCCGTGGTGGCACAGTGGTTAGAGTGCAATAGTGCAGGCTATTTCTGCTGACTGCCGGCTGCCTGCAATTTGGCAGTTCAAATCTCACCAGGCTCAAGGTTGACTCAGCCTTCCATCCTTCCCAGGTGGGTAAAATGAGGACCCAAATTGACTCTGTAGACTGCTTAGAGAGGGCTGTAAGCACTGTAAGACGGTATATAAGTCCAAGTGCTATTGCTATTGCTAGTATATGTTAACTGATTCATTTTGCTGCCTTGAATGAAAAAAATGTCACTGGGATGGACATATATTACTTGCAGTTGCAAATGGGTGGGTTGTCCCCTGTCCATTTGTCCCGGTCTTTACAAATGAGAGAGTTCATTCAGACAATTCACTTTATGGAGGCACTTTTCTTCAAAGTCTCATCTGGCAGTTCCAATATCCTGAAGAGACATATGCATGTGCAAAAAGTGCTTCTAGTACGTACTTCCAGTAACGGATTAAAGGAGTAAAAGAGATCTTTGCTTCTGTGATGCTGGAACTGCCTTCATTTTTGGATGCAGAGTGGAATAGGTTATTACTCCACCATGAAGCTTCTAAAGAGTGCTTTGCGGGAACTTTTATAAAACCAGGGCACCGTTTCAAAGTTTTGCAAAAGCTTACTATGTACTTTGATATTAAGTAGTTCATGTAGAAGTGGAACCCAAATTCCACCCATTTAGTAAAGTCCATACTTCAAAACAGTTCTTTTTATTTATACCAAAAGTCAGTTAAAGTCTTTCTCGGGAGAAGGGATATAATCCTTTTGGCTTTTGCTTTAAAAAAAACCACATTCTTTCAAATGGGTGATTTGGCGGCTTCTTTCAGCCGGAGGAAAACTCACCACTACACATGCACAGAGGGTTTTCATTTTAAACGTTTTCCAGTTATTGCTTGGTAACAGTGAAGGAGCAACATATATTATTAACACAGAGAAGAGGCTGTTAAAAATATTAAGCTAAATGAATACAGCAAAGAACATGAGACCCAAGTGTAGAAGAGAAGAAAATAAACCATCGGGAAACTTAGAGAACAAGTGCACATGTTGTTTTGCCACAATGCCAGTGTGGCAAAGAAGTGTGAATATGTAATGAAACCATTGGGTTTCAGATAAATTGCCACTGGCTGTTCCGAGACAAAGCATCCTAATTGGCTGGCCATGTTTTAAGGATAGCCAGGAGCTGGAGGATGGGGGTTGGAGAGACATGATTTTCAAATGTTTGCAGGAAAACTAGCACTTATCAAAACTGTAGACTGGTATAACAAGAATGGCAGGTGGCTTTTTTTTCTTTTCTTTTTTGAGAGCTACCGTATTTTTCGGAGTATAAGACGCACCGGAATATAAGACGCACCTAGATTTTAGAGGAGGAAAACAAGGAAAAAAGTATTCTGAACCAAATGGTGTAGTAATATATTATTTAATAAAATACCAGTGTAGCAGAATACTTTTTACAACCATGTACACTTTTTACAACCATGTACACTTTTTACAAACTTCAAACTTGACAGCTTTAAGACTTGTGGACTTCAACTCCCAGAATTCCTCCTCCAGTCATGCTAGCTCAGGAATGGGAGTTGAAATCCACAAGTCTTAAAGCTGTCAAGTTTGAAGTTTGTAAAAAGTGTACATGGTTGTAAAAAGTCTTGCCAAGTTTGAAGAGCCTTGCACCCCTAACCCCTAACCCAGGGGTCTTCAAACTTGACAGCTTTAAGACTTGTGGACTTCAACTCCCATTCCTGAGCTAGCATGACTGGAGGAGGAATTCTGACGACTAAGGCAGGGTCGCATCAAGTCCCTCCCCCCCCCAAAATGCACCATTCGGTGTATAAAACGCACCCAGTTTTTGACCCTCTTTTGGGGGGTAAAAAGGTGCGCCTTATACTCCGAAAAATACGGTAAATAAAAAGGATGGGAAACAAAACATAGGAAGCATCCAAGATACTATGGATTGGGATCCAATTGGCTAAGATACATTTCATTTCATTTCATTGTTTCATTTTTATTTTATTATTTCATTTTACTTTATTTTACTTATATGGCTGCCATCTTAAACAACTCTAGTTGCCTCACTGCAACAGTAAAATGAGTAACTATAAAACAACTATAAAATAATAAAACAATAACACGACCAAACATAAATAAAAACTTGGTTAATAATTCTCCTAGGATTAGCATAGGTAAGCATAGATAGTTTAGCATAGTTAATAGCATAGATTGCCATGCCATGCCATGCCATGCAATGCCATGCCATCCTACTGCATTGGTAAAAAACCAAGTCTTGGTGGCCTACCAAAAGCTTAAAAAGATGGAGGTCTGCTGAATTGCCAGAAGGAGCATATGCCAAAGGATAGGAGCAGCCATGGAAATCTCTCCTGTTATGAACTTACCTTATCATTAAGATCCAATAAAAGGCATCTTTTCTGAAGACGCTGCCATAACTGTCAGAGGCCATTTATTCATAGACTGGAGAGAGCTGTTTTCTATTCTTCCTAAGCTGTGGGTCTAGCCTCCAGACTCTCTGCCTTTAAAAAGAGCAACTAAGAGACTCCATTTTAGCAATAGCACTTAGACTTATATACCGCTTCATAGTGCTTTACAGCCCTCTCTAAGCGGTTTACAGAGTTCAGCATATTGCCCCCAACAATCTGGGTCCTCATTTTACCCACCTCGGAAGGATGGAAGCCTGAGTCAACCTTGAGCCTGGTGAGATTTGAACAGCTGAACTGCTGAACTAGCAGTCAGCTGAAGTAGGTTGCAGTGCTGCTTTTAACCACTGCGCCACCTCGGCTCCTCATTTTAACCAAGTTCCAATATCAATTAACTTTAGAATTAGTTTTATGGGGGTGTGGGTGGAGGGGTGACTACATTTTATTCTGTATTTTAATTTTTCTTAGCTGCCTTGCATACTTGATTGAGTAGAAGGCAAGATATAAATTGAATGAATTAATAAATAAATGTCTTCACATTGAGACTCAGGATAATAATCCTGTAGATTTAAATTAAGCACACTATAACAATTGGAAGATGAATATGACATATATCAGCCAGGATCCAAAAGAAATATTAACAAGATTTTTAATTTTTTTTAAAGTGGCTTCTCTCCATTATTAATTATATTCATAAATATGCAGACCATATAGAAGTATGAGCATTGTAATCACAGGCACGTAGAGACTGTGATCCAGAAAATGCCATTTCTGCTCACCCAAGAAGTTCATGCTTATAAGGATTTATCTGAGCTATGATTTATTTATTTATTTGTAAGGGGAGGTTGCTTTGAGGCATAGAAGAAGAAGAAGAAGAAGGAGAAGAAGAAGAAGGAGGAGGAGGAGGAGGAGGAGGAGGAGGAGGAGGAGGAGGAGGAGGAGGAGGAGGAGGAGGAGAAAATAATGCTATGAGGTTTCTTCTTCGAAAAAGACTTGTGCTTCTGCCCTTTTAGCAAAGCAGTTTAGCTTCTTTAAACTCTTTCAAAGAAAAAAAAACAATTTTGAAGACATTTTATGATCAAGATGTGTAAATGTGGCGGTGTTGTTGGTTGCTTAGATTTAAACTCTCTCTGGTTACCCACATATCAATAAAGTTCTGACCAAAGACCTCATATAGGAAACTTTTAGGCAAAGAGGATTGCGAAGAAAGAAAACGTCAATGCTGTCTATAACATGCTATATCACTGCCATTATCAAAGAAAACATATAAAAACTGAAAAGAAAGAGAAAGCTAGAATAGAATAGAATAGAATAGAATAGAATAGAATAGAATAGAATAGAATAGAATAGAATTCTTTATTGGCCAAGTGTGATTGGACACACAAGGAATTTGTCTTTGGTGCATATGCTCTCAGTGTACATAAAAGAAAAGATACATTTGTCAAGAATGGTTGTCATAGGGTTCAAGTAAGCAATCAGGAAACAATCAATATGAATATAAATCGTAAGGATATAAGCAACAAGTTACAGTCATACAGTCATAAGTGGGAGGAGATGGGTGATAGGAACGATGAGAAAAACTAATAGTAGTAGTAATGCAGCCTAGTGAATAGTTTGACAGTGGTGAGGGAATTATTTGTTTAGCAGAGTGATGGCGTTCGGGAAAAAACTGTTCTTGTGTCTAGTTGTCTTGGTGTGCAGTGCTCTATAGCGACGTTTTGAGGGTAGGAGTTGAAGCAATTTATGTCCAGGATGTGAGGGGTCAGTAAATATTTTCACGGCCCTCTTTTTGACTCGTGCAGTATACAGGTCCTCAATGGAAGGCAGGTTGGCAGTAATTGTTTTTTCTGCAGTTCTGATTATTCTCTGAAGTCTGTGTCTGTCTTGTTGGGTTGCAGAACCAAACCAGACAGTTATAGAGGTGCAGATGACAGACTCAATAATTCCTCTGTAGAACTGGATCAGCAGCTCCTTGGGAAGTTTGAGCTTCCTGAGTTGGCGCAGAAAGAACATTCTTTGTTGTGCTTTTTTGATGATGTTTTTGATGTTAGATGACCATTTTAGGTCTTGAGATATGATGGAACCTAGAAATTTGAAGGTCTCTACTGTTGATACTGTGTTGTCTAGTATTGTAAGAGGTGGTAGGAGTTTCTAAGAGAAAGCTACTGGTAAATATGCTGTATATTCACAAACATCCTGAAAATAAATTAAAACAAAAACAAAAACCCTTTTGCAAGGGGGGGGGAAATCTTTTAAGAAACTGTAATCGGATTTAAACTGGGTTAAACTGAGAGGAATTTCAAGGAGGTTGTATATATCAGGTATTAAAAGGAATTATTTCTATGTAAATCTGTGCAAGATTTTAGCCTTAATCATCTTCCATTGGGTCTAATTTGTCATTAGAGTTTGCTCTCCCTTACTCTTTTTAATGCTCCTTGCCTGCTTCTTTATTTCGGCTCTGACCTTCAGAAGTGCGTACCTACCAGGATATATTTTAAAACTGAAGTGTCGTAATAATTCCCCCCTGCTGCTGACATATATCTTATGCAAATGCCTGCAGCACTGAGCCTTTAATCTCTTTAATCAGAACTCATTTTAACATATCTGAAGTAGTACCCATTGTTTTTCATTAAGTATGTCTTCATTGTCTTACTCATCAGTAGGCCACCCTTTCATTATGGAATGGCTCCAATGGGTTATGTAAAGCAAATCATGGCTAGATTGGGACTATAAATAACCCGTGAAGGTTGCTGGCTCAACTATTTTTCAAGAAGATGCTCATAAGTACCTGTAGCTTGGCTGTATTTTTTGACCCCTCCAGGTTTCTTTTCAAGTTGCACAGCAAAGTAAAATCTGTTGCCTTCAGTTAATTGTGGCTTCTGTGACACTATTGCTCTGATATTGTGGCATCTGGATATTTACTGTTATTTATACATCATTGGTTATCTTATTTCCAATTATAGGACTGCTGTTACGATTCATGATTGGTTAGGAAGATCTTACAGGTGGTTCTTGCTAATGGAAAGATGTATGACTATTAATAAATCATTCATAATTTTTATCATGTTACATTTTGTGGGGAGCTGGAAATGTGGTACACTAGCACTCTTGTAGTCCATAGAAATCAGGATAAGATCATAATGATTCTGATAATTCTTTAGAGAGAGAACACAAACAAGATGAAGATAGGATTAAATGGCATGATGTATTCAGAAGGTTCAGCTGACCTTTTTTATTGTAACAATATTTTTAAAAAGAGTTTACAGATGAATCTTAGTCTGCTTCTTGCATGAATTGTTTTACTAAATAAGATTTGAATATTTGAATGTAAGGAGTAATTTATAAATAGTTTATCATTTCAATATTTTCTGATATTCTTGATTAATAATCCCATGCTGTGATTTGAAATCAGGACATATATTTGACTTGAAAAATTAAGTTGGGTAAAGGTGAATTCTGATAATATTAGTTCTTCCTTTTTGGATTGTAAATTTATTTAATATTTATTAATATTTTCCATATTACAATGTGTTATATAGCGTATGTGTGTGTATACATATACCAGTACATACATAGCGGTACATACATATACAGGAGACATGCTAGGCAATTGAATCACTTCCACATGACCTGCCTCCATAGAATTCTGAGGATCCAGTGGCAGGATAAGGTACCAGACACAGAAGTCCTCTCCAGAGCAGGCCTTCCATCAATTCACAACCTGCTGATGAAAGCCCAGACACGCTGGGCAGGCCATGTTGCAAGGATGCCAGACTATTGCATCCCTAAACAGCTCCTCTATGGTGAGCTGTCTAAAGGAAAGTGATCGCACGGGGGACAAAGGAAGCTATACAAAGACATGTTGAAAGCCTCCTTCAAGTCCCTCGATATCGACACCACCTCCTGGGAAACCCTGGCATAAGATTGATCAACATAACGCATGCTGATCCACCAAGGCTGCCAGACATCTGAGGACAGAAGAACAGCCATAGCAGAAGAGAAGCGAGCACTCCGCAAAGCCAGAGCTGCAAATGCTGCGACAATGGTGCCCACACATGTCTGCCCAACCTGTAGCAGAACATTTCGTGCCCATATAGGCCTTACCAGCCACCTGCGGACACATTGTAGACAGCCCACAATCTGTTAGATGTCAAGGTCCTCTTTGAACATGATGGGCGAACATCATCACATACATAGATATACACATATATACACATAGGACACTGTACTGATTGATCAAAAGCAATATCCTTTGAAGAGTAATACTGGATTGTTATTATTAAAAAATATTCCATAAAATTATGCATATGCCTCCAAAGAACAAAAGTAGAATTGTACTTTCACCATCAATTTACTTGACATAATATTTACATATGTAAACCTCCACCCTGCCATGAATGACATTATAGAATGGAAATTATTAATGTATTCCTGTCTGTCTCTAATAAAAATTAATCAGATAAAAATCTTTTAGTTTGAGAAATCTGGAAAATCTGGGGTTGTTTCTATAAGAAGCTGAGTTAAGAATCATTAAGTTGAATAATCCTATTTGGGAAGCTCAAATTTTAAAAGGGTGAATTTGAGAAAATTGTATAAAACAATGAGATATCAGAAATGTATGTGTGTATATATGTATGTATGTATGTATGTATGTATGTATGTATGTATGTATGCATGCATGCATGCATGCATGTATATATAAGAAGATATAGATATAGGTGTGTGTGTGTGTGTGTGTGTGTGTGTGTGTGTGTGTGTGTTTCTGAGTATCAGAAAATACTCAAAATTATGTGTAGTTGGGAAAGAGGCATATAAAAATATGTACATTAGAAAACATAAGAAGATATGAATTCCCTCTCCTCTTCCCTTTTTTCTCCTCCTCCTCCCTTACCTGACAGGGAGATACCATATCATGATTGATCTTCTTAGTCTGTTATTCATTAAAAGACTAAATTGACCTAGCTGTTTAATATACTGCCTTACTAATATGGAGCCTAAGGTGGATGTGACTCAAAGTTAGATACAATTGAGGGAAGAGTTCAACTCCTGATAACTCTATAGATTTTAAAAAATATATATCCAGATATTTTTCCAAGGACAGTCCTGTAACTTCTTGATCTTATTCATCCATAAGATCCATTGACTTTCCCTTTTTCTATTTCCACACCATTGGCAAGCATAATCACTTTTTACCTTCATAATTTGTTTGCATTGCATGCCTGAAATATGCAAGTTTCTGCTTCATAAATATCATCTCAAGCGAATAGTCTGTCTTTATTTGCTTCAGGATTCGTTAATAGACTCTTCTTATCTTCCATGGAACTCTTAATAACCATCTGCTGATCCATACTTTGAGGAATTCTATCCCCCTTCTCTTATTTTTTGTCAGTGCCCAGTTTTAACAGCTGTTCATTACCACAAAAAAAAATACAATGGCTTTAACTATTTGACCTTCATTGTTGAACTATCCTTATCCTTCATTACCTTGTCCATGTTTGTAATTATTTTCTTCCTAGGATTAATCTCCTCTTTACTTCTTTAGTACAGTATCTATATTTATCTACTGAGATAACAAAAACATCAACAGCTTTAACTTCCTTGCCATCAAGTTGAAGTTAATTTAGCATACAGATTGACACTGACTTTGTTTTATCAATATTTAACAATAACCCAGATGTTTCATTTCTATATGGACAGCAACACCACCAGATGGATTCAAAACTGGCTAACCAACCACACTCAACATGTACTGCTCAATGGAACTGCATCTACATGGAGGGAAGTATGCAGCGGAGTACCCCAAGACTCTGTTTTAGACCCAGTACTCTTCAACATCTTCATCAATGACTTGATGGGGAATAGATGGGGAACTCATCAAATTTGCAGATGACACCAAACTGGCAGGAATAGCCAACTCTCCAGAAGATAGACTCAAGATACAGAAGACTTGAACATTGGGCGCTATCAAACAAAATGAAATTCAATGGTGAAAAAAGTAAGGTTCTACATTTAGGCAAGAAAAACAAAATGCACAGGTACAGTATATGTGGTGCCTTGCTCAACAGTAGTAACTGTGAGAGGGATCTTGGAGTCCTAGTGGACAACCATTTAAATATGAGCCAGCAGTGTGCAGCAGCTGCCAAAAAAGCCAACATAGTTCTAGGCTGCATTAACAGAGGGATAGAATCAAGATCACGCGAAGTGTTAATACCACTTTATAATGCCTTGGTAAGGCCACACTTGGAATACTGCATACAGTTTTGGTCGCCATGATGTAAAAAGGATGTTGAGACTCTAGAAAGAGTGCAGAGAAGAACAACAAAGATGATTAGGGGACTGGAGGCTAAAACATATGAAGAACGGTTGCAGGAACTGGGTATGTCTAGTTTAATGAAAAGAAGGACCAGGGGAGACATGATAGCAGTGTTCCAATATCTCAGGGGTTGCCACAAAGAAGAGGGAGTCAAACTATTATCCAAAGCACCTGTGGGTAGAACAAGAAGCAATGGGTGGAAACTAATCAAGGAGAGAAGCAACTTAGAGCTAAGGAAAAATTTCCTGACAGTTAGAACAATTAATCAGTGGAACAGCTTGCCTCCAGAAGTTGTGAATGCTCCAACACTGGAAGTTTTTAAGAAAATGTTGGATAACCATTTGTCTGAAGTAGTGTAGGGTTTCCTGCCTAAGCAGGGGGTTGAACTAGAAGACCTCCAAGGTCCCTTCCAACTCTGTTGTTGTTGTTGTTGTTGTTGTTGTTGTTGTTGTTGTTGTTGTTATATGATATATATTCAGAACAATGCTTATCTGTCTTCCTTTCAGTTAACAAAATAAATGTTTTGGTCTTCTATTTTGATTCCAGCTATCTGTAGTGGTACATGGGAATGTCCTTGGAAGATCAGAGGGACAGGTGCAGACTGACAACTAGTGTGTAAAAGATATCTCAACCCATAAAAGGAGCGAGGGTGTGGGAAATGTTTCAGAAGGGAACCTGCCTATTTTTCAAGTGAGTTAAAGGAAAATAATGGAGAAATACTTTCAATCTAATGAGATGCTGTTAAGGTAACATTACTACAAAGTTATAACTGGTACTCCTACCTGCGCTTTTTGTCTGGGCTACCTCAAAGGACTAACACCATCCCCTTCTACTTTGGTATTATTTACATATGCTTATGGTTTACTCCTTTCCTATATTTTGGGGGGTTCTTTGCTTGTTGTATTTTATTATTGCAGTATATTTCAGGGGTGAAATTCAAAATTTTTCCCTACCAGTTCTGTGAGTGTGGCTTGGTGGGCATTGCAGGGGAAGGATACTGCAAAATCCTCATTCCCTCCCCACTCCTGGGAGAAGGATATTACTCCATTCCCACCCCACTCTGGGACCAGCCAGAAGTGATATTTGCCAGTTTTCTGAACTACTCAAAATTTCCGCTAGCGGTTCTCCAGAACCTGTCATAACCTCCTGAATTTCACCCCTGGTATATTTGTAAGCCACCAAAGGGTTTTTTTAAAAGATTATAGCAGGGTAACAACTGCAGAAATCTCACATTTATGACATTATATTGTCCCACAGTCATTTGGTCAACATTTGCAGCCTTTACAAGCAACTTCCGATAAGCAAAGTCAGTGGGGAAGCCAGCAGGAAGTTAAAAGTTGTGCTAGTATAAAAAAAAGAAAATCTGTTTATTTGACAAGGGTTAAATGAGGCATGATATGATTCTGGTTGTTCTTTTTGGATTTACTGATATCGTGTCTGAAAATGAAGCATATTGGATTTGCTTATATTGTATTAAAACTTAAGGAGAAACTCTTTTTGTTATGCCAGACTCTAATCTTTTGTTTATATTAGGATACTGGGATTATTTTATATTTGTGAATAGTTGAGAAATGGAATGTTTATTTGAATGGGATATGTTGCTGCTTGGAGTGGTTTTCTCTGGAATTGTTGCCACAGGTGATGGAAGAAATGTTGCATATTGGAGTTTGTCTTATTTATTTTAAAGGAGCAATGGTCTCTTTCTCATGTTGAAATTTTGGTTTTGTTTGTTTACATTAGGATATTGGGACTTTTTATGCCTTTTAAATAGGGTTTTGCTCACAGCTAAGAATTGAGACGTGGAAAGTTGGGTTTTATAAATGCTAATTAATGTTTAATATTTTAGAGCTTTGTTTGGACTTTTTGCTGATAATTGGATAAGGAGAAAATGTTACTCATTTGATTTGCCTATTATTCAGTAGTCGGTTATGGAATGACACCTTTTATATTTGTTAATTAAGAAAGGTGAAGAGATTACAAAACTGTTTTTACTTGTCATGGAGAGAGTGGGAAGTCACTTTCTTAAAGAAGAGTTCTTTTTATTTCTTGCTTTCTTGAATTTTTTTTCTTTTTTTTTAACTTTATATTTTGTTCTTTCTAAAAATCTTTTTTAAAATTGCTGAAAAAAATCCCCCAAATCATGGTCATATGACATAATGCTTAATGGCAACTATGATTACCTTAATGACTGCAGCCAGAACTGACATCATATGTTGGCATGGTCACGTGATAGAATGAGACGTTGTACTTACCTGAGACGTCCATTCTCGTACGGTGGAGCTAGCCGCCAAGATTGGGTATTGGCACAGCCTTCTAGCCAATAATGACTGAGTCTGGAAAAGTATAAAAGGTGGCTCTAGGCCTAGATTCCCCCTCTTTTGACGAGGGATAAATGCCAGACTCAAGTGCTATCAATCCAACAAGTTTATTAACTGTCTAATTCAAGAAGTACTACATGAGTGAGGAGCCTAAATACCTAACCTAACTACCTAGATGCAGAGGATAACTATGTACACTAAGATTCCTAGATACCTAATGAACCATACAAACGAATTACCTATCCAGCCAGAATACATGTAGAAGGGAGGGACTTGGCGGCTAGCTCCACCCTACGAGAATGGACGTCTCAGGTAAGTACAACGTCTCATTCTCCATAGTGGGTGGAGCTAGCCGCCAAGATTGGGACATGCCAAAGTAATCTAGTCCCCAGGGAGGGCCTCCTGATTCTGGCTGGGACCACCACCCTGCAATGTTACCTGTTCCAGCACCCTGCGCCCAAAGTCAGCCTCCTGTGAGGCGAAGGCGTCCAGTCTGTAGTGCCGGACAAATGGTGTTGGGGATGCCCAGGTGGCAGCATGGCAAATTTCCTCGATGGAAGCCCTAGTGTTCCATGCCGCAGAGGTGGTTGCGCTGCGAGTGGAATGGGCAGTAATCTTGGTGGGTCGTGGCAGAGACAATTGTTCATATGCAATGTTAATGACATATCTAATCCACCGACCCACCATAATAGAGGATGCCTTCCTCCCCAAGGAAGTGTGGTGAAAGGAGACAAACAAGGCCTCAGTCCTGCGAAAGGCAGATGTTCTCTGAATGTAAATGTCCAGTGCACACCTCACGTCCAGGAGGTGCCACTGTCTTTCAATGTCTGAGGATGGAGAAGGGTAGAATGATGGTAGAATCACCTCCTGAGCCCGGTGGAAATAAGAGTTTACCTTTGGCAAAAAGGTGGGATCCAACCGTAATACCACCCTGTCCTGGTGAAACACACAGAGGTCACTCCTGATGGAAAGGGCTGCCAGTTCGGAGATGCGATGGGCAGAAGTGACAGCCACCAGGAAAACCACCTTGTATGTCAGGTGGGCCAGAGATACAGAGTCCAAAGGCTCAAAGGTGCCCCCCATGAGTGCTGATAACACTTTGGACAAGTCCCAGGTGGGATACCTATGCACTACGGGAGGGCATCTATTTACTGCACCCTTCAGGAACCTTGAAACTAGGGGATGAGTGGAGAGTTTCCCCAGAGAAGGACAAGACAGCATCATGGACAGGGCAGCAATTTGGCGTTTGAGGGTACTTGGGGCAAGACCTTTAGCTAACCCCTGGCGTTGGAATTGAAGGACATTTATGATCGATAGGTCCAATGGGGAACGACCCTCCCTATCACACCAGGAGCAGAATGCCTTCCAGGAGGCTGAGTAAATACGATGTGTGGACGGTCTGCGGGAGTCAAGCAAGACCTCCATGATGTCCTCGGGGATCTGACGGCTCGTCAGAGTGAGCCGCTCAAGCGCCAGGCGGTCAGTTGCAACCAGTGAGGCTCTGGATGCTGCACTGACCCCTGGAGCAGCGACCACTCTGTCGGAGGGATCCTCCATGGGGGTGAGACCGACAGGGAGACCAGGTCGGCATACCAGGCTCTCCTTGGCCAGTCGGGTGCCAGAAGTACTACCTCGGCTCTTTCTTCCAGGATTTTCCGGATGACCTGCGGAATGATGGGGATGGGGGGAAAGGCATAAAGCAACCCCTGAGGCCAGGTGCAGTGGAGGGCGTCCACCCCTTCTGCCCCCTGAGTTTGATACCGGGACAGAAACCTGGGCAGCTGGGCATTCCCCGGGGTGGCAAAAAGGTCCATTACAGGCTGATCGAATTAACCCACAAGTTGGTGGAAAAGATCTGGGTGTAAACTCCACTCTGAGTGGTCTATCTGGTGCCGGCTAAGCCAGTCCGCCCTGATATTGTCCACCTCAGAAATATGTTCAGCAGAGAGGGACAGTAGGTGTTGTTCTGCCCATAGCCCCAACTGCATGGCCTCTGACATCAACTGCGCAGACATGGTCCCACCCTGTCTATTTATGTGGGCCTTGGTGGCCACATTGTCAGTAAGGACCATCACATGAGAGTTCTGCAGGAGAGGCCTGAACTGCTGGAGGGCAAGGAAAACCGCCCATAGTTCCAAGACATTGATGGGTAGAGTTGTCTCATTTAACGACCATGAACCCTGCGCCACCTGTGCTCCCGTATGAGCCCCCCAACCCGAGAGGCTGGCATCGGTGGTGACTAAGATTTGTCTTGGGGGAAGGAAGCAGGTGCCCCTGTGGAGTGCAGAGGTGGTCCACCAAATCAGTGACCTCCGGACTGAAGGCTGGAGTTTCACTTTGGCTGGGGAGTGAGCTCTTCCCTTACGCTGGTAGGGGAGAAGGAGCCATTGGAGATCCCTGGAGTGCAAGTGGGCCCATGGGGCAATATGAATGGCCGAAATCATCTTGCCCAGGAGGGAGGACAGCAGGTTCAGTGGAGCTGAGTTTTGCCTCAGAACTTGCTGGATTAAGGCCAATAGGCTGTCTCTCCGTTCCTGGGACAGGTACACCTTACACTCCAGGGAATCAATGATCGCCCCCAGATGGACAATCCTGGTGGCGGGGTTTAGCTGGCTCTTGGGTCGGTTGACCAAGAAGCCAAGGTGGTCTAGGGTGTTAAGCACTACCTGAACATCTCTCCCAGCCTGAGAAGGAGAGGCCGAGGAGATGAGAATATCGTCCAGGTAGCACTGGATCCTGATGGGAATGGACCTGAGGTGAGCGGTCAAGGCCGCTAGGACCTTCGTGAAGACCCTTGGCGCTGAGGACAGGCCAAAGGGGAGTGACCCGTATTCATAATGCACTCCTGCATAACAAAAATGCAACTATTGGCGGTGAGAAGGCCGAATTGGAATGTGGAGGTAAGCCTCCGAGAGATCTATGGATGACATTAGATCTCCCTTTCTAATACTTGAGAGGATGGAATGCAGGGTGTGCATTTTGAATTTCTTGTGGACTATGTACCTATTGAGGCGCTTAAGGTCCAGTATTGCTCTCCATCCCCCCGAGGATTTGGGCACTACAAATAAGATGGAGTAGAAGCCCTGCCCCTGTTGGTCCTCAGGCACCTGTTGGATGGCTCGAATGTCCAACAGATGCTGGATGGCCTGATTCATGAGGACCCTTTTTTGTGAGTTTGATGAGATGGGGCATTGAAGGAAAAACCTCGGGGGGGTGGAGAGAAACTCCAGAGAGAGACCTGACTTCAGGGTTTTACAAACCCATGCGTCATTGGTGATTTCCTCCCATCGACTGGCATAGAGTGCCAGGCGACCCCCTATGGGAGGAACGGCCGGAGAATTACTTATTCCGGCGGAAGGGGCGACCACCGGCCCCTCTAAAGGGCCGCTTGTATTGGTTCCCCCGGAAAGGACGGTCAGAGGAGAACCTCTGGCGTGGCCCGTATTGCCCCTGAGCCTGCCCTTGGAAATTCCCCTGAGATTGGGGTTGGAATTTACTCTGGTTTTGATAGGCCCCTCAATAGTTCCTCCTGGGGAAGAAGGGTGACCTGGAGAAGGTTTTGCGGCCACCTGAGGGGAGGACCTTCTTTTTGTCCTTTGTCTCGACCAAAATTCGGTTGAGAGGCTCACCAAATAGGTGCTGACCCGCCACAGGGCTAGAGGCCAGCTTCCATTTATACTTAACATCCGCAGACCAGTTGCGCAGCCAGGTCATGCGGCGTGCTACTGCTGCAGATGCCATGGCCCTTGCTGAGAATCTGGCCGACTGGAGGGTGGCATCAGAAGTAAATTGCGCTGCGGCCAGCAGCTTATTGAGGTCCTGGTGAGCGCGGAGGTCGGAGGGCGGCAGGTGGTCTTGGAGGGCGTGAAGCCACTTGACCGATGTCCTGCAAAAGAAGGAAGCAGTAGCAGCTGACTTCAGGGCCCACGCAGCCGACTGATGACCCCTCTGGAGTGTCGCCTCCATCTTACGGTCCTCCGGGCGAAGGAGTTCGTCTGGTTCACCGGACATCGAGGAGCTGGCAAACAGAGTCAGGACCGGGCTGTCCACGGGAGGCACTGCTAAATGCTGGGCCAAAGCAGAGTCAACGTTAAAGTATCTTTTGTCAAGGGCGGTGGACATTGACCCTGTAGTGGGGTTCTGCCACTGCTTTAGTACAGTCTCAACAAAGAGCTTTGGGGCAGGCACGACATCAGATTGTGAAGCCGTGGGCTCAAACATGGGGTCCGGCTCAGCTGTTTGTGTGGTTGATCCAGCAGGTGGCAACAAGTTGGCCATGGTCTTAGCCTTGTGCAAAAGTGACCTAAATAAGGCAGGCTGGAATAAAGCAGAGGAGGCGACTGGCTCAGGAGCCAAGTCCTCATCATCGGACATGGCCAGTTCTGGGAGAATGGGCCCAAGATCTGCTTCCAGGTCGTTGACATCCTGGAGGTCGGCTAGGGGATCTGAACCCTCATCATCCCCCTCGTCGTTACCCTCTAGATCAGAGGGGTCTGGACTGTCCCTGCTTTGCTGCTCTCTTGTGGCATAGGTTCTATGGGTTACGGACTGTCCTGCCATTGCCCTAATTCCTGCCTCCACCCCCTTTCTGATCGCTTTATTGATCCTATCTTGGATCTCTTGAGATTGGAAGGGGTCCAAATTGAGGGCCGCATTGGGTGAGTCGGCCCTGGATGGGACCCTGGGGCCCCAGACGTTTCCTTCAAACCTACGCAGGTTTGCCCCATCGATGGATACATTATCGGGGGAGTGGGACTGAGAGGTTCCTCGGTGACGGGGGGTAGGTCCCTTGTCATGCCTTGAAAGGCTCTTGTCCCCCGTCTGAGAGGAATGCTTGGACTTAGAGACCCTATCTTTGGTAGGTGGCACAGGGGATTGAGGCCTAATGGGGGATCGATCCCTGCTTGGAGAGGGAGATGCCACCCTGGTGTGATCAGCCTGATCCACAGTGGCCCTTGGAGTCTTAGCCTTCGCCTTGCCTGACTTTTGCACTTTGTCAGCCATGATGCAAAAAAAAAGGCTTGTCAGTTAAGTAGCTGCAGTCAAAATGGCCGCCAGTCACAAGGTAGGCCTAAAATGGCTGACAATGCTGTCTGAGGAGATGACAGAGTCTCAGTGTGGGCAAGATGGCCGCCTGTCGCCGGGCAGATTATCAGTGACAGAGAAAAACTGCTTATTACGAAGACAGCCTGTAATGACAGTTCTTTTCTTTCTTTTTTTTTCTTTTTTTTATGGAGTGCTATCAATCAATGTCAGGTGCACTCACAAGTCCATTGACACTTGTCCTGGCCAGGCAACGTCAGGAAGGTCGTCGTGCTGTGAGGCCTGCTGTCTGTAGTGGAGCCAGGCCCCAGAGGTAAAGGCACGCTTCTTCGTCCGGCAGGCAGGCTGGCAGGCAGCAACCGAAGAAGAGCAGGGCAGGCACGGCTCCTTTCGCGCTTCCGTGGCCGCAAAGCGCTTTCGGGCCGAGAAAAAAGTCAGTAAGGGTTGCCGGCAGCGTGCGCTAGCTGGTCCCAGTCGCGTCAGCTGTTTGGCAGTGATAATTAGCCTCCGGGGCCTTGCGTGAACCCGGAAGGCTAAAGCTGATGGTCGGCGATCGAAAGGGTGCGGGTGGCAAGTGCTGGTCTGCCCCTGCGCCGACGAGGCCTTTCTTCGCTCTTCCGATCCCTTTGGCAATCAGCTGGGGATCGGAAGGCTCGAGGACGGCTTGGCCCGCTTGCGCCGGGCCGACCGAAGCAAGGGCACCACAAAGGAAGAAAAAATGACGATTTGCTGTGTCAGTATGCCTGATGGCCCCTCGGCTCTCCCAACGGCAGTTCGAGGGTCAATGGGGTGCAGTTAACCCCTCGATGACCAGACCCGGTGCTCACTTGCAAGGAAGGTCTCAATTAAGCCCAGGTAAACGGTGATGCCACCGCTGGCCCCCTCAACGTTCAGGGGCCCTTTCCCTCTCCCTCAGCAGCCGATATAATTAAAAATGGATTGATAATGCAAGAAATGTCCAAAGAAAGGAGCAGAAAAAAGGATTGTTATACTGGGCCTTCGGCTGGAGGGGCGAGCGACAGTTAGACTGGCAGCCAACTGCCTCCACCCTGATTATATTGTTGGAAAAAAACCAGGGGAGCTCGAATAGGGAAAGAAAAAAAGAATTAAGTATATCAGAGGAAAAACTTACAATTGTAATGGATTGGAAAAAAGCACTAGTCGATGGCTATGACTGAGTCAAAAGAGGGGGAATCTAGGCCTAGAGCCACCTTTTATACTTTTCCAGACTCAGTCATTATTGGCTAGAAGGCTGTGCCAATACCCAATCTTGGCGGCTAGCTCCACCCACTATGGAGAATGCTTAATGACTGTGCCACTTAGGAACAGAGTTGTCAGGCCCAATTGTGGTAAGTGAGGATAAACTGTATTCTAGCCCTTAAGCCACATGGGCTCATTCCAAATTTGTTGACATAACCTGTTAGCACTTTAACTGACCCTTATTGTGCAGTTTTACACATTTTAAAAATGTGGAAATATAAGTTTTACAGTTAGATAATACACCACCTTCTAGTAGAGTTAATTGCTGAATATTTTTTGATACTTCTGTTGATCTGTAATCAGATGTGTACAAGTTTTCAGTACAGTCTTTCAGTCTTCCTTTAATATCTTATTATTAGTATTGTGTATTTGTACCTTACCTATATATTTTCATGTGATATCACTGATCTTCTTAGAAAAGATTTCATGTTCTTTTCCTTGTTATCTTCTTTCATTTGATTATGTTCTTGATTGAGACATCATTCCTGGATCTTTTTTGCTTCATATTGGAGATCTGTCTTCAGTTATATATCATTCTTGTTGCCCAAGGCTTTCATCTCTTTGGCTATCATGAGACCATGTCCCTTGGATCTTTTCCTCTGAAATATTGAGATTATTTTCTCCATTTTGATTTTCATGATGTCTCCTATATTCTCCTAATTCTGCAGGTTCTCTTTTGCATAAGTTAAGTGTATTGGATGTGTTCTTACATTGATCTTGTATTCTGACTGTAAGTTCTCTGTACTGGCAACTACTCTCTTTGATTTTTACTGATAATTCGTAAACCTGTCCAAAATCTGTACCTGTACATATTCTAGTTAATTGGATTGAAGATTTTTTCAATATCTATTATTTATTTTACAGTCTAAATGATTTTGATGTTTCCATTCAGTGAGGTGGAATATATGTTTATGATTCTGAAAGGGATGTTGGAAATGAAGAATTCTGTTTTCAAAACTCAGTCCAAAATTTCCAATAATTCAAGATTTCTTCAATCTTCTAGTCATCCTTTATAAGAACGACACCCATCCTTTATATTACACTAGTAGCTGGATACCCGTGCTTCACTATGAAACTATGTGATCGGGCTTGATAAATTGACAGTTAAAGCTTGAAAATTAATGAGTAGTTACGATTGGGCTTGATACATTGACACTTAAAGCTTGAAAGAATGTGTAACTCCTTAGCATCAGAGCATGTTAATATAAGGCAATTGGCAGTTGGTACAGAGTTCTTTTCAGGTGGGGAGGGGGGAGTAAAATATCTAAACTCCCAGCCCGCAGGCCAGATGAGTCACGCGCTGGGCACACCCATGCCTGGTTTAGTGAAGGGGTAGCATCAGAGCATGTTAATATAAGGCAACTGGCAGTTGGAACAGAGTTCTTTTCATGTGGGGAGGGGGAGTAGAACGTCTAACTCCTTAGCATCAGAGCGTGTTAATATAATACTGTATAAGAAATAGTAATGATCTGATGGTCATTTCGAAAAATACTTTCTTAGCGAGCGCCTAGAAGCCAAGAGGAACATACATGCCAAGTTTCAAGGCTTTAGAGTTCTGGAGATTTCGTAATGAGTGAGTGGTATTTGGCTTTTATATATACAAATTTAACATTGCTTGCAATATAGCACAGAATTGTTTCGGGTTTTCCATCTATAGTGATGTAAATATTTATATGACATTGATATTCACTAAATATCTATTCAGCCTAATAGATATGATATAATTCTTTATTGGTGGATATTGAACACTTATTTAGCAACACTTTCATTGAGCATCATTAGCTGCCCCTTTTGTTTTAGAATTCTCATTTCCTGAATAGTATATATCTTATAGTCATTTGATTTAAAATGATCCATTCTATTCCATCCAATTTTCTACTCCTAAAATATTCATTGCAAACTCACGGTTTCTATTTTGACAAATTAACATTTTCCTCATCTTGTTTTCCTCATATTCCATATATGTACCCTTATGAAATGACAAGTTCCCTGGTCAGTGCTGGCATCATCACTGAGGAGTTTTCCTTGAGATCTGTGAGTATCAACACTCAGTTTTTTCTATATGTCACAATGAAATACATTTTTTCTGTGATATTACACAAGTGCTTTGCCATTCCTTCATTTATAATTGAATATTTTCTTATGAGTTACAGAGCACTCCTACCTTCACTTTTATTATGGATTGGTGTTAGCTTTGCTCTTCAATTATACCAGGATACTTTCAGGTACAACACCAAACAAACCCTCACCAGTTGAACTGATTCAATTTTATTTATTTATTTATTTCATTTCTATGCCGCCCAACTCCCTAGGGACTCTTTCCCCCATTCAGACCAAAACTGTTCATTGGTGTTACCACTGAAACATGTGATTAGGACAGTGTATATTCTTGGACTAGCTTATTTAAGTCTGGGTGATGGAAAATGTAAATCTAAAGGGATGGTAGTCTTCAATCCATGTGTATTTGTGGATCTGCATTAGTGTATCAGATTTTTTTCCTGTTTCCTATGTATCACATTCAGTTATTACTGGAAATTTATTATTTCCATGGGAGTGGGGATGGGTTGGGGATAAGAGGGAGAGACAGAAAGAGAAAGGAGAGAGAAGGGGAGAGGGGGGAAGGAGGGAGGGAGGGAGGGGAGGGAGGGGGAGGAGAGAGAGAGAGAGAGAGAAAGAGAGAGAGAGAGAGAGAGAGAGAGAGAGAGAGAGAGAGAGAGAGAGAGAGAGAGAGAGAGAGAGAGAGAGTAATATTCTCATATTTTACAAAATATCATTACAGAAAATTCAGAATATTGTTTCTTGACATGGCTACAGTTGCCTAGCATCTAGATTTATAGATGGCTTTAGCAAAGGCCAATGTTTACTATGTATTGGAAATCATTTTTGTGATCTATTAAGAAAAAAATGCTTAGTGATTTCAGTAGTTCTATCCCTTTTTTCTTCTGTTCTTTCTGTCTCCTTGCAACAGTGAATATACAATATAGACACATAGTTTTGCATATGGTAAATGATATTTTTTTTAAAAAAAGTAAAAAAATTAAATCACTTTGAAGATAAATTATCCTGCTATAAGCCAAAATACATTTACATTTTAATATCATTCCTTTTTAACTAATTTTAAAGTAATCTTTATTCTTTTTCAACTAATCTCCCAAACTTATGGACTACTTTGATCATATTTGTGCAATAAAATTGAAAATTTCAACTATGGTAGGTAATCAATTTTAGTCACCTCATCTGTGTTTCCAATCTCATTACAGATTGCAATTTTCAGTGCAGATTACATGATGACCCATCAGTGACTTTGTTGTTTCTGAATTACCGATTCTTCGCCTACTGCCAGATAAGAACAAAGCCTATGCATCAGTCTGACAGCTTGCAAACAGAAAATGGGCTTGTAGGATTGGATTTAAATCCCAGGTGTAGGGGATAATTACCACATCAGTCATGCAGTAACTGAAAAATGGTATTTCAACAAGAAAAATTACATTCCTTTTATAGTGCCAACAGAAATCATTATTTGAGGCTTCATACTGATTCAGTGTATCATTAGATGTGCACTATACTCATTAAATGTAATGTTTGCTGCAAAATAAAGAAAGTTATTGTTTCAGATACTTTGGATGAAACAGGTAGCTTAAATTTAAGGTTTAGCAAACCTTGAAAACGTAGAGGTCATTTTAGCTATAATATATATCATGCTGCTGGAATAACACTATAAGACTAGGCTTTCAAGACATCCTCCACTTCTAGACTGTGAAAGGAAAGGAAGAGATAGGAAGGACGGACTGGTGAAGAATAAACCTTCCTTGTGCAAAATTGTAAAGATTAAGGTCAGAATTGGAGCTTTTTTAACCAGTGCTGCTTTGAAATTGAACTACTGCAAGTGCACTGTGAGAATCCTCAAAGTACACTAAGACAAAGTTTGCTTTGCGCAGACTTTTCATGGGCAATTCAATTCAATGCCTGGAACACTTTACCTGACTCAGTAGTTTCTTCCCCAAATCCCAAAAACTTCAACCTCAGATTATCTACCATCGACCTCACCCCATTCCTAAGAGGTCGGTAAGGGGCATGCATAAGCGCACAACCGTGCCTACCGTTCCTGTCCTAATATACCCATATTTGTATTATTTGTTTTTGTTTATTTGTCAAGCATATATGATTATAAGCAAAGTACAAACAGTAAAACATGATTGAATATAAATGTAATATTACAAGCATGAATAAGAGTAAAAGAGGTATGAATATATGGGTACATTAGGACAGGAACGGTAGGCATGATGGTGCGCTTATGCACGCCCCTTACTGACCTCTTAGGAATGGGGTGAGGTCAATGGTAGATAATAAGAGGTTGAAGTTTTTGGGGTTAGGGGAAGAAACTACTGAGTCAGGTAAAGTGTTCCAGGTGTTGACAACTCTGTTGTTGAAGTCGAATTTTTTGCAATCAAGTCTGGAGCGGTTTACATTAAGTTTGTATCTATTATGAGCTTGTGTATTATTGTGGTTGAAGCTGAAATAGTCGTTAATGGGTAGGACATTGAGGTGGATAATTTTGTGAGCTACACTTAGGTATATTCATACCTCTTTTACTCTTATTCATGCTTGTACTATTACATATATATTCAATCATGTTTTACTGTTTATACTTTGCTTATAATCATATATGCTTGACAAATAAACAAATACAAATTGCAAAATAGTATGAAGTAACTTACAAGGGCTGAACTTGGGGTGAATAGGAGAAAATTACCACAAAAAATAACTGGTCAATGGATTCTCTCCTAAATCTTGTTAACTTGATGCATGATTAACTTGATGTTAACTTTATGAGGATGTTAGACATATCTAGATAGAGGGGAAGTTGAATTAAAATGGATCTTGTTTATTATCAGTGATGATCATGATTCAATCATCAGAATGTGACATAATAGGGGGGATTAATTTGATTGGTCATGCTGGGGCTACCTGTCTACTTTTGCCTAATTTTCAGTGAGCGCATGACTATTGCTGGCCATAAGGATTTTGTTACTGTAACATTGCTGAAGCATTGATTGCCATCAGATACATTTGACATTGTAATTATGCTTGTGTTCATCTTTTGCTTCACCTTTGATTTTGGGTGCTGGAGGCTGTTGATGGAACAATAGAAGAAAAGGAGTTTGGCAAATGGGTTACTGACAAACTTAGCAGATAACATTGTCATCCAAAAGGTAGATAGAACCAGAGGGACATTGTCACTGGAAGTTTTCAAGATGAGATTGGACAACCATTTGTCTGGAATGGCATAGGGTCTCCTGCTTGAGTGGGAGATTGGACTGAAAGACTTCCAAGGTCCCTTCCAACTCTGCTATTCTATGATTCTCTGGACCCCACTTTCAGTTATGTTCATAAGATCCCTTAAAATTTTAGTTTCAAGCTGCAGCAAATAGAACACAAGCCACATGTATTACCAGATGGACTCTAATTTTCAATACTTTCCATGTGAACATCAGGGGAGGCCTACTATCCTATCAACATTGGCTGACATTACAATATAGATTTTTAATCAGATGGCCCAGCGATCAGATCTTGCTTTAGCCCATATTGAAAATTTGGAGCTATAAAAATAGCAAAAGTTGAAATTTCTGAAGTTTGTTTAAGTTTGCTGTGGCATTCCCATGGTATTATATGAGCCACTTTTCTTATTTACTTATTAACTATATTTATAAGGCCACCTGACTCAAACATTACTCTAATATACAACAACTAAAAAACAAATAACCCTCCAATATTAAAATAAATACAATATATAAATATAAATATATAAATAAAAAGGTCAGTCAAACATAACAGAACAACTGTAAGAATTTGCTTGCTTATTTTTTTATTTAATATTTTGTATAGCCCTAATATAGGGTAAAAGGATGAGGTGGCTCAGTGGCTAAGACGCTGAGCTTGTTGATCGAAAGGTCGGCAGTTCGGCGGTTCGAATCCCTGGTGCCGCGTAACAGGGTGAGCTCCCGTTACTTGTCCCAGCTTCTGCCAACCTAGCAGTTCAAAAGCACGTAAAAAATGCAAGTAGACAAATAGGGACCACCTTTGGTGGGAAGGTAGCAGCGTTCTGTACGTCTTTGGCATTTAGTCATGCTTGCCACATGACCATGGAGATGTCTTCAGACAGCGCTGGCTCTTTGGCTTTGAAATGAACATGAGCACCGCCCCCTAGAGTCGGGAATGACTAGCACATATGGGGACGAGGAGAACCTTTACCTTTACCTTTAATATAAGGTAACCAGTGCTGAAATAATTATTCTATTCTTCCTAAAGTTTTTATTTTTTTTAATTTAGCATTTCAATTTATATGATTTCCACCCCAAATATATGATTATGGGTAGTTTACAATAATTAATGTTTGTGTTAGGGGTGTGTGTGTGTGTGTATGTGTGTGAACTCCAATTTCATGCATTGAATTTCAATCTGCATTTTTCTGGTGATGGATATGCCACATGTCCAGATCATAAAATAGCTTTTATATAGGTTTTATATCAAGAAATTGTGACAATAGATATTAAAATGTACCTTGAATGCAAGCATGTTCACTAATTTCTCCAATCAGTTGTTTGGATGGATATCTCTTGAATGGGATGATACTCTGATCCTTGCCAATTGTGTGTGGCAGGATTTAATAAACCCAATCAGTTTATCAGAATCACTGCATATTATGATATCAATTGGCCTTTTAATAAAACTTCTGACTCAAACCTTTCCCCCTAACTGCCTCCAAGAGATTAAGCTGTTCGCTTTTGATCATATGGAGCGGAAATAAGTTCAGATATAATATCTACAAACTAAACAGCCTCTAATATGTTTTGTGAGTAAGCCAAGCCACAAAAGGGTTTTCATTTTAAATCAAGACTGAAACTGTTGCTGATTTTGCTTTTTCAAACGTTAAAAAAGTATAGATAATGCTAAAATTATTAATACATTATTAAATCATATTCACACTACCTTTAAATTATAATAATAGTAGAATTCTTGGTGTTCTGAGCTTGGTTTTTTGCTTGCAGATGTTCATTACTCAACCATATAACATCATCAGTGTGTATGAGTGTGTGGTTTGCTGCCTATTTATATAGCAGCTTTCCTTGCCAATTTTGATGGGGATATGGTTTCCCTTTTGGTGATTTCTTGGTTAAAATATTGTTTTCTGCCTGATTGTTTGCCTGGCGTTGACCCAGAATGTATTCTAGGCATTACATTTCCTTTCTAGGTTTGCTGTTTGTTTTTATTGTCTCTTTTGAATTGTTCTCCAGGAATTCCCAAGCATTTTTGCATTTGTCTTGGTCTAAATCTAAGTTATTTGTAATAATAAAAGTGTAAATAATTTCGTATTAAATATTGATGCATACAATAAGACTTTGAGAACCATGTAAACTCAGCTTGTTATCTAAAAGTTTGGTGTTGATCATAAATTTTGTAAGCTGCCTAGAGTTGCTGCAATGGTGAGATGGGTAGCATATTGATTTAACAAATAAATAAGTAAATAAAGGTATATATTAATATATGCATGTGCCTATCCACCTAAGTAATCTTAACTGATTTAAATTTGACCATTTGCTGCAATACTCATCAAAATGTCTTCTTTATAGGACCTGCCAATGAAATAAAATGACTTTTTAAAAAGGGTTCTCTTGCAAGAGAAATCTGCTAGTACCGGTTGCTTTCATTAGGGATGTAATCAACAATCTTTTTTCCCCAACCAAAATGGTGTTCTATGGGACTTCTTTTATTTCCATTGTATGTCACAGGGAAAAAAGTTGGTTGCACAGTTCTGATCTATGTAACTATAAAGATATCACAGCATCTGAATATTTTTTTTTCAAGGCCTTCATTGTGCCCTCTTTTTCTTCCTTCTGTCATTCTTGATGCTTGGCAATTGTCTGGACACATCCTTGCAGGGTTGTGGTTTTTTTACAAGATTGGAAATGTATTTTGCCACTGCCCCCTTTTTAGGATTCAGAGAAGTGACTGGCTGAAGGTCACCCAATTGGCTTTGTGCCTATAGCAGGACTAGAACTGGTCTCCTCCATATTTAAAGTGCAGCACTGCAGTTCAGCAGTTCAGCTGTTCAAATCTCACCGGCTCAAGGTTGACTCAGCCTTCCATCCTTCCGAGGTCGATAAAATGAGGACCCAGATTGTTGGGGGCAATATGCTGAACTCTGTAAACCGCTTAGAGAGGGCTGTAAAGCACTATATAAGTCTAAGTGCTATTGCTATTGCTATTGCTATAGTCTAATGCTTTAACCATTACACCAAATTGGCTCTTCTTGTGCTAGACTGTGGCATATTTCTTGAATGTTGGTTTGCTTACTGTTAATAGTTAATCCAATCAGGAGGTTGTGAGTTCAATCCTAGGTAGAGGCAGATCAGGGGTGGGTTCCTACTGGTGCGGTCTTGCCTGTTCGTCGCTGCAGAGCCGAAGAAGCTGGTGGCATTCGTGGCGCGGGGCTTCCTCTGCCCGCTTTCCCCGGCCGCCGGGATGCCGCCATTTGGTTCTTTTGCCCTCTGCGCAAGTAGAACACTTTGCGCATGCGCAAAGGGCAAAAGTACGCAAATGGTGGCGCCACCAGCTTCTTCGGCTCTGCGGTGACGAACAGGCAAGACCGCACCAGTAGGAACCCACCCCTGTGGCAGATGTAGGATATCCTGCTTGGGCAGGGGGTTGGACTAGATGGCATGCAAGGTCCCTTCCAACTCTGTTAATCTGTAATCTGTAATCCTAGAAGGCAGAAGTATTCACCATTTCTGTATAGGAGCCCTGGTGGCACAGTGGTTAAACTGCAGTGCTGCAGCCTAACTCTGTCCACAGTTTGGAGTTCGATCCTGACAGGCTCGAGATTAAGTCAGCCTTCCATCCTTCTGAGGTTGGTAAAATGGGGACTCGTATTGTTGGGGGCAATATGCTGACATTTTAAATTGGCCAAAGACTGCTGTGAAGCACTAAGAGATTGTATATAAGTCTAAGTGCTATTGCTATTGCTCTATCTATATTGTCAGTTTTAAGTTGTTTTGGTTGCTGTACTTGTTGCCATTAGTTTAGTTTTCCGTGTATTTTATTGTAAGGGAAAGAGGAGCAAAACTGAAAGCACATTCTGCACTTAAAAAAGGCAGCCCTGAAAACACTGAGGGCATTGCCTGGTGCCAGGAAGAAAGACACACATACCACTTTCTTCAGGCCAGCTCTCCTCCCCCCAAAAGGGGCACAAGTGTTTTGTGAGGGACTTTTTGTCTGAGGGAGAAGGCATTCAATTCCCCTCTCATCAGAGATAAGTAGATTGGTCAGCCCACACTCTTAGGTATTCATCTGGTCCCAACCAGTCAAATGGTTGGGACCAGATGAAACCCATCAATTTAACTGGTGTAACCATGTCTATATGGTTACACCAGTTAGCTGACCAGTAAACTAAACCATGACTCTTTCAACAGTGTGCCAAGGTTCATAGGCTGCCAAGTTAGCACACCTCACTCCACCCATAGCCTCAGGCTAGAAAATGTACCCAATCCAGTGACTGTGCAGGTAAGTGAGAAGAAAAGAAATGGCAAGATGATGAAGTGGGAAGCAGTAGCTGGGGAAGTCCATCAGCCACAGGAAAGAAATGGAGATTGTATGCATCTGCCATAAGCCCTGGTAGTTATCTCAGCTTGATCACTATCCAGAGCTCAGCTTCGGAGCACAATAGCAACATTTCTTAGTTCAGAGTTTGGAATTTTACCCTGGAGTTTGGCGCCAAATTTGCTGTCCAATTGTATTTACCAATGGAGCTATCACACTGAGGCAGCAGATTACCCCTAAAGACTGTCAGAACTTTTGGAGCTAGACAAAGTCTGTATTCCACTTTAAGAACTGTGAGGGCTGAGCCCAAAGTTGTTTTTTTTCATGACTAAGTCATCTCACAATAGTTACAACAGTGATGGCGAACCTTTTTTTTGCTTGGGTGCCAAAAGGGTGCGCGCATGTGCGATAGCGTGCCTGTACATGTCCTCACCCATAATGCAATGCCCCCCCTGCACATGCATGCACAACCCACACACGCTGCCCCCATGCATGCGCGCAGACCTCATTGAAGCCTCCGGACTTCCGGTAGGCCCATTGTGCCCTTTTTCACCCTCCCCAGGCTTCAGAAAAGCCTCCGGAGCCTGTGGATGGCGAAAAATGGGCCCAACTGGCCTACGGGAAGTTCATTTCCGAACTTCCGGTAGGCCCATTGAGTCCGGTTTTTTGCCATCCACAGGCTCCAGAGGCTTTCCTGAAGCCTGGGGAGGGTGAAAACGGCCTTCCCTCCCTCCGGAAGGCCAAAAATCAGCTGGCCAGAGCACACATGCATGCTGGAGCTGACATATGGCAATGCCTCACGTGCCCTCAGATATGGCTCCGCATGCCATAGGTTCGCCATCATGGAGCTAGGATAATGGAGTTAACCTTGCAGCCCAGGGCAATAGCATATTGTTGAGAATGTGCATGATGTGATAAAAGTACTACTTGAAGCTTTCATCTAAACTGTGATGTATCCAATCCCTGCAAAAAGAATCTCTCATATTAATCTTAGCCCCATTTTTTTTATTGTGCTCCTTGACTTTCATTACTAGAGCTTGCAGATTATCTGGATTTTCAGCTCTCACTTTAGTGTCATCAGCACTGTGCAGGTTATTAAAGTTTCTTCCCTCCAGTTTTAAAATTATAGTGATCTTCTTACAATCCTATCTCTCTCAATATAGAGGAAGCATATAGGCTGAGTAAATAAGAAGAGACTACTCAGTCATATCTCACTGTTTGCCAACCTGGAGCCAATGTTTCTCCATGTGCAACCTGGACTGTGGGAGATCCGAGTTTCTGAGATTCGAGTTTCACATAAGTATAATGAGATTTCTTTTTCTCTAAAGACAATTCCATAGCTTGACAAGGTTGACAAAGGTCTTTCTATAGACCAGGGGTGTCAAACTCACATCATTATGGTGGCGTCACGTGATGTATCGGGACTTTTTTCCCCCTTTGCTACACCAGGCATGGGCGTGGCCATCGTGTGATGCATCTGGCCCGTGGGCCAGGAGTTTGACAGCCCTGCTATAGACAATAAAACTCCTATTAAGTTATTTTTGGCATTCTCTGGATTCCTCAATTATCCATCCATTTGTACTTCTGGCATACATACAACCAGATTGAGCAGAATGGGCATGCTGCAGATCTATCAACCAAAAAGTGTTGACTGGTAGGAACCAGAAGACAACGTTTTTTTCCACAGAACCCCCTGCTTTATGGAACATTCTCCCTTCAGAATGGTCCCAACCCTGTTAGGCTTTTGCAAGGTCCTAAAAACTTGGGTATGTTCCTGTGCTTGGGGTATTGAAGTGTTAAGGGCCCCAATTCCTGGCTGTATTGCTAATTAGCCAAGTATCTTGCTTCTATGTATATATATGTTTTTGAATTGTAAGCTGCCCAGAGTCATTGACTGAAATGGGCAGCCATAGAAATTGAATAAATTAAGAAAGAAATTGTCCTTTCCATGTGGGGTTGTAAACCGTGTTGGATGATTCTAAACATTATTTTGTTAGCATGTAAAATTAAATATATTAAAGATAGTTTGAACAGTCTGGTGAAACTCATTTCTTTGGTATTGGTGTGTAGACTTCTAATGAGTTGACCACTATGTCATTCTCCCAGATTTACTGGAAGGGTTTGGTTAATATACTGATTCCTCTTTATTAATTCTTCTTTTGCTTGCCGTTTTTTATGTTGATACTCAATTGCTTTAGCCTTTTGATCTGATAAAATCCCAGATGCTGATCTGGCATTATTTTAGTACTAGTGATTCCTATAAATAGAAAATATGTATTTAAAGTATGATGCCTTCTCTACTGCAATCAATTCCATTTGGTGATTTATACTGTGTGACCACGTGTTACTCATTTTTAGCTTAAATTCAGTATTGCTTCTTAGCCCCTTAATGTGAGTTATATAATACATCTAATCATTCATAACCAATTAATGATATTTTGCAAAGCTATAACCTCCATGACATAAAAAAACAAGTTTATATATTATATTCTTTTATTCCTTTTTCATTGTCTCTCTTATACTTGCAATCATCTGAACAAACTCAAGGAATTTTTATATAAAGATCTGCTGGTCTGAATATCTTATGGCTATCCATAAGCATTCCCTTCATTTCATGTTGCAACCCAAGCATAGTTTATCTTCCAATTCAATTACAGTTAAATGGAGGATTTGATTCATTAATTATATTCCATCTTGTTGGTGTCAATTGAACTATCACACATATTTTTTCCAGAATGATCTGTCCCAAGTCTGGCCCTTCAGGTGTTCCAATACTGTTGTAATTGAATCTATCCACTTTGCTGTTGACCAGCCTCTTCTCTTTCCGCATCATAGAGAGCTCAAGACAGCTATGTATTAACATAATATGTCCAAAATTTGATAATTTGAGCCTGGTAATTTGTGCCTTAAATTAGAGTTCTAGAATGATTTAAGATCCATTTTCTGTTTTCTTGGGTGTCCAGGAAAGTAATATTAGAAATCATCTCCAACCCTAATGTTCAAATGTGTCAATAACATATATCTATATGTCATCTACTGTATATCTATCTATCTATCTCTATCTGTATTGGTCTATCTATCTACGGTATCTATCATCTATCTATCTATCTATCTATCTATCTATCCGTCTGTCTGTCTGTCTGTCTGTCTGTCTGTCTGTCTATCTATCTATCTATCTATCTATCTATCTATCTATCTATCTATCTATCTATCTATCTATCTATCTATCTATCTATCTATCTATCTATCATCTATCTATCTATCTATCAGGACTCTTGGTGACTTTCTGGACACGTCTTTGCAGTTTTCTTGGCAAGGTTTATCAGAAATAGTTTTCCGTAGCTTTCTTCCTAAAACTGAGAGGGAGTGACTGGCTCAGAGTCACCCAGCTAATTTTGTTCCTAAGTTGGACTAGAACTTATTTTCTCACAGTTTCTAACCTGATGCCTTAACCACTACACCAAGTGGTTCTCTATCACTTCAATATCTTAACTGACCAATCTAAGGCTGGTTGTTGTACCTACTGTAATTAGTTTGGTCCTCCTTATATTTAATCTTAGTTCCATTTTTCTTTGTGTTCCTACTCTTTTATTATTAGAGCTTGCGGGTTATCTGGATTTTCATCTATCAGAGTAGTGTCAGCAACATGGCATGGATTATTGATCCTCCCCTTAAAACTGCACTCATATTCCAGTCCAGCTTCCCTCAATACATATTCTGTATATAAATGGAATAAACCTTCAAATTTACTCAAAGTTTGAAGGTCAAGCTAAAGCAAGAAAGGACCTACATTGGCCAACCATGATAGAGGAAGATGCTGGTGAAAACATCACAGGCATAATATCTTCTGTGCAGGAAAATGCAATGTTAAACCACTTTTGTATTATACAAAAAAATCCACATTGATGTAGGTCCTACGGAGAGAATATTATAATTACTCCCCAAGGAGTAGAAAATTTGAGAGCTGCAATGCTTACTAAGATAATGGTTTCCTTCAACCAGTCACTGACAGTTTTCTGTAGTAGTAGAATGTTTTGTGAAGTGTCATGTAGAGCATACATGGAGGAGGGCACATAGATTACCATGAGAACACCAATGGATAGCATATCTTATAAGAGCTTTAGGAAGTTACCCAGCAATCCAAAGGATTTCTCTATTTTTGTCTCTTTTGAGATATTTTTCAAAAACTGTTTCCTAACTTCCGGAAGGTTTCTTGCAGTTCATTCATAGTACTAGTTAACTCTGGCTGGAGGTGAAGGAGTAATTAAGGACAAGTCATCTCCCCCAGTCATCTCCTAGCTTTCTGGGGTCATTTACCTGTAATTTCCTCAGCAGAAGATGTGCCTTGCAACTTTGCCACTGATTATTAAAGAGCATTTGTAGTCAGTTTAGCTCCATTAATCCTTTCCCCTCCTTGTTCTGCCTACAGCACAGAACAAGACTCTACCAAAACTTTAGCTCAATAAAATTAAGGTGGGTGACAACCACATTTGAAACTCTTATTTTCCAAAGCTCAGAAAGTTTCTTTTTCTTTGTCTCTGCCTTTCCCCCATTATATTTTCCCAACCTGATGTTCACTGATGATGCTATGAAAAATTGATTTGCTTTAGCAGAAGTGCTGTCCTATACATTTATTTATGCTGTTTCTATCAGGTAACTCTGCCTTTTATAATATTTATATTTGTTGATCATATAAATCTCAGAATTATATATTTTTGAACCACTGAAAAGGTAAAGTATTTCTTTTGCTTACAGAAATCACTGTCCAGAGATGTTCTCATATCTAGCTTTCTAGATTTTGATTAGATGTCTAAAGCTAAAAAATCAAGCAATAATGTCTTCAGTGTAATATAACATTGGTTTAAAATAATATTTCCAAAACCAATACACATGAATATCACCTGCCTCTTGCAATATTCAATAAATAGATTTCACTGTGGTTTGTGGGAACCAAGAAAAAAATTCAAAGCTGCATGCAATCCATGGGCTAAATGTCCAGTTCTGAATTGACTAGGCACATTCACATACATTCCTTGATTCTGCCATTGACCCAATCATTTATCCCAAATATTTTTATTAAAGTATGGTCATTTTTCCTTTTTCTGTTGCTTTGATCAAAAGTTTGAAAATAAAAATGGCGTTTTGTGTTCTAACCTCTACATAAATTATCTAGCTTTAGTTTGGGGGGAATTAAATTGACACTTGCATGTGGATTTTTTTGTCATCAATACAATATACAACTACCTTTTTCAATAATTCGAAGAGCAAAAATCTGTTCTGCTTGTGCACTTCTTGACATGAAGGACTGTCTCTTCCCAGTGACATTCACATGACCCACCAGAGCGAGGAGTTAGGAAATATTATCTGTTCCCTCTCCTAGGAAAGTCTATCTAGCTGGACCAAGAAGAAGAGCCTTCTCTGTGGTGGCTCCCTCCCTATGGAACATCATCCCTGTGAAGATAAAATTGACCCCCACTTTGACACTCTTACACAAGGCCCCGAAGACTTCTTTTTGCCAATGGGTCTAGGGATCCCAAAGTGGATGGACCCTATCAAGTGGCTTATTTGATTGTTTGTTTGGGTTTTTTGTCAGGGGGTGACAACAAATTTTTTTATTGTGTATTTATCTTGTATGCCACCTGGAGTCACTGAGAGTGAGTTGGGCAGCCATAATAATTTTCTTAAATAAATAAAGCTGCACTATATTTCCCAGACTTTAAACATAATCATCTCGTATTCCTTCAACCCAAATTCTATTAACTATCATCTATGCATTCTTAACAAATTAACCCTGTAGAATTTTTACATCCTTGTTGCCTTCGCCTTTATATACAACAATAATAATCTTGAATCTGTCATGGATGCAGTATCTCTCTCTCCTCTCCTCTCCTCTCCTCTCCTCTCCTCTCCTCTCCTCTCCTCTCCTCTCCTGTCCTCTCCCCTCCCCTCCCCTCCCCTCCCCTCCCTCCCCCTCTCTCTCACACACACACCATCCATTAATGTTTTTAACACTTATTTGTTTAGTATTTTCATTGGATAGTTATTAATTATATAATGTCCAGAGTCACTTTTTATTTATATGGGCAGCATACAAATTTGACCAATAAATAAAAATAAAGAATTTTGCACTTTTTGGACTTGCTTGCATATGGACTGGAAAACTGTTACATATTGATGTAATTGTAGTTAACATGGTGTTTAAACCTTGTTCTCTACAATTACATTATGTATCCAAATCTGACAACATCTAAACTGGCTTAATATTTGTTTTTTTCACTTAAAATAAGGATCTTTGTAAGCTTGCTCTCTTTACAGGAGAAATAGTCCCTCATTCTCATGTTAAATTTTAGCCTTTATACCAGGATTTGCTTACAGTTGCAAGTTAATATATGGAATGATAAGTTTTACATTTGTTAATTAGTATTATTTTAGGGTTCTTTATGGACTTTTTGCTGACATTGGGATTGGAGAAGATGCTATTTATTGGATTTGCCTATAGCTAAGAGTTGAATTATTAGATGAAGAGTTTTATATCTGTTGACTGAAATGAGGTGTACAGATTATGAAACTTCTTTATACTTTGTGATGAGGGTGGTAAGTTGCTTTCTTAGGGTTTTTTTCCTTTCTTTCTTTCTTTCTTTTTGTTTTCTTGCACCTTTTATTTGCTTTTTCTATTTTTCCTTTTTTAGTTTGTATTATCTTTTACTATTGTAAATACAACTTTTTAATATTTTTTAAAAATAACATTTTTTTCATTTCATTTTTTTCATGCTTTTCATCATTTATTCCTATTACATTTCAAGCTGCAGTCTTCCATGTGTTATTGTTTTCCCCAGATGGGCCCATAGCTATTGATCATATCTGCTTTGCTTAGGCAAATTACACTTAATCAAGATGTGCATAGATGAAATACATTTGTTAATAATACAGGGAACACACAGTATAGGTTATCCGTCTTATGTCACATCAGGATTCCCTAACAGTAACGATTCTGGCACACTTTAGTCAGTTAAAGAAAGAGACCCAGGGATTAATTCTGGCTGCACAAGACCATGCCTTAAAGACAAATGTATACAAAGCCAGAATTGAGAAGACAGCAACAGACAGTAAGTGCCGTGTATGCAAAGAAGCTGAAGAAACAGTGGACCATCTGGTAAGCTGCTGCAAGAAGATTGCACAAACTGACTACAAGCAGAGGCATGACAAAGTAGCAACAATGGTGCATTGGAAGATCTGCAAGAAATATCATTTGCATATAAGCAAGAACTGGTGAGACCATAAAATAGAGAAAGTCATAGAAAATGAAGAAGTTAAATTGCTCTGGGACTTCAGAATCCAGACAGACAGGCACCTGCCACATAACACCCCAGACTTAACAGTTGTCGATAAGAAAGACAAAAAAGTCTGGATAGTGGATGTGCCTGGAGACAGCAGAATAGAAGAGAAAGAACTGGAGAAGATAACAAAATACAAAGATCTACAAATAGAAATAGAACAGCTATGGCAAAGGCAAGCAAGGGTAGTACCAATAGTAATAGGCGCCTTGGGTGCAGTCCCAAAACAACTGGAGCACCACTTGAACACCATAGGCATTGACACATTTGCCATCAGTCAATTGCAGAAGGCGGCTTTACTTGGAACCGTTTCCATCCTGCGACAATATTTGTAACACCGTCAAACATCCAGATTTGTCTTTCCCAAGTCCTTGGTAAGGACTCGATAGGTAGACAAAAATGCCAAACCCAGTCTGAACATCTGGCTGACTGCGAATGATGATGATGATGATGGAGGGCTATTGCAAGTCCATCAAACTGTATAAGAAGAAAAGTGAAGTTTGAATGACTATGTGAACCAAAGTACATAAAAATTGCTGCAGGCTGTGAAAATGGAGAACATTATTAAAACAACAGAAACAAAGACAGAATATAAGGAAAAAACAGCTAGATGACAGATTAAATAGATGTAAAACCAAAGCTTTGCATGGAAAGCATTTGAAAAACATTGAAGGAAAATGTGATAACAACTTGACATGGACATGGCTTAAGATGGGAACCATCAAGAAAGAAACGGAAGGTTTAATACTCGCTGCTCAAGAACAAGCACTACAAACTAATGCCATGAAAGTGAAGATACAAAAAACCACCGACAATCCAAATTGTCGACTTTGCAATGACAAAGTTGAAATTGTTTCACATTTAATATGTGAGTGCAGCAAAATCGCGCAAACTGATTAGAAAGCTAGACATGACCGAGTTGCTAAACTAATCCACTGGGCATTATGTAAAAAATACAACTTACCTGTATCCGAAAAGTCATGGAAACACAAAAGTGGAAAAAGTTGTCAAAAATGAGAAGGTGAAGATCTTGTGGGACTTTCGAATACAGACGGATCATCATTTAGAACACAACACGCCAGATATCACAGTCATCAAAAACCAAAGTGTACAATTTATTGATATCGCTGTACCAGGAGATGCCAGAGTTGAAGAAAAAGAACTAGAAAAAAATCACAAAATATCACGACCTGGCCATTGAAACTACCTGATTATGGATGAAACATGTGACAGTGATACCGATTGTCATTGGGACACTTGGCACCATGTCCAAGAATTTTACACAGTACATCAAGAAATTGCAGCTTCCTGCAATAACACCAGCAGAACTGCAAAAAAAAAAAAAAAAAAAAAACCCTGTGCTACTCGGAACATCGTATATTTTAAGAAAATACTTGGTCGATACCTAGGATGCTGGCAGCAACCCGTATCAACCATTAGCACCAGTCAATGGTATTTGTGATGCATTTTTGAATGTTCAGTTGACTGAGTTTCATGTTTAATAATAATAATAATAATAATAATAATAATAATAATAATAATAATAATAATAATAATAATAATAATAATAATAATAATAATAATAATAATAATAATAATAATAATAATAATAATAATAATAATAAAATGAACATCAGGCTACTGTACAGACAGTGGATGACGTTTCAGTAACATTAGGAGTCATTGAACAAACTAAACCAGAAGAAAATATGGAAATTTTTCAAGAAAATGAAAAGGAGCCACAACTTGATGTCTTTGTTGCAACACCAGGAACATTGACAACAAGGCAACAAGAACTGAAGGATAAACTCACAGCCCATACTGCATTAAATGCAGTAAGAAGACGGCTTCCAACTTTGAAAACTGTGCCCAAAAAACGACTTGCACCGCTGATGAAGGATGTGAACACTGTACTTGCTACGGTCCAAATAGCATCCATTGAACAAATAAATCAGTTTGCTTATAGTACAGCAGTAATAGTAACAGAAGAGCTAGGGCTCCTGCAGCCTCCTAGAAAATCAACTGGAAAACCAAAATGGAAGATCAGGTTGGAGTTGAAAATAAAAAGTTTATGATCAGATGCAAGCAACTTGAAGAGTATGAAAGAGAAAAAACTGAAGAATGAGAAGATCAAAAAATACCTGATCAGAAGGTACTGGCTGAATACCAGAAAAATCGAAGAAGTTCTGGAAATTGTGAAAGAACAAATTACAGCAACAGCCAGAAAAATCGAAAGATATGAAGCCAGAATCACCCAGTACAAACAAAACCAACTGTTTCAATTAGACCAAAGGCGGTTCTACCAGACCTTGAATCAATCAACAGACATAGTAGTTGAAAAGCCTGAGAAAACTGAAACAACTGCATTTTGGAAAGAGCTCTGGGAAAATGAGAAGGACTATAACAAAAATGCTGGGTGGATAAAAGAGTTTGAAGAAAAATTCTCACACAAGAAAATGGAACAGATGCAAATAACAACTGAAATGATCAGCAAACGTGTGAAGAAAGTAAAGAACTGGACATCACCTGGCAGTGATCAACTGCATGGATTTTGGCTCAAACATCTGACCAGTCTGCATGAAAAAATGGCCCAAAAATTCAATGAGATGCTGCAAAAAGGAAGTATCAGTGAATGGTTGACAACTGGGAGAACATATCTGATACAAAAAGACCCAGCAAAAGGAGCAGCACCAGGAAATTATAGGCCAATAACTTGTCTACCCACTATGTTTAAACTATTGACTGGCATTATGGCTGACAGAATTCAAGATTATCTTGAAGAGAATGACATCTTACCAGATGAACAGAAAGGCAACAAACGAAAAAGCAGGGGCACAAAAGATCAGCTTTTGATTGATAAAATGATTCTGGAGAATTGCAAAAGCCGAAAAACTAATCTTCACGTAACATGGATTGACTATAAAAAAGCTTTTGATTCACTCCCACACAGTTGGATCATCAAGTGCCTAGACACCATTGGGATTTGTAAAAATGTTGGCAGTTTTATTGAAAACATGATGAAGCACTGGAAAACTGAACTGTTTGTGGGAAATGAAAATTACGGATTTCTCAACATCAAAAGAGGAATTTTCCAGGGAGACTCATTGTCACCATTACTTTTTATCATTGCCATGATCCCGCTGTCAACAATCTTACAAAAAACAAACCTTGGCTATCAAACATCCAAAAAATCTAATAAAATTTCACACCTGTTGTACATGGATGATCTGAAGTTGTATGGAAAAACTGAAACTGAAATTCAGTCTCTGACCAACACTGTCCGAATCTTTAGCAATGATATCAGCATGGAGTTTGGTTTGGACAAATGTGCCACAGTAGCATTGAAGAAGGGCAAAATCACTGAAAGTGTGGGCATAAACATGCCTAATGGTCAAGCCATAAAGTGTCATCAGCCAGAGGCCTATAAATACCTGGGCATACTACAACTGGATAATATCAAACATGATCATGTGAAGAACGTGGTCAGTAAAGAATACACACAAAGAGTCAGAAAAATTCTCAAAAGCAAGCTCAATGGAGGCAACACCATCAAGGCCATAAACAACTGGGCTATATCTGTTATAAGATATACTGCTGGCATAATAAACTGGACACAGGCTGAACTGGACAATTTGGACAGAAAAACAAGAAAACTCATGACCATTCACCATTCACTTCATCCTCGTAGTGATGTCGACAGACTATATCTGCCCAGAAAAACTGGTGGCAGAGGACTTTTACAAGTAAAACAAACAGTAGAAGAAGAAAAACATGCATTGGCAGAATACATCAAAGAAAGTAAAGAACCTGCATTGATTGAAGTAAACAACCGGAAGCTTCTGAAAGTGCAGCAGACCAAGCATCAGTATAGGAAAACTGCAATGCAAACTAGAGCCGACAGTTGGTGCAATAAAGCCTTGCATGGGCAATTCCTCAACAAGATTGAAGGAAAGGTTGATAAGGAGAAGATCTGGTTATGGCTCACTAATGGAACACTGAAGAAGGAGACAGAAGGCTTGATTCTTGCAGCCCAGGAGCAAGCAATTAGAACAAATGCAATCAAAGCCAAGATTGAAAAATCAGCTGATGACCCAAAATGCAGACTTTGCAAGGAAGCTGATGAAACAATTGATCATATCCTCAGCGGCTGCAAGAAAATCGCACAGACGGACTACAAACAGAGGCACAACTACGTGGCCCAGATGCTTCATTGGAACCTGTGCCACAACTACCACCTACCAGTGGTAAAGAACTGGTGGGATCATAAACCTGAGAAAGTAGTTGAAAACAAACATGCCAAAATACTTTGGGACTTTCGAATTCAGACTGACAAGGTTTTGGAACATAATACGCCAGACCTCACGATTGTGGAAAATAAAAAAGTGTGGATCATTGATGTCGCCATACCAGGTGACAGTCGAATTGATGAAAAACAACAAGAAAAACTTAACCGATATCAGGACCTTAAAATCGAATTACAACGACTCTGGCATAAACCAGTACAGGTGGTCCCAGTGGTAATCGGCACACTGGGTGTTGTGCCAAAAGACCTTAACTGGCATTTGAAAACAATAAACATTGACATAATCACGATCTGTCAGTTGCAAAAGGCCACCGTACTTGGATCTGCGCGCATCATACGAAAATACATCACACGGTCCTAGACGCTTGGGAAGTGTTCGACTTGTGATATAGTGATACAAAATCCAGCATATAAATCTTGTTTGCTGTGTATTACATTTTTTGTGAATAAATATTATTATTATTATTATTATTATTATTATTATTATTATTATTATTATTATTATTATTATTATTATTATTATTATTATTATTATTATTATTATTATTATTATTATTATTATTATTATTATTATTATTTTGCCACTGGTGTCATTTATTCCCAGAATGAGTAGAAAGTTTTTCAGAAAACAAAAGTTCAGGTAGATCATAATAATAATGATTTAAGGGATAGAGACTGTCCTCCTCATTTATCCATGTAGCTGCCAAGATCAGAAAGCTGAACATTGTCATGTCTACTTAGAAGTAAACCAGACTGTGAATTTAGAAGGATTAATCTAATTTTATCAGAAAACTGCAGTAGTTAGTGACATTAATTTGTTATCTATGCATGGATTTCTTCAAAAATAATTTTGAACAACTTGGTATAAATGAAGTAGTAATTTTACAAATTAGCATTATGTCAAATGGATATTTGCTTAGCTCCAGTTGTGATTAAATATTAAAATGAGTTCTTGATGCTAGAAGGCCACAATGGATCAAGTGTTTATCCAAAAATCTGATCTGAGAATCTAGGACATCCATTGTTACCAGCTACCAATCACCCTTTGTTTTACAGCTTTTGTGTCTGTCATATAATATTCCTCTTCTAGGAAAATAGAAGAGAAATAGAAATTAATTCTTCCCTACCCCCTGCTTTGAAGAAGCCACCCCCCCAACTGTGTTGTGAGGAGAATAGAATTTAGCTGCACAAGTGCTATCAGTACCATACATACATGTCACCGATAAATTGTGGGGTTGATGCATAGCTGAATTGGGGATTATAATTTATGTCCTAAATTCAGAGCATTTGGAAACCAACATATTTCACAGCCTGCACTTTGCTTCTGCTTTCACCATGGAACTATCCATACTCATTCATTTATGCTATGAAACAAAGCCCAGTCCTTTGTCTCAGCTCTAGACAAACTGAAATAGAAGAATATTTTTTTTAAAAAAAGCACTACATGAAAATCCATTAAACCACCACCACAATAACAACAACATTGTTCTATCAACCAAAGCATTTCTCAGTTTCTACAAATGCTTTATCAAGATTAATGCCCTGGTATTGTTTTGAAATTGAAAATAGCACAGAATAAAGATACTTGGCAAATATCCTATGAGGTAAACATTCTCATATGTAGTGGAAGGAAAATCTATTGCAGTTAGTACTCCAATTCAATTTTTTTTTCAGGGGGAACCTGGAATATTTTGTTTATAACCTTAGGCCCACAATTTTCAAACAGACAACTGAGTCAAACCTGCAAAATATAAACATAGCAAACAGGTAAATGCATGCCAGAACAAGACTTTACACTTGCAAAACAGGTAATTTCACGCACTAGCAGTAGCCTGCACATGCTATTATTCATTTTATTCATGCATATGCAAGATTCTAGAACACAATTACCTGCTTGAGTTTGTGCATATATTTTCCTAGCAAACAGTCTCAGTGTTGATGTTTTTACTCATAAAATAATTTTATCTGTGCATACAATTTTTCCCATTGCCTTTGGAAACAATTCAGGTAATTCTCAGTTTTTCATCTTGAATCTATACTCAAGTCAAGGATTTTTCACTTTGGGATTTTGGAATAGACTCCCTACATACTGTAGCAAGATCTGATCATCATAGTTATTTTAAATTATCCTTAGTACCATTAAAATTAAATCTTATAAAATAATATGCATCCTTTTGGGTCACAGCAATTAAGCCCTTGGAGTTACATAAGAGTGCACATACATAAGTGCATCCATACATGTATATCATGCATATAATCAAGATATTTCTAGCAGATATACAGTAGCTATTGTCCAGCTCAGAAAACTCAGAAAACAAAAGTACTTGGATTTCTGTAATCAATTATATTGATAGTAGATAATACATCAGAATTTTTAAAATATGCCAAAGCATTTCCTCAAATTAATTTATCCCTACTGTAGTTATGATGGAGTTACTCTGTATTTGTTTCTTATATTTCCTCCTTATCTTAGACTTTTATGCAATGGCCCTGCTCCATCCTCCATGTTCCCGGTATCTCTTAGACATTTCATCACTTGCACATACACGCATGCCTTCAAAATTCTGCCCCTGAATCCTCATACAAATATAAATCAATCTCCAATTCCATGTGCCTTTCCTTTTCTTCCAAAGAAAGAGGTTAAACTAATTAGATTTCTGTTGTGACTATTAACAGAAATGCAACAATTATTTTGCTGTGAGGAAAGGGAATATCCTTTCCGGCATATGAAATAATTTCAATCCCAGTACACCAATTACTGATGGAGAGGCTTCCTGTAATCAAAGTAGGGCTAGAGAGAAGGATCTATGGTGAACTTTGCTATTATTGATCCCCACCTGCTGCATATGTACAGAAAACCATAGCTTGTTCATTCCTAAAGTGACCAGATATTTTTTTCTTCAAGCGGGACACCATTGACGGGGGTGGGTTTCTCCATTTGAGTTTTGCCCTCTGCGCATGCACAGAGGGCAAAAGAAGGCAAATGTCGGCGTCCAGGTGGGTGGAGGGGGGGAGGCGGGAGGCCTTTCCTCGCCTCCCGCCTCCCCTTCGGGAGCCGGCAATGGCTTGGGCTGGCTGGCTGGTAGAAATGCTCAGCCTGTGTTTCCCGATCCCTGAGGATACCCAAGCCCCATTACCTGCCACGGATAGAAGCCGCTCAGCACATGTTCTTCTCGGGGGGGAGGACCCACCGGCTGGTCCCCCCCGCCCTTTATCCACCCCCTTCTCTCTTCGCCCGATGGTGTCCTTGCGGTCCTTTATGGAGGCAGGTGGGCGGGGAGGGAGCGGAGGTCCAGTGATTTCCTCTGGGAAAGAAGGGGCGGAGGCGCAGCCACACTAAAGGAGGTGGGGGGGGGGCGTGCGCGTCAGGCTTCCATGGCGGCGCCCCTTAGCCGTGGACGAGCAGCTCAGTCTCCTAGGGCTGCGCTGCTGCCAGCCGCTCCCTCCCTCCAAGCCCGCCTCCCCTCCCAGCCCGGGAAGAAGCCTCTCCACTCAATCGCTTGTTCGCCCACCCCGCCCCCTCCTCCTCGCTCGCTCGATCGCTTTCTGTTCAGGAATGCAGCGCTTCACCCAGCCCCCTCCCCAGACTCATTCATAGCGTAAGGTGACCAGACATCCGGGCATTCTTTTCAAAAAGCAGGACTTTTTGAAAAGAATGCGGGACGCGGGACACACGCTTGAAAAGCGTGTCTGTCCCGCCAAAAGCGGGACGTCTGGTCACCTTATTCATTCCTGCCTTAGATACATATACTTATATACAGGGGTGGGCTTCAAAAATTTTAGCAAGGGGATCTCTGCCCAGTTGCTGGGTGGGCGTGGTCATGGTGGGTATGGCCCAGTTGGCCTCCTGAACCATGGCAGGGGGGTTTATGCCCTCCCCGGGCTCCGGAGGCTTTCTTCGAGCCTCCAGGAGGGCAAAAATGACTTCTCCAGGCTCCAGAGGCCTTCTGGAGGCCGGAAACATTTCCGGCCTTCCTGAACTTCTAGTAGGCCCGTTTTTCGCCCCCCCCCCCCGAGCCTCCGTGCATGCCCTGCACTTACCTACATCCAAAACGGGCCGCAGGGGGACTCCTGGGGGGATGGGGTGGGCGGGGCCAGCCAGGAGTGGGATTTGGGTGTTCTTCAAACTGCACACAATCTTAGCTAGAGGTTCTCCCAAACCCCTGCAAACCCCCAGCAGCCTACCCCTGCTTATATACTTACATGAAACCCTGTACCACTTATAGTCAGATAGGAAACAGTTCTTTAACTACAGCTGTACAACTCTGAAAGATATGCTTTCTAGTCAGAAGTAGTAGTAAATTATATTCAACTGCTGGATGAGATAAATTACAAAGGCAGAATTCTTAGAATGTAGAAACCATAGAAAAGGTTCTGGAGATGACAAGAAAAACATAAAAAATGCTTTCAATCATGCAGAATTGTTAATTTAAGCCAGCATCATTTTTTTGGAATTTTTATAAATTCAAATTCTTTATCTTTGAAAAGATAAACAACTATTAATCCTTTATGCATTTCATTAATTTTTAATTATAATTTAATTTAATTTAATATAATTGCATATATTAACTATGCAAGTGTTTGGTTTATACTAAATACAAAATCGGTATGTTTTATGCTTCCAACTTTAAAAAAAACATGGTGTTGTTACATTGTACCAGGCAATCATACTTTGAAAAAGATGAAGAATATGCTAACATGCTAACATCTTAAATACGAAGATGTGAAACAAAATGATTCTATAGCCTATAACCTATTTTCATAATGCAGTCAGGATAGTATATTACCAATTGTTGATCTAGTAGACAATTGTTCAAAAAACATTGTCCAAATTGTGTAGTTTTAAAATCTTAGGAATAGATGATGCGGTAGGTCCTTTTAAACAGCATATGTCACAAGACTATCTTGCCTATCAAAATATTGTAACTACAATTAATTCCTTAAAACTGGGGAAATCTCCCAGTTCTGATGGTTTTCCAGATCATTGTTATTAAAACATAAATAAAATAAAAGATGTTTCCAAGTGCTACAAGAAAGCTATTGTGTTTCTGAAGAAATCTACTTCCTTGATTAATATGGAATATTTTTAACAGCTACTTTGGCCCCTAGGTTTCTTCTGGATTCACCTATGGCCATTAAGAGTCTGATAATACTAGTTTCTTAAATAATATAATTGCTTTAATTCACAATAGAGAGAATGCAACAGCCATTATTTGTTTGAATTCCCAGACCAATTTTGATATGATGTCGGACATTCTGAAATGGTTTTTGGCTAAGGTGACCAGACGTCCCGATTTTGGCGGGACAGACCCGCTTTTTAATCATTTGTCCCGCGTCCCGCCCGCCCTCTTAAAAAGTCCCGATTTTTTAAAACAATGCCCCACTAGGGCATTCTTTCAAAAAATCGGCCTGCAGGCACTCGAGGACGGCCAGGTTGGGCCCAGCCGCAGGGGCAGCAGCAGCAGCAGCAGGCCCTCTCAAAATCGGGACATCTGGTCACCTTACCTTGGGGAGGAGCGCCGAGCGATAGGCGGGGAGGCCCGGCCGGCTTCTGTGAGCTCCTTCCTTCCCTCCCTTCGTCCCTCCCTCCTTTCCTTCCCTGCCCGCCTTCCCCTCCTGGCCGCTGCCTGCTCGGGGTCCGGGGAGCACTTCTGCGGGAGACTGGCCGGTAAGTGAGCCGGGGGGGCGGGGGGTTGTATGCTTGGCAAGCCTTCCCAATCCCGGGGCTCTTTTGCAAAGGGAGCAGCTGCTCTCGCAAAGCCCCGCGGGCGCCCGGTTGCAAAGCCCGCCCGCCCGCCCGGCTCTCGGCCCCACCTACCTGGCGGAGGGCGCTCCCCTCCGCCAGCTCCTCCTCCTCCTCCGCCCGGGCCCTTCCCGGCTGCCCGAGCTCCGTCCCTGCCTCGGCGGCACACTCGGGGAGGAACAGCCAGCTCGTGGTCTCCCATCCCGCTGCTCACCTTTTCCACCAGCCATTCCAACAGCCAGGTGTAATTCAGCATCAGGGCTACTAAAGGGCGACTTGCGCGCCGCCTCCGCGGTCCAGGCTGCCGGCAAAGGGGGAGACGAGCGGTCTACAAGCAGAGGTGGGATCCTACCTCTGATTGCCGGTGCGGTTAATTGCTGACTTCGCGGCAGAGCCGAAGATTCTGTTCGAGCCTGCTCCCGTTCGCGGAGCGGGAGCCTTTCCCGGGTGCTTTCCCCGCCCGCATGGATGCCGCTGGCGGCATCCATGCGGGCGGGGAAAGCGCCCGGGAAAGGCTCCCGTTCCGCGAACGGGAGCAGGCTGGAACAGAATCTTCGGCTCTGCCGCGAAGTCAGCAATTAACCGCACCGGCAATCAGAGGTAGGATCCCACCTCTGGGGAGGAGGGAGGCGAGGAAAGGCCTCCCGCCTCCCCCCCTCCACCTGGACACCGACATTAGCCGTCTTTTGCCCTCTTAGCATGCGCAGCGTTCTGCGCATGCGCAGAGGGCAAAACTCAAATTGCGGCATCCAGGCGGCCCCGCCCCCCCGTCGGTGTCCCGCTTAAGAAAAAAAAAATCTGGTCACTTTATTTTTGGCCCAATGAGGTTTATTTTAAAGAAGGGGTTTTTTTTGGGGGGGGAGACCAATCAGAATAACGCAATCTATTCAGTTATCATATATGATTACAGCATGTTCACTCTTTGGTAAAATCTCTGTTTTGGAACATGACAAAATACCCTATTTTATCTATAATTTGACAGTAGAAATGCTTACACTAAATTTGATTCTAAAAATTCTCAGCCATAAAAAAATTATAAAATGTTAAAAGAGTTGCTGTAGAAAGGCAGAGTATAATATTTTGTTATATATGGATGATACGTTATGTCTCATAGATAAACCAAAAAATGCAATTTCTTATATCACAAATATTTGACTCTGACGCCATGACTGGCTAATCTAGAAACAGTAGAAAATTAAACTTGATGTGCAGTCTCAGTGAGTTTCCATGTTTAAGGATTAGGGTTTTAAGTTATATATTGGTTGTTTTATTTATATTAACATGAAAAAAGATTTCTAAGAAGCTTTCTAAATTAGTAAATATGAATTTATTTCTTACCATATAATACAAATGAAAGAAGATCTGGATAAAATAATCTAAAAATTCTCAGAGTGTTTGGCATAAGGTAAATGTGATTGCAATGACAATAACTTGGAGGTTAATTTATATTTTAAGAGGTTTTTCTGTTTACATTATTTCAAATGAATATTACACTGTTAAATCAGTTTCCCTGATTTTGGTCAAGATTTTTCTCATAAATTATAATTGCTTATTGGGAAAAAGGCTATAGCTTTCCATACTTTCAGTCTTAAGATTGAACATTTATTTATTTTCAGTTAGGAACTGAAACATCAAATTCAATTCCTTTTGCAGCTGAACCTGAAAGCTGTTATTTGACTCTACTGAAATACTGACAAACATTGGGGTTCTGGTTTATTTTGTTTCAATACTTGCATTTAATACTGCAAGATGCATATATGTGTGCACAGACACATAAAGCTTGTGTTATGGGATCACATTAATTTTAAAAATAACTACTAAATCTATTTCTTGCATAATTTGAGCTTCTGCTAATATTATTATAGTGAACTTTTAAGTTAATGGACCATTCAGTGCAAAGGGTGTCGGTTTCTCATAAATATCCATTAAATCAAAATTGCATCATTCTTGAAGATTTACATCATTTGTGTAATGATGACATTACACAAATGATATTAATTGACATAAATGATTATTTGTGCCATTTGCATAATGATGTCATTATATAGATGTTGCAAATCATTGTGAATGATGTAAAATTAACTTAAACTGCCTCATCCAGTTTATTTCAAATTCAATTAACTGGTATCAGGGAGATATCCAGACAGAACTTTGGTTTCCTGCATCTGAAGTCTGCAAATGGACTTTTGTCACACTGAGGTGTCACTATATTTTGCATCAGCTTCACTGATGAAGAATTTTTAAAGTATCTGTAGAACTTAAAAGCAAGTATTTCTCACTGAAGAGCAGTGCTTAGATGTTTGGTCAGCTTTAGTGTTTCCTTTGTTCTTGATACTATTGCTGCTTTTATCAAAAGTTTAGCAAAAAATCAATTGGGGCTCTAAAGACACAAATCCCTTTTTATGAACAATGGAAGGAATTGGATAAAATTAACATTTATTACTTTGGGGACTTTGGGAATAATGAGTTTGAATGCCCTATTCCTTAGTGGAAGGTTGCGTTAAATAATGTGGTTAATCTCCTTTGATCTAACAAAAAAAGCAGACACAAAAAACAGTTTTGTGAATGCTGAGATGATTGCCATTTCCTCGCTGCTGCTATTTTTTTTCCAAGATGATGTCCAGCTGATAGTGCCATAATTTATTTTTAATTTAACATTTTTACTGAGATTAATGGCAGTGGAGAACAATGAGGGGTCGGATGTGAGAAGATATCTTGGAAGAAATTGTAACTTTATAGTGGTACAAAGAAGCAACAAAGAGAGAGGAAAATATGAGTCAATAGAGTAACAGAAAGAAAAGAAGGATGTGGTACATGTGCAAAAAATAGAGGAAGAAGATAAGGGAAACAACTGAAATTCTAAAGCAAGGATCTCCTTACAGTAGGAGACAGACCTGAATTATCTCCAGTGGCCATTTTGTAGTGCCTCAATACAAGAAAGCAGCATAATCAACAAGGGAGGGACATGGTTGATATGCTGTCATCTAAAGCAGTGGTGGGTACCTACCAGTGCGGTCCAGTGTGCCGTTCCGGTAGGGACCTGCCGATTGCTCAATTTGCGCATGATGGCTCCGGTGCCATCTTCGCTGGTCCGTCGCACAGCGCCATCTTTTTTCCTGAATTTTTGGGCTTTTTTTGCTTCCTGCGCATGCGCGGAAGCAAAATCGCATGAGGGGACGCACGCAGGTAGCGAGCATGTGCATGCACAAAACGTGATGATGCAGCACACCGGTAGCCAGGTAAGAGGAACCCGCCCCTGATCTAAAACCATGGCTATTGAGGTTGAATAGACATCACAGCAGTTGTCATGGTGTCTTGAAGAACAAAAGAAGACTTTGAAAATCATGGCCTGAAGAGGACTATTTGTCTTAGCTGTTGAAGGGAAAGCAAAGATTATAGATCAGGCACTATCCCCTGGAGTTATCTGCACTAGAGTGCTGGTAGAGATTGTGGAAGTCAAGGAACCAGAATTGTGGGCATTAAGCATGAGTGAGTGGCAGTAGTTGGCTCTTTCAGTGAGGTGCAAGAGAAAATGGTAGTAATTGAAGCATTTAATATTAGGCAAGAACTCTGAGACCAAGTGGCCATTGTTGCGATCACTGGCAGAGCTACATAGTATAGGAAGTATTGGGGAAGTAATGGAAGTTACTGAGATTCTGCACTGTTGAGTTTGGGAAGATGTAGGTTAGGAAGCTGGGATGGTGAAGGAAGGAGAATACCTTATGATCCTGCTCCTAGGGTAAGATACTGATTTTATATTTAATAATTGAATGATAATCACCTTAATATAACTTTTGACAGAATATACATTTAATAATCTAACTTTAATCTAACTTAATAATCTAACTTTAATAATTACATTACTGTTAGGGTGAGATACTGAAGCCAGTTTGGTCTTGTAGTTAAAGCAACAGGCTGAAAAAAGGAGATTGTGAGTTGTAGTCACAACTCACATGCACTAACCATGAAAGCCAGCTGGGTGATTTGGGTCAGTCAGTCTCCTTCAGCCCAACCCACAGGTTTATTGTTGTGTGGAAAATAGGAGGAAGAAGGAGTATTAGGTATGTTTACCATCTTGAGTTATTTGTAAAAATAATAAAGGCAGAGTACAAATAAATAAATAAATAGAAAACTAAAAATAGTTTAAAAGATGTCTTCTTGTGGTGAAAAGACATGAAAGAACTATCTTTCTAGGTGTACTGAGAAAGGGGAGAGGATGTGTGTGCAGGGAATTCTGATCTAGGATTTTTAGTTTGGGGAATGCTTTAAGGATGATGTGAGTATTGTAGGAATTAGCTAGAATGTTCTGGCTAGCCCTTTGGGTTGATTGATTTGTGTGTTCAGTAGTTAAGATGATAGCAGAAGAGGGAAAAATGGTGGGCATCAGATGGACAGCCTGTATTAATTGGCAGGGTAAGGTATGATGCAGTAGTGGGTTCTAAAACCCTTTACTACTGGTTCACATGCGCTCTCACTTGCTTGCTCGTGCGATGCTTCTACGCATGCGCAGAACTGTCCTGGGTGGGTGGGTGGAGCCTCCCACAGCCGGTGCTACCAGTTCTAAGAACCAGTCCGAACCGGGAGCAAATCACCGCTGGTATGATGAAAAAAACTGAAGTCTGTTACAGGAGAAGGGACATCATAGTAAGAGAATAACAGAGTTGGACGACTTCTAGACCAACCCGCTGCTCAAGCAGGAAACTCTATACCATTTCAGACAAGTGGTTGTCCAATCTGTCCTTTAAAAATCTCTACTGTTGGAGCACCCACAATTTCTGGAGGAAGCTCATTCCACTAACTAATTGTTCTAATGGTCAGGAAATTTCACACAAACATAATGCATTTTGATTCAGGAACCTATTTTTGATCCAGCTCCCAGAAGTTGAATCATTAGGAAAGTTGGCCTCAACCTACTGCTATTTAATGCAAAGTCCATCTAGACTAAAATTCCATACTGAAACAATATGGGAATAGATGAACAAGTAAACCTGGTATGCTTAATTGAAACCTGGTTGGGCAGTGGCAGGAACACACATTACTCTTGCTAGAAGATTGTCCTGGCCTTACAGCAGCTTAGAGGAGAGGAGGGGAAAATGTGAGGCAATGATTTTTCATGGAATCTTTACAATAATGAGTTCTATCACACAATTCCTGGGTGTACCTTCATATAAGATTGGACAGTAGAGACATTTAAAGTGGCTGGTAGTGTATTGCCCATTGTGCTCACTAACAGTGGCACTTCTTGAGAGTCAGGTGGTAGAAATTCCCAAGATACTAATACTGGAAGTATTTAATATATAACTTTGATATGGAGTCTGAAGGTGCTCAGGATTTAATGGCCATCATATTAACCATGGACTTGTCACAGTTAACTTGACATTGACTCATATGAGGGAAGTCACATGCTTGGAGTGTATGACTCTTAAGCCAAAATCCATGGTGCGCAGTGGTTAGAATGCAGTATTGCAGGTTAACTCTGCCCACTGCCAGGAGTTCAATTCTGTCTGGCTCAAGGTTGACTCAGCCTTCCATTCTTCTGAGGTTGGTGAAATGAGGACCCAGATTGTTGGGGACAATATGCAAATAATGCTGACATTGTAAACCTCCCAGAGCATGCTGTAAAGCACTATGGAGTGGTATATAAGTCTAAGTGCTATCTGGAGATAAGCAACTTTGTGTTCAGTACCTGATTGTGGTTAATGTCTATGGAGTTTCTTGGTGATCCAGCTCATAGTTGTCCCAAGGGTGCTTTTTATGCAAGACACAACTGGACTTTCTGGTTTTTCTTTGAAGATGGTTCACTTCTCATCCAATAAGCTTTTTTCTTTGAAGATGTTTCACTTCTGAGCCGAGGTGGCACAGTGGTTAAAGTGCAGCACTGCAGGCTACTTCAGCTGACTGCTAATTCAGCAGTTCAGCTGTTCAAATCTCACCGGCTCAAGGTTGACTCGGCCTTCCATCCTTCTGAGGTCGGTAAAATGAGGACCCAGATTGTTGGGGGCAATATGCTGAACTCTGTAAACCACTTAGAGAGGGCTATAAAGCACTATGAAGTGGTATATAAGTCTAAGTGCTATTGCTATTGCTATTCTCATCCTTCCATCCCCATCATCCAGTCAGAGCTGGAGAAGCTGGAGAAAGTCCAGTTGCCTCTTGGAAAAAAAAGCATCTTTGGGACTGAGTATGGTTAGTTCACTGTCTGGTCAAATACCAGTATCCCTGAACTCTGTCAGGATGATGGACCCATTCAGATGATCTGACCTAGTGTTTAAGAAATATGGATGGTTTATGAGGTTACTTGGTGAGTTTCATAATGATTTGACTTTTTCCATGAATCTGACTAAGATGTTGGATGTGACTGCTCCCAAGACGCCTCTCTCAGGTGGTTAATTCAGAGTGCTACTTGGTTTATCAAGTACATCTAAGAAATGAAATAAAGAGATACCTGATGAAAAACAAAAAGAAATTGTGAGTGATCATATATACTTACCCTTGTTTAAACTGTACAATAAAAGTTACAAATGTTCTTACCATTCAGCAATTAACTGCATCTGAAGTCCAGCAGCCCTGCTCATTTCATTTTGGGAAGAAATGATCAGGCATGCCAATGCTCTTGCTGACTGCTGTAATGAGCTTATGATATTTTCTCATTCTAATTAGATATTTGCTCAGAGTTGGGTGCCACTTAGATGGAATCAAATGTATTAAACTGGTGTAATGTTTTGCATATCATCTGGGATTTGTTTAAGCTTGTAATAGCTTGAGGAAGTTGGTAGGATTTTATGTAGTATGAGCTATGCCACATTGGGCTAGATCCTCAAGCTGCCAGGATGCGTGAGTGGCTGGACAAAAAAAAAAGATAAAGGTTTCCCCTGTCCAGTTATGTGTCTGACTCCATGGGGCAGTGATCATCTATGTTTCTTAGCCAAGAGAGCCAGCATTGTCTGAAGACATTTCCGTGGTCATGTGGCCAGCATGACTATAGACCAAGATGCATGGAAAGCTGTTATCTTCCCATCAAAATGGTACCTATTTATCTATGGCATGCTTTCAAACTGCTAGGTGGCAGGAGCAAGGGCAAGAACAGAAGCTCACCTTGTTGCACGATGCTTGAGTCTCAAACCCAGGCTGTCAGCTTTCCAAGCTCAACATCTTTAATCACTGAGCCACTGCACCACCTGAGTGACTAGAGAGTGATCCCTAATCCATCTATCTTAAAAGATGTAGTGTTGTGTCCTGTCTTGCAGCTAATTCTTGATCCAGCTGTACTGAGAACTTTTGTCCAGTATCCAAATTCCTTTCCTGGGGTGTTTTTGGAGAAATCAACTACATACTGTGGATTCCTAAATGAAGCAAATTATCTGGATTCATTCCAATCTGCATTGAGTTACATGCATAGGATGAAATAGCATTGGTTTCTTTGAGGAATCACCCAATCTCAGTTGGTTGATGGCCCTGGGTGATTGCTCTCAATAGGTTGGCTCTTTATATGAACAAGTACATCCACCAGTTGGAGATCTTCATGGATTCATGCCTCCTGCTGCAACAATGGGTTAAAACAGTAGCTATGGGGGGGAGAGATTTCTCAGTTTAAGCTGCTATGCCAGTCACAACCTTAATTGGACAAAGAAGCTCAGATGTCAGTGATTCATATTTACTATCTCTCCATTTACTATCACTCAACACACTCTGTTTAGAGAATTTGAAGATGATCTGGGCACTACAACTGGTGCAAAATGCAATGGTCAAGATAAAGCCTACAATGGCTTGGCAAGCAGAAACTGATGCTGTATGTGCAAACTCTGACCTTTTTTTTTTCATTTTAACACCCTATGTAAATATAACTTGGATATAAACCTGTGTCTTGGATCCTTGAATATAAATTATAATTTATCTATTAAACATATACGAAAAATATGTTTTAAAATTAACCTAGAAAATATTACCTTTCAGAAACTGAATAAAGGCATTATTATAAAACTATTATGTAGCCTCAACCCCACGTTATGTTTTTGGACAGTTCTCTTTGTGTGTCTCTGTGTGTTCATCTTTGACTACGGTGAAATATTTAATTCCATCTAAAGCAGTGTTTCCCAACCTTGGCAACTTGAAGATGTCTGGACTTCAACTCCCAGAATTCCCCAGCCAGCATTCACTGGCTGGGGAATTCTGGAAGTTGAAGTCCAGACATCTTCAAGTTGCCAAGGTTGGGAAACACTGATCTAAAGTATTGACAAATACAACAAAGAAGTGATATTCAAAATATGTAATATAGTTTACCTTTTGTATATACATCTACTTTGTACTCTAATGCAATTCTATGAATTCTATGAATTCATGTGTACTGTAAAACTTACTGATACTTACAAAGGGTATGTTAGTACACAGTTTTAATGGATTAAAATCTGGGGAGGGGGGAACCTATGGATTTTCCTCCTGCTCTATTTCTATACTAGATACTAACCTGAGTCCAGCTAATAAGCACAATATAGGTTTTACCAGCTCAGTGAAATATATTTCAACTATGAATTATTCTCAGTGCTAACACTGAATCTTTCTTTTTCCAGTGTTGTTAGTCTCTTGGTGAATTCTCTTGTGCCTCACTTACTGCAGAACTTCAAGCCTGATAAGAAAATCAATGCTGCCAGCAAAGGTGTGAACAGATGTTTTATCTCCACATTGTGTGCATAAATGCAAGTGCTCTGATGTAAATTGATCAAACTGTAGAAACAAATCATTTAAGATTTGTGCAGTGATTAATAACAGAGGCCAGTAATCAAATCTCCCTGCCACCATCGCATCTGTTAGAGAGACTTTCTAGTTTGCCCTATTATGCAAATGTGCAATAAAATAAATACATTACTTGGTTTAGCAGCTGGTTAGAAAACATTGTTCTAGGTGATTATTTCTAATGCATTGTTTTTACCACTGATGGCTGTTAATGCAAACTAATTCACTTTTGTTCATTTGGCAGATTGTACATTTAAAAGGGAAGGGGAAAAAAGATATGGTTTTCTGATTCTCAGATGCCTTTTCTTTTCACAGTACTCATGAAATGGGACAGATATTCAGGGGTGAAATCCAGCAGGTTCTAACAGGTTCTGGAGAACCAGTAGCAGAAATTTTGAGTAGTTCAGAGAACCGGCAAATACCACCTCTGGCTGGCCCCAGAGTGGGGTGGGAATGAGGATTTTGCAGTGTCCTTCCCCTGGAGTGGGGTGGGAATGGAGATTTTGCAGTATCCTTCCCCTGCCACGCCCACCAAGCCACACCACGCCCACCAAGCCACACCATGCCCACCAAGCCACGCCCACAGAACCAGTAGTAAAAAAAATTGGATTTCACCACTGAGATATATGTATTAAGTCCAAAATCCAAAAATCATGCTCTATAGATATATCCCCTAGTTTGACTGCATTCTGCCTAATTGTCACACAATTCATTGCAAAGGCGCAACCTGAGTTTCTTTACTGGGTAGAATTTGGATGTCTAATATGAATATTTCTGTGTCCCGTAAGTAAAATATCAGGTACTATTGCCTATTTAACAAGTGTCAAACTTGATCGCATCATGTGACATCACAACATATTGTGACTTTTTTGCCTTTGCGGAGCTGGGGTGGGCCTGCGCATGATGCATCTGGCCCATGGGCCACCAGTTTAACACCCCTGGTCTATTTAATTTATTTATTGACTTTACTCAGCAAATTCATCATTAATTTGTATTTCAGATGTCATATTCAGATTCTAATCTCAAAGTGTGCTGCTTAATGTCATTTTAATGGACTGGTTTTAGACAATTTTATAAGACACTGGAAGCTATTCATGGAGTTTCTGCAAATTAAATACAACAGTAGACTGTTAACAGAGGGTTTTGAAGATTAGTTTATTTGGAGGGGGGGATATACCAGTTAATAATTTGTTTTTATAACTAAGATTTTGGGTTGACCTGATTGATAGGTATTATATTTCTATATATGAGATATTTCTTAAGTAATAGTGATGTAAAATAGTAATATACCTAGTATAGTATAGTATAGTATAGTATAGTATAGTATAGTATAGTATAGTATAGTATAGTATAGTATAGTATAGTATAGTATAGTACAGTACAGTACAGTACAGTACAGTACAGTACAGTACAGTACAGTACAGTATAGTATTAGTATAGTATAGATGAGAAGGTTCATAATTATTTGTAGATCCACTATGCAAAGGAGGAATTTACTAGATTTGAGATATATTTTTCCAGCATTCAACCAGGGTGGGCAATGTATGTTCAATGTTTAATGTTGATTATATGTTGTGCATACTTCTTTATTATTATTTTTCTTCTTTCTGCCTTATCTGTAATTTTACTTTTTTCTTTTTTTGTCTTCATAGTTTATTGTATATGTAATATCGTCTCTTTGAAATAAAAAAAAATATCCACAGATTTTAATGGACTGGTATAAAATATTTGGCCCATTCAAAAGAGATTTAAGCTTCCATATAACAATTGTACAGAACTTCATATTCAGTTTCATACAATTGCATCAGTATGTAATGATGATGTAAATCTATCTCCTACCTTCAGTTTTTGAAAGCTGATTCATCTTTTCACAGGACAATGCAGTGCACAGGACATAGCTGCTTTAAAGAATTGTTGACAGTGCTATCCTTGCATTCCTGTGTGGTACAAACCATTATTTTGGAACATACCGGTAAATCACTACATATGTCATTTCAGACATGAGGACTCATTCAATAGAAACAGAGGCTAGATATCTAGTTTGTTAGGTGCACTCACTATATACACTGAATAGCATGAATTAATGCAGCAGGAAAAAAAGGATACACAAATCAGCAGAATCTGACCCCCATAAAGACTGCATGTACTCATCTATGGAGATTCTCAGTCATCCAGGTCATGGTTGTCCCAAAGGCGCTTTATCAAAGGCAACTGGATTTTCGGGATTTTATTTGGAGATGTTTCGCTTCTCTTCCAAGAAGCTTCTTCAAAGAAAAACCAGAAAGTCCAGTTGCCTCTTGAAAAAGCACCTTTAGGACTGCATGTACTCAAATATTCCAACAAATATATCAGTGAATTATGAATTATATCCACCACTATTGATTATATATTTTGCTTCCCACGATTGATAATTGTTAATATTTTTATGTTACCTTTAGAAAAATATTGATTTTATGTAATATTTCCAAACATATGCTAATATTTATATATTTTTCTAGCCATGAATGCAGGATAACAAAGGATTTTGCAATTTCTTTCACATTACTTGTTTTTCCACCATACTTTAAAAGTGCTTTTCTCTGGTAATAGTTTTCAAGCTGTAAATTTTTTCTCCCACCTCATTTGCAGTATAGCCTTTGGGAGAATTACATCCCAAATGCTACTTGGCTAGCATCATAAAAGATGCAGATGTGTAGTGGGGGAAAATTTTTTCCCAATTTATCCTCTTCCTTCTCCTTTATCTGGATAATAGTATTAGTATTATCATTCAGCATCCAGATAAAGAAAAATAAAGATAAAGGCTCATTCATAAGTAAGAATTCAGATAGTAACAGAATTGGAATAATAACAGATGGAATTTTTCTACAGCTCAAATTTTAATGCAAATCTCAGACTAATTCAAAAATGGCCACTGGTTAGGTTGTACATAACTTTGAAAAACTATTTGCTTTGTTAAGCAACCTGCATTTTTGAGGTAAAAATGTGATCCAAAGGGACATCACTCTTCAAGACTCTCTATGCTTCCAATCATATTGGAAAATAATGAGAGATAGGGTATGCCAAGTCTCTTTTGAAAAGTGTTGGCAGCTTTAGCACAACAGCCCTGGTTTTCTGTTGAAGGTAATACATTTATTTTCTTGAATAGAGAGATTGACATTAAAATTTGAATTTTTGCTTTAGGTAAAAGTGAACAATATCTCTATTTCCACATCCTCAAATATTGTCCTCTGCTAGGAAATTTTCTTCATTGACCATTGACTTCTAAGAGGAGAGCATCTACACTATAATTTAACACTATGATTATTGTATCATTGAACTTGTATCAGCATTATATTCATTTCTTTTCTTTTAAAATAAAACATCTCAATTTGTTAAAAATTATAACTGAAGGACATTGCATTGGTGAAATTTAGAACACTCAGAGCGTCTTTGATAAATATCCTAACAGATTGTTTTCTATATACAGATATATATACAGAAATCTATAATGCTGAGAAAGATGGAAGGAAGGAGAAGGGGAGGATGACCAATCAAAATTGTTGAACTCAATTGCAGCAGCGAGAGGTGCACCATTGGTAGATCTGAAGGACTAGGTTGGGGACAGATTGTCATAGAGAAAATCTATCTATGCAGTCACTAGAAGTAAACACCAACTTCATGGCAAATAATTAATCAATCAATAGGCAAAACGATATATTACCATGCAAAAAAGGTGATACATTAAGAGACTTGACCTGCCTCAAATACAAATGTACCCACGCAGACACACAAACTATCTTTTTGCTAATGTCGTAAGGAATATTCTTCTGTGTTCAGTTCCAAGTGGGGAAAAAGACACTGGATTCATGGAAGTTGCTTGGAAAGAAGGTTTAATATGGTGGACAGGAGCACATGGCATGAGCTCCTGAACAGAAAAGGTGGATCACATGCTTCCAGATGTGGGTGAAGAGAAAAGGAAGGGAAAGATGCTTGGTTTTATGACCTCTGTTGGGCCCCACCTCTTAGTTTTCTGTTCCTGTGTATGTAATGCACTCCGATTGGTGGTCAGACCCGCCCCAGGGGCGAGGGTCTTAGCTAGCCTTTTAGGCTGTCTCCCAAGTTGTTTGAGTGCTGGTAATTTTCCAGGTGGTAGAGGGCTAATCCTCTCATGTCCTAAGGGTGAAGGTCTTAATCCCATCACCCTGTAGCTGAAGGAGGGGGGCAGGGAGCTGCAGGAAGCCGCTTTGCATTTAAAACATGTTTCTCCTTTCCTCATTCAGGGAAACATATTCTTTCCTTTTTCAATATTTCCTAGGATATTTCACTTTCCTAGGAGACGGGTGGGTGCTAACTTTTGTACACTAAGGAAGAAGAAACTTTTGAAGCTAAAACTACTCAAAGAGGACTAATATAAAAAAATAATTTGCCTCAGAATTTTGACTTCCATTCTACTGGGCATTCTACTTTTAAAAAATAGTTTTACAGTTGGGAATCCCCCCCAATGGTTGTCTGAATCCTGGCCCATATTTGTTATCAGTTAAAATTATTCTGTTATGTATGATGGTTACCACAAAATTGTAAATGTATCTTTTGCAGCTGTACAAAATATGCCTCCAAGTTTTGATTGAATTTAACAATGTTGTTTTGGAACAGTCATCCTGCTAACTGCCTAAAGGTTGAGAACAGACAAATAATAAAATACTGACATCTTATTCAATATATGAGAGCTGTGAGGGTGGCACCGATTTTTCAAAACTATTAGTGAAGCACAAATGAAGCCCCAAATGAATTTTGCTGCAAGAAAAAGGCATCTCTTATTTTGATCTGTAGATTAATCATACAGGATAGAATTGGTCAAAAGTGATATGTTCTTACAGATCTACAAAAGAAGGAAGAAAAGCAGTGAACTCAAAGCCTTCTGGAGTGATGATATTTTAGATAAGTACCACTGGTAGAGAACCATCAATTCCACACCCACACCAAATTGTACTCTTAACTCATTAGGATATTATCTTTGGTGTGCATCTTAGCTTATTACTAATTTATTTTTATCCTGGTTTATTATATAATTTATAATTTATATTTATAAGGACAAAGTTGCAGACATCATACTATAAGGGTAAATATAATCATATCACTGTTTGATTTAAAAATAATGCATCGATATTTACCTTATTCTCTGAAATCACTCCAAGGTGGCAGGATTGTAAAATCAAAGAACCATAACTCCAATTTTTCCTTGTTGTAGGACTTTTTAAAATTTAAAATTTATCCCACCTTTATTATTTTTATGAATAACTCAAGGCAGAAAACCTACAACAACCATGTTTCTGAGGTGGGTTGGGCTGAGAGAGAGTGTCTGGCTCAAGTTCACCCATTCAGCTTTCATGGTTGCATAAGATGGGACTAGAATTCACACTCTCTTGGTTTCTAGCCTGTTGTCTTAACCACTAGACAAAGTTGCTCACAGTTGTTCCTTCAATATTCAATTTCCTAGGATTTTTCATACTTCCCGGATACCTTTTTCTTTCAGGTTTTTAAGGCATTAGATTGACCTACTTTGCCCAGAAACACACCAAAATCCATTCTTCTGAAATTCAGGATACAGGTCTGATTCTTCTCAGTTTCTCAATCCCTGGATATCACAGATTCAAAGATAACAGGATTATTTTACCCCATGATAGCAGTCAACTTCAGTTCTCCCTTCCTGTTGGTAAGAATTATATCCAGAATAGCAGATTCTTTATTCTTTTTTTTAATCTTTTGAAAAATGAAGTTCTCAGCAAGATAGGACAGGAATCTATTGAATGTTTGATTCTTAACAGAGTTAGATTCCCAGCAGATGTCAGGATAATTAATTTTTATTATTGCATCCCTGTTTAAAAGAGTGGACATCTGATGCAGAAAGACCTTGTCTGTATCTTCAGCCTGACCAGATGGTCTAGAATAAATTCCCACGACAGTACTATTTGTGTTTATTTCTCCTTCTACCTACACATTTTCAACAGGACTTCCATTATCTGAATCTTAAATTTCTGTGCAACTATATTCTTGTTTATATGCCCTCATTTTAGGACTTTTAAATAATTTGTGCCCAGTTTGATTAGAAAGTATTATTAATTTTTTTTTCTAATTGTTAGAAACAATTTGACCATTTGTTATATCAGTTTTCTGAGTAACTAAGCACCAACATCCAGGCTTGGATATAGATACCTGAGCAAGTGTTTATATGTCCATAGAGACTCTTCACATAAAACAATATGCTTTCTTTAATCTAATTTGCATGGTATTTGGGGAAAAAAACCTGGCAGAGAAAGAATGAGAAAAAGGGGCAGGAAAACAGAGCTGTGTTGGCGTAGAAACAAAGTAAATGAAAATTTTGGTACAGCAGGAATAAGATGCTCAAAAATTAATATTAAGACAAAATTAGTGGGGCTAGAAATTAAATCACTGCAGAATAATCTTGTGAGGATGAGAAGTATTAGGGGAAATGAATAAAACATGTTACACAGCTGCAGTGGGTAATTTTCAATATAGTATGTAACCAAAGAGAGAAGCAAGATTATTAAAAAAGACAACAGAGTCCATGGTAACAAGCATTCTAAACAGAAGAAGTAGGAAGAAGAAACACAGTTTTTATGTGGATGTGAACCCAGCAGATTAGTGGCTTTTGCCGTGTCTTTGTCCCCACTCAAAATCATGATTTTTGCTAATACGTGATTCTCTGCAACATCATGCAAGAGTTGTACATATCAAGGATCCTGCAGTTAAATAACTACTGCTTATAATGCAAGAACTGATATTACAAAGTGATAGAATTAAGGGTGTGCCAAAATCTGTCCTCCAACTTCCAAGATTTTTTTCCCTCTTCCCCTAAAAAATGGCTTTGCTTCTAAATCCATTCTCAGAAGGCTTTTTCAGGTTCAAAAGCAATATTCTTTTTCAATCACCTTTAATTAGAATGGTAAAAATAAATACAGAAGGATCTTCCACAAATATAGTATGGATGTTAGTTAAATTGAATTTTGAAAAAGTTGAGAAACATTTGATGGCAACCCAGTCAAAGCCTGTGTGGTTCCTATCTTCCAGCCTCAGGGATATTTATTTGGAAGATATCACTGAGAAGTTATTTGTTTCTAGGAACCCTGAGTTTGATCAAAGTGTTACATAGTCTTTGAAGGAGACATCCTCAACTCTGTTGTTGTTATGGACAACAGCATTTCTCATAAATAAAGGTCTATTGATAAGGAGATACTCTTTAAGAGAGTTTAAGAATTGATGGGGTTTCTTAAAGTTCAAACATAGTTACCTTCAATCCTGAATTTCGAGGACAGCATTGGTATCTAACTCTTAGACCTTCTATGAATCTTGCTGCCCTAAAGTGCTTTAAGTACTTCTGCATTCCTCCTTGCATTAATGTCCCACATTTACTGCTTTCTTCTTAACCTTTAGTTCTGGAGCCTTTATACACCATACTACACCAAAATGGTCAGCTAATACAAAATCTCTGCATTATTGGTCACAAACAACCATTTTAAATTCCTCATGCTGTAAGTGTTTGAACATGAGGCTAGGGGCCAATTAATGGAAGATTAATATTTTTATATACTATACTAAAACCCAGGATTGGCAATAGCAGCAAAGCATTGAAACGAATAGGCCAATTATATATGAATTTAAATATATTGAAATTTTAATTTTTCTCCCAGTTAAAAGGTTTTGATTAGGGTAGGATGGAAATATCTTAATACTTTGTGATCTTCTCCAATCCTTCACCTAACATTCTACTATCCTCTGGTATATTATCACATAAATTATCCACTCTTCCTTCTTTTAACCACAGACATATTTGGGATGTTATTAGCCAAGAAACCCTACAATATTTTAACCTCATTTTCAGCTACTTTCTCAACTCTATTTCTAGCAATTTATCATGACTGGTACATGATAATGTTTACATATGTTGCAGTGAATCATTTTGGTAAGTTTGTTATGTCGCTGTATATAATCTGTGCAATCGTCTTGCATGGATTTACTGTTTCTTCTGCTTCTTTGCACAATCTGCACTTTAAATCATTTGATGATTTTTCAATTCTTACAGTGATTGCATTCGTTTGTAAAGCTTGTTCTTGCACAGCCAGAATCAAGCCTTCCATTTTTTTTCAATGTTCCAGTTGTAAGTCATTGCCAGGTTTTATCTTTATCCACTTTCCCTTGATCTTTTGTGCAAATTGACCATGCAATATTTTCCTTATTCTTATTAAAATGGATTAAATTATTTTGAGTTTAATCCAAAAGAAGAAAGATACCTAATTTTACACATAGCCACAGCAGCTAGACTATCATACGCCCAGAACTGGAAATTAGAACACGTGCCCACTGCTTCGATGGTCATCAGAAAAATACTCGATTGCGCAGAAATGTGCAAACTAACAATGGAGATTCACGGAAAAGGCGACACGGATTTCTACGAAATATGGAATAAGGTATACAATTGGATTAAACAAAACCCAAAATTAAAAATTTGGCTATAAGGATGAAGATGAATTGAGATATATTTATAAATGCTTTCTTTACAAGCTGTAATTAAATTAACTAATTTACGGATGATATTCACCAGTAATTACGATATGGAATGTACTTAAAATGTATATATAGATTTTGATACGAAACAAACACTTTAATAACGCTGTTAAAGCATTGGACTATTTCTTGTTGTTATTTGTAAATATGTGTACTTGTTTGTGTTTGTGTGTTTTGTTTGTGTCTTTTTTCTTATCGTAAAAATTTAATAAAGACTATTTAAAAAAAATGGATTAAATTGTCTATCTTGCTTTTATTCTACACTATTCTAAGAACTACTGGCAATAGAGTAACTAACCAATGTTCCTTCCCCAAATAAATAAAGAATCCTACTGAGAAGAAAACAGACACTGCTCTCTGTTGTCATAATAATGCTGCCATTTCCATTTTGAAACAATTTTGAGAAATTTCACATGACAGTCTATTCAGAAAAAGCCTCTAAAATATTGTGATAAATGTGGAAAATTTGGGCCTGAACTGGCTCCAAAATCTACTGTCAGCCTCAAACAATACATAAATAGTCAAAGTCCTATGTTCTGTAAAAGGGAATATTTTTCAATACATTTTTTTAAAAAAATTTGGTCACTGCCATTGTTCTCTTTCCTTATTAATCTTTGTTTTATTTCTAAATCTTTATAAGGCAGTGGGAGAATGCAAAATTCCTCACCCATTAAGAGATGTTCTTGTTGACATGCCAAGCAAGTTTAGTCAACTTAACTAACGTTGACTAGTCAACTAGTCAATATCAACTTAAAAGAATGCAGTCTTTAATATGGTACCTCTATAATAGATAGATACAATGAGATACCAGTTTACATAGAAATGTAATGAAACAAAGTTTGAAATTAGTGATTTTCCTTGAATTTAGCGCTAAAGTTTGAGAATATCAAATTAATTTCTTTGCTTCTTATCCAGAGTGGCAAGTTTGTTTACAACTTATTATTCTGCAATATGCCACAGAGCTCAGTGGGAAAAAACACAGTTAAACATAGAATACATATCCTTTTCTGCAAAAGAGAGAGACTAAATTGAATAGATTTGTTCCCAATTTCTATTGATAATACATTTCATTTACAGTCAGTTTAGTTAATAGTGTAACTTGAAATATTTGCAGTTGAAACAAAGTGTCATGTATGTATGTATGTATGTATGTATGTATGTATATATGTATGTATGTATGTATGTAAGTATGTATGTAGGTATGTTGTCATTTGTTCAGGTTTGTGGACTTTGAATAATTGGGGAAGGGTATAATTTAGAGTAAGATCATATATTTTGAATGCAACATGATCTAGGTTCAATTTATGATAATTCCAGATGTAGTAGAGAAACTTTTCTGCAAAAAAAAAAAAATCTGAAGAATTCAATTAGTATAGACTGGTATACTGAACTACATTTCTCATCATTGAGAGGATCTCAGTCTCATGTTGTTGGATATTGTGGCCAATTTTCCAGGGCAATAGGAGGATCTATGCTTTTTCATGATTGATACAGACTAGTCTTCTCCTGTGTGGGCTCTTTCCTGTATTTTGTCCATCCATCACAAACAATGATTCAGGATTGATAAAAACTGAACATTTAAAGCTTTCCCAGTTGGGAAAAGCCTGTTAGAAATGATACTGAATTACAGAAACCAATGATATTCCCAAATAGAAAGCATGTCTATAAGAAAGAAAATAAATGCTGGGCGTATGTCACCTTGCAGAATTCTCTCACCAATGGACAGAAAAAATAAGTAGATTATTTCTCTGAATTTTTCCAGAATAAGTAGAATTCTGCAGTAGATCTCCCCAAAAGCAGTGGCAGAAATCTAATGGGAGGTGTTTTCCTATTTTGTCTTTCTTTGGGATTTAATTGGGAGGATAGAGGCACTGAGAGATGAAACATTTATACATACACTAAATGTTGCATTCAGCCTAGGAGAATTTATCAGAAAACATTTTTCTTCTGAAGGAATTTGGATAGCAATTTTTCTTTTGTTAAATGGAATGAAACTTGGAAAGAAAACATGCAAAATTCCTTTGCTTGGCATAGAAAAGAAACTACCAAACTATTCCAGTAGAAGGAAACTCATATCAAATTAGATGATAAAGAGATTTTTGTTATCTCCATATTATCTTCATTTGTCATTTAATAGACACATGAATCTCCTTATAACATCACAATAAATGCATTAAAGTAAATAAGTTGAATAATAACATGTTTGTTGACATTCAGTCATTTTAAGAGCCTATAAAACAAATAGTATATGCAAAACTGTTCTATATAAAGTATGTGAAAGCAAACTTCTGAAAATTCAGTACTCAGGCTGTAAGTTCTCACAGTTAAATCTTAATGAAGAGTGTTTTTCCTTACCCCATGCATAGAAATGTTTTTTCCTGATTTTCTTTTCTTTTTTTAAAAAAAACCCACTACTTTCTCTTTGTGTGTATTTTGTGTTATGTGTTTGTGCGTGTGTGTGTGTGGTTAGTTTTTAATGACAGCAGTGTTGGATTTAGTTCAATCACCCACTAGAGGGAACCAAAATATTGTACAGAGGCCAACATATTATTTTCATTATGGCTTTCTTTCCTGTTAAATTCTTTCAGCCATCTTGTAGAAACTTTTTAACAATAAAGTTTTGGTTGGGTATTTTAAGAAAATTTTGCTGTTGGGTTGTAGATTTTTTCCATTCAAGGCAGTTTGATACTATTCTGTTCTACATTTCAATGTAATTCATCAGGAAATGAAACAAAAATTCCACTAAATTAATCTTTTCTTTGAGATTGATTTTCAATGAGGCTCTCTCCACTGGGTATCATAGTCTCCTGGTGATACCTCAGATTTCATGGTTGCTCTTGCCAATTCCAGTTCTAGTGCATTACAACCACATGGTGTACATGTTCTTGGAAATATGGATTTATCATCTCTAAAGAAATATATATATATATATATATATATATATATATATATATATATATATATATATATATATATATATATATATATATATATATATATATATATATATATATATATATATATCGTATATAACTTCCATGATACACACACACACACACACACACACACACACACACACACACGTAACATTTTATGGGTATACTCAAAAGAATGCTGTGTGAAGAAGTTCCAAGCATCCCTTGATTCGTATTCTGAATTTATAGCTCAGGGAAAATGTGTTCTGCCTGGAGCTTGTTAAAAAAAGGCTATTCATGGTTTTATTTCTAATTAGACTACCCAATCATTCTGTCCTATACTGCATTGGAGCTTTAAAGCATAGTGACTAGTATTACCTCTGTCCCATCTTTTCTGTTAATAAGTAATGACTCTTGATCTTGCTTCGGCAGCTTTTTCCTCCTTTTACATCTTCACCATTATCATAAAATAGGGGGCTATCAACATGCCTTTCATCTCCTAGTTTGCCTTTCTTATTGTTCCCAAGTTCAACTTGGAGAGGACTTCTTTTTCTGTACTTTTCTCTCTCTTTTTAATGTGCCCTTATAGAAGGCCATCAGGCAGCAGTTTGGGAACAGGATTTGAATAATTCATTCTTCTCCATTGTACAGAGTGACTAATGTGCTAATTATACAGAAGAGCTATTTTATAAAGTTGGGTAAGATGCTTAGTGCTAAACATCATTACTAAAAATCCCTTGGTATTTGGGATTACGGGGCAGGGTAGGGGGGGAAGAGAGGTTGGTTATATTGTTATAAGGCCTTGCCTGGGTTTTGTAACCTTGGTCAGAAGAAGCTAATACAATCCAGACAGAAGATAACATAAATTACGTAAATAAGCTGAACTGGTTAACTGCTTATCATGCATTTTCTCTTGCATCTATAACTATAAAACTATTGGATATTTGAGAATACTTTGATAGTATTATTTCTTAGAGTTGTTGTGTTGGCTATATACTTCATAAATGTAGTTTTAGATAAGTTTTGATGAGATACCTCTGTGTTGAAATTTTCCATTATTTTACTGCGATGCCATTATAATTTATTATGTAGAAATGTTCAGTTCACAGCTTTTAGCCCAGAGGTACAACTTAATTGAGCTGAACTTAATAGAAGCAAATATAAAAATGTGTGCTTCATATTTCAGGACAGTACGTTTGTTTCCTAGCAACATGATTTGCATTTGGGCAAGAGAAGATTGGTAAGGAACTCCTACTGCATGAGAATAAGAAATCTAACAGCCCTACATACTAGCTTTTAATAATATACTGAAATTGTTTTTCTACAACCTCATCAGGTCTGCCTTTGTGCGGCAAAAATAAGGGGGAAAATGAAGAAAATCCATCTTACCCTTTCCTTAATATTGCATTTTGATATTTTTCAAGGTCCTGCTTTTCCCGACAGAAGATAGTTCCAAGAATATTACTAAGACATGCTGAAGAATTTACATGAGTAATATCTTCAACCTTTTCAGATACAGAACCTTTGAATTCAGCCAGCAACATAAATTCCCTTTTAATTTGTTTCCCATCTGCCTGTCTATCTTTTTGCAAACATGCACCTTAGGTTTTCTGTCTTGTGTCTTCCTCTTCTGTCAACCTGCAAAAACAGAAATTTAAAATGTGGCATTAGGAGAAATCATGGAAAGCCAACCATGCTTTAAAATCATGAGCTGAGTGCTCTCCTGTTCTGGGGAGCTTTTTTATGAACATTCAGGTTAACATATGTAGCAGCTTCTGCTTAACCTTAAGATTCAATGCATTAAGGTGTATAAAAGCCTCTGTATGCTTGAGGACATGGGAAGTAAAGGTTATACGAGTATCACCACATTATTTTTAACTTACGTTTTTGCAATTTAAATGCATGCTAAATGATTCTGCAAAATAAACAAAAGAGTTGCAGGGCAAATATTGTGACTCCCCTTGAGTTTTAGTATAATCTACATCCCATAAAACAGAGGTGTCAAACTGGCGGCCCGCAGGCCGGATGCGTCACACACAGGCCACACCCACCCCAGCTCTGCGAAGGGGAAAAATGTCATAATACGTCATGTGACGGCAACAGGACACCGCGAGTTTGACACCTGAGCTGTAAAAGGATTATATCCTTTTAAGACCAATGAATATAAGGCACTTAAAGTCATATATATATATATATATATATATATATATATATATATATATATATATATATATATATATATATATATATATATATATATATATATATATATATGTCATATATATATATATATAAAGTCATATATATAAAGTCATATATATATATATATATATATATATATACTGTATATACTGTATATACTGTATATACTGTATTGCATATATATATATATATATATATATATATATATATATATATATATATATATATATATATATATATACACATACTGTACACACACACACACACACACACACACACACACACACACAGCAAATTATTTTGTTCTGTTTTGTTCTAGTTTGTACTAGACTTTGTTCAGTTTCCAGGGAAAATATACAGCGTGGCAAAACTTTAAATATCTGTTCAGAATAAAAACCCATTAAGTTACTGTAGCAACGTGTGTACATGGTTGCAATATGAAGCAATTTGTTTCTCTTAGGAGATCAAGTTAATTATGTCAAGCAATTACTCTTAAAATTCAAATAATATAAATGGAAATAAAATGAAACTGTAAAGAGGGAGACAACATAGCTCAGGACAGAGAATCCTTAACACAGAGTTGCATTTGATTTCCAGGATGTTTTCAAACAATAGCTGTTCCTTTTTACCTTGCATTTCATCTTTGATAATTATTTTCAATGATTGATGGTAATTAATGAGCTAAACATCAATGAATTAAAATAACTGAGAGAGAATCCCTGCTGGCTTTTGTAGCTGACTATCTAGATCATAGCAAGATTAAAAGTGTGACAAAGGACATAATTTGCAGCATTGTGCAATACTTTTAATTCTAAAAACTGCACCATAGCGGTAGGGATATAAACAGAGCACATTTCTTCAGCTCAGGGAACATTGCCTTTTTTCTATATGAATGCACAATTGCAGAAGTTCCCAAAGGTGATTTTTTCAAGAGGCACTTGGACTTCCTTTGTTTTTCCTTGAATACATTTTGCTTCTCATCCAAGAAGCTTCTTCAGTTCTGACTGAATGGTGGGGAATGGAAGGATTTATATTTCTTTCAGTCATCTAGTCGTTAGCACTCTTTCTGAGAGTCACTGAGGTCATTTGGCGGTTTATCTTTTCCCTCAGGCACCTGAATAGTGCAAGTGGGTGCGGAACCTTTATGGAACTGCTGAAAAGTACCAAAAGGTTTCACATCCATTTCCACTATTTAGATGATCCTTCCATTCTCCACCATTCAGTCAGAACTGAGGAAGCTTCTTGGATGAGAAGCAAAATGGCTTCAAGGAAAAACAAAAAAATTCCTGTTGCTTCTTGAAAAAGCACCTTTGAGACAATCATGACTTGCATACCTGAGAATCTCCATAGACAATTGCAGGGGTACTATAGGGTTTGGTTTTAAACATAAGGCCACTGTGGCAATGTGAAGCTCCTGCTATTTTCTGAGCACATAAACAACTGACAAACTTTGATCACACCATAACAGCTGCCATTTTGATTTTTTTTAAACCCGCACCCTTTGGATACCTCTGAATAACCATAAAAAGGTGCCTACGTCTGCCACACCTTTTTCTTTGAAGGCCTTGGGCATCAGTGTGAAGCATTGCCACTCTCATGATCTTCCATATTCACTTTAAGAAAGAAAAAAAATCCATGTATAGGCATACACAGAATGGTCTGTACTTTTGAGTAAACAGTGAGAACTGATTACTAGCCCTAGGTACTCAGTTAATGAAACAATTATGTAACCAACTTGGGAATATTCAAGAATGAGAAATGCATCTGTCTTGCCATATGAGTTTAATTTACTTCTATATAGGGTTTATGAACCTTTTATTCTCAGAGATATAGCTAATGTATACCTTACCTGATAGGTCAGCAGGTTTTATAGATTAATTGTATGCATGCATATTCAGGACTAAACAATTTTTAATCGGGTGAGATCTACTCCAGGTTAGTATGTACATATTACAGACATGATCACTTTTAGCTAAACATTTAATGCCTGCCAACTATAATATGTTTCTCATGTTGATTTACACTGCCTACAAATGATATAATAAAATATTTTAAAAGTTTTAAAATGCCATGTGTTTCTGAAGGGAATGTATCAGAGTGTTAATGAGCTGCTATTAAAGTGTGTTCCTAGCTATATATTTCCCTCACAATAACAAAAACAATAGCCCACATTTCCATGTTTGCAATTTCTTTTACATTTACCACACACAAAACATCAAATATGAATATGTAACAGATAAAGGAAAAAACCTAAGCCCTAACACTATTGTATATTGCTCTAGACTGTCTTAAGGGTGCTAAATATATGATGCAGATAGTCCTCGTTTAGTGATCACAATTAGGACACCAACTCAGTTATTAAGCAAAATAGTCACTAAATAAAACCACATTGATCCTATTGTAATTCAGCTTTCCTTTGCTTTACAGACCTGCAAAAGTTGTAAATGCAAAAATTGGTTGCAAAGTTAATTTTTCATCAGTGTCATAAATGCAACCTGATTATAACAGACAAGTGCTAAATGACGACTATCTCCATATTGATTTTTAAACTTGTTTTAATTGGATTGGTCAATTGATCTTATTTATCAACTTTATATAGCTGCCTGTTTTGCAAATGTGACACAAGGTGGCTTACACACACACACACACACACACACACACACACACACACACACACACACTCAGAATAATAAAACTGTTCTCTGTTTTGAGCTACCCAGAGTCACTTAGATGAGATGGGTGGCCATATAAATTGAAATAATAATAATAAATAATAAAAAATGAGGTGGATTTGGTAAAATGCTTTTTGAGCTCAGCATAGTATCGGGTATTAGTTCTCAAGTGCAGTTGAGAGGGAAACAAAAGTGAAAATGGCAAATTATCCTTATGTCATTGTTTGCATAATCTAGGCTTGATCTTGCATTCTTATTTAATCACTCCAGAAGCTTCCTAATTATTCTGTTTTCTAACTTGGAGAGCAATGTAAATGTGGATAGGGATTCTTAATAATTGGGTACTATGTGGGAGTATCGTGCTAACAAGAGAGTCATGAAAGAAACTGTGCCTGCCTTTTGGTGGCTATAAAAATAATATTAATTGAACGATACAGCAGTTTTGCAGTAGGTTGGTTGATCTTTGGAGGCTTTGTCTATTTTATGTTGTCTCTTCATAATGATCTACAGCTATAACTGAACTTCTATAAAGAGTTGAAAGAAATACAGCCTGCAGACTCATCCTGAAAATTTTTATCATTGAGGCAACCAGAAATATATGACAAGTACTGTCTTAAAGTAGCATGAAATAATTATCTAGATAAAAATAGGAATGATAGTGGGGAAAACTTTACGGTAACTTTATGGAATTTAGCAACAGAGTGGTAAATGCTGGAACTCACTACCTGACATTGTGGTTTCGTCATCAAACCCCCAAAACTTTACCCTTAGACTGTCCACTGTTAACCTCACCCAATTCCTAAGAGGTCAGTAAGGGGCGTGCATAAGCGCACCAGTGTGCCTACCGTCCCTGTCCTAATGTTCCCTCTTATCAGTACCCATCTTACGTATATAAACAATGTTATATCTATGTATATTACCAACACGTACTTGACAAAAATAAATAAATAAAAAATAAAATAAAATTTGTTTTGTGAAGAAGGGAAGATACTTATATTATTTGTTTCATTCACTCAGTCATTGCAGAAGTCAAAGCTAAGCAAACATTGTTAAAATATGCTTTAGAATAATTTACTAAGGGATATTCAATGGCATTATTAATTAATTAGATAACCTATGACCAATTGGCTCATTCTTGGTTAATATTTAGTCACTTAAAAAGAATGACCACAAGTTGGCCCTGGGAGCAGGAGCAACTTCCGATTTGCTGCCAGCATGCCTAATGACTTTGTGGGAAGTTGGTAGGGATTATGGTCATGTGTTCATGGCTGACTATGGTGGCATTGCAGTGGTCATATGTTTGTAAATACAACTGGCCTGATGAGCCTTGAAATTTCAATTCTACAGGAGTAGGATTTTGTACACATTCTTTAAGTTAATGCATTTGAGGTACCAATTGAGGTTGATTTTTTGATTCAAAAATTGTTTCCCTATGATAGCAATAGCACTTAGACTTATATACCGCTTCATAGTGCTTTACAGCCCACTCTAAGTGGTTTACAGAGTCAGTATATTTTCCCCAACAATCTGGGTCCTCATTTTACCGACCTCGGAAGGATGGAAGGCTGAGTCAACCTTGAGCTGGTGAGATTTGAACAGCTGAACTGCTGAACTGCAGTGCTGCATTTTAACCACTGCGCACCTCGGCTCTTAATGATGCAGCTAATTGAAGGTTACAAAGAACAAACAGAGTGTTAGTAGTATATAGACAAGGTATTTCATTTTTTAAATATATTTTTCCATGAACAGAGCTGACAGTTAAAGTGTTCTTAATAATTAAAACACTGAATTATACAGAAAAATATTTAATGTCTTCTTTGAAACAAAATCATTCAAAACATTGTAGTTTCTTTACAATGTAGTCTATTAAGATAGAACAATGCTTGAAGATTCCACACTGCTAAATGCTAAGTTACAGAAAATAAAACAAAAGCCATTATTTTAAGCCATTAAAAATGAAAAAAAGCAATACTATTTCCCCATTCCCAGCTCCAAAACATGAGTGTAGTGGAGAGAGAAGCATGGCAGCTGTTTTTGAATGAGAAAGACCCCACAGGAAAAGTTCTGACTTTTTAAAAAATTAACACACAAAGAACTATCTAGCCAGATCTTAGTTCTGACAATGTCTGTTTTTCTCCTCTAAAACATTCAGTCCTGGGCTTCAAGTACATATTTCTTCACTTACTCTAGATTAGCCCCAAAGTCTCAAAATTGGAACCACTTTAAATAGATCTCGGTTGAGAAGGAATTAACTTTGAGTTTCATGAAGTTTCTCTGGATTTGTAATTTAAGATTTTGGAATCTAGAGAACGGGAAAGATTTCTATCAAAGATTACTTTGAGCAACTCAAATGGAAAATGTGAACTTGCGGAGATGGCCAAACTAATAGGTTTGATTAAACAAAATATATTTTTTAAGATACCCTTACAGAGTTTTTGTATGGTACAGAAAAATGAAATTATGATATATGATTTTGATGATTACAAAAAAAAATTCTTTCTTTCTTTCTTTCTTTCTTTCTTTCTTTCTTTCTTTCTTTTAGATAATAGTTCATGTTAGTTTTTAATCTATCTTTCTAAAAACTTTAAAAAATATATGAAATAAAGGATTTCTTAGAAGGTTTCACATAAGATCCTGGAAATGGTGAGGTGGAAAATTTCCCTCCAACAGAGTAGGGAGTTGGACGGAAACTAGAGCATGTTTGCAGATTAGAGATTGATGCAGGGGAATGATACTTCAATGCACATTGAAAAGAAAGACAAGACTACCTTCATCTTGACTGATTCCCACATAACTCTTGGGCTTCGCTATAAATTGTCAACTAAAACTGTGGCCTACATTCACCAATATGTATGTCCATCTTTATTCTGCATTGATAAAAAAGGCAGTATGCTTCATTACTACAGTCACAAAACTCATGGGATGCCTCTTAATCAGTCAATTTCTCAACATATCATATCTTACAGAGAGACTACAAGGACCTGGATTATCTTGCTTTGGACATAATAGCTTCCCATAAAGCTTTTCTATCAATTATACCTCTCAAGAGCTATTTTCCTGAGTGATTTCCTTATGAGATCTTCTTGTGATGGAAGTCTTAAATATGTGTGGATTGTCCTATTTTCTTAGAGTGTTTTTAGCCTTCCAGTCTGCTTCCCTCTTTCATTCTATGTTCACTGACAATAGATCAGCTAAGTGTAATTTATCTAAGAAAGGAAGATTTTCCATTATACAGTTTCTGTCACTCTGAACAAGCCAATGATTTCTCAAAGGTGTGGCTCTTTTGTGCTCCTTACATTGCCTACATCTATTCTTTCCTTCTTTTAGTTTCCATTGGCTATAAATTGGATTGCATTTGTAAAAGGAACTTAATGTTTATTGTGTCAAAGAGCTAAAATATGTAGGTGGGATATTTTTTGAAGAGCATATATAATCATAAAGTTGAAAGAGGATTATTGAGTTTAGAGAGTCTAATTCCCTACTTCCCATCCCTCATGTAGGATCCACTAGAACATCTCTAATAGATGTTCAGCCTCTGGAGACTTTTAGTGAAGAAGAAATCTTTACTCTTCATGTGACAGTCTGTTTCATTGGGTGACAGTTCATACAGTCAGGAAATTTCTCAGAAGCCAGCCTGAAGTTGCTTTCTTGTAATTTAACCTGTTATTTGTGGTTGTGCCTTCTGGGACAATAGAAACTAAGTTCACTGCCTCTTCTATGAGATAACTCTTCAGATATTTGAAAGATTGCTATTGTATGTCCCATTGGTCATCTTTTCTGTAGGCTAAATGTAGACATATCTTTTCAACCTGCCTCTCATGGGGTTGGTTTTCAGATCTTCACCATCTTGGTAGTTCTTCTCTGAACATGATCTAATTTATCACTCCCATTTTTAATTGTGAAGCCTGGAACTAGAAACAAATATAGGAGAAGGCATTGTATAGGCCAGACTATGTTACAGTATATGTAATAATGTACTGCCTCTTCTGCATTTTGCTGTTTAAGTTACAAACAAATTATATATGAATCAGTGAATATTCCCTGCTGTAGTAATGAACCTTTTATCGCTTGCATTTCACCACAACATATTCAACAAGTAAGGCAATGTAATAGATTCTTGAAAGCATGCCAAAAATTATCCTCATCAACTCATATCTAATGCAATTAGGGCAGGATTGCTCTCCTTATACTTCCTCAGTCTGGAGGAGGGTTTATGTAGGGAAATGGAAGAGGTCCTTCTACTTCTATGTACAACTCTCTCCATCATCTATTAACCTGAGAAAAGCTGGAGAGAGTGTTGACAAATGGCTGAATTTGCCTATCGAGCCATACCTAGAAACTTTCCTCCTTTCCCTTCTACATTTAGGAATGATTAGTATTGATATTAACTGTGGTGGCACAGTGGTTAGAATGCAGTGTTGCAGGCTAACTCTGCCCACAATCAGGAGTTTGATCCTGATGGGCTGAAGGTTGACTCAGCTTTCCATCCTTCTGAAGGCAGTAAAATGAAGACCCAGATTGTTAGGGGCAATATGATGACATTGTAAAAAGAGAGTGCTGTAAAGCACTGTGGAGCAGTATATAACTTTCAGTGCTATTGCTATTGCTATTAGGGATGGGTGGTGGGTGGAAACAAAGAAAAAATAATCTACCCATCCTTTTCTTTCATATCCCCAGAAAATAGTAAATAAAGCAGCCCTAAATTCTGGTAATTTTCAATGTTACTTAGATCTCCTTTTTTGAAGATAGAGATGACTGTGGCTAGTGACCATAAGTTGGGTAAGGAGCTAGTCCTGAAGGATTTTTCAAAAATTATGCTTAGAGATTCAGCTATGACTGTGGAGAGCTTTTTAAAGAAGTATGCACATACTGATATGCACATATCAGGTCCAATAGATAGAGATGGTTTTAGGTTGTGTAATGCCTTTTCAATGTTATCTTCTGTAAAATCGAGTTGTGTTAGATCGTTGTAGTTATTTGTGGTATGACTAGGAAATATTGGACATGAGCCATTGCTGTTTACAAAGACTGAGCCAAAGAACGTGTTAAAGAGGTTGGCTTTAACAGCTTCATCATTATAGTCTTTACCATTTGGGTTCTTTAAGGGGTGGGATGGATCTCAAGTCTTTGAGTTGGTTGTTTACAAAGTTATAGAAGGCACGGGTGGATTTCCTGCGCAGAAGGTTTTCTTCTTGATTGATGTGATAATTGGTGCATTCAGTCTTTATTTGGTGGCATAGATTTTTGTAGCAGCTTTTAAAGTTAGCAACATAGCCAGTTTTGTTTTTTTGCCAAAAAGATCTTTTTTTGGATTGGAGCTTCCTTATTTTTATGGGTATTTTTTTGTTTGTTTTGGTGATTATTAGTGGTACATATAATTTAATGACTCTTTTGATTTTGAGCAAAAAGATTTTGTAGTAGTCTTCGGCAGTATTACAGCCAGAGAATAATATTTGTCAATCAAGAGATGAGAGATCAGCGTCTATGATATCATAGTTGGCTTTTTTAAAGTTGTAATTGATTATCCCATTATTATGGTGATTTTTGTAAGGACGTATATTGAGACAAAAGTCAATCATGCTGTGGTCACTGTTGGAAAAGGGTTGTTTTATTTGTAGTCCATAAATTGAGTGTAAACTGTTGCAGAAGATGAGAATTGCTGAGTCTAGTATTGTTTGTTACTAGTTGATCTAGCCCTAGATTGGTAATAGCATTGTAAAGGGTTGAATGTATGGGTTCAGTTGTACATTCATTTAGCGTCCAGTTAAGATGAGGTAGGTTGAGGTCACCAAGAAAAATAAGAGGGTGTGGGTAGGAGGCTGCCCATGTTAGTAGTGAGGTTAACTTGTTTGTATGTGTGATGTCATAATCAGGTGCTCTATAACATAGTAGGAAGTGAAGTGTGGTATTTAAGGATAGCTCGCAGATGATAGAAAGTTTCTGGAAGTTTCTCACAGTTTCTGGAAGATCGAGTTCATGTGTAACTTGCATATTTTTTAGGTTTAGTGATTTTTTATAGAAGATGGCAACTCCACCTCCTCTATGGATTTCGCGATCGGACTGGTAAACATGATAGTCTCTTACTGTGATAATGGAGTCAGGGAGGGATACGTTCAGCCATGTTTTGCAGACAAATATAATATCGAATTTAGCAGTTTTTAGTAAGAGGAGGAGTTCGGGTTTTTTGTTTATGATGCTTCTTGCATTAATTAGCTTGCATTTTGTCACGATGTGAATATTGTCAGTTGTGAGTCTATGCAGGGTGATGCACCCCTATCCTAAATATTATGGTACTTTCCAATACAAGCAGAACACGTGATATGATGTTCTGCGCATGTCTAAATTCCTATCCACCATTAATTATTTCTGTTATGCCTTCCCACCTGGAAGATTGTGTTGCGTAGCAAAGATGTAGTTTATTCAGGATTTATTGTTTTTATATTGTTTTGTACTCAAATAAATATTTTCTATTAGACATTTTAATCTCGGTTTTATTTCTAAATATTTGAATTCCAAGTAAAAGATCCAATGTCGCCTCTACGGGGGAATTCTTCCCTTAACACATTTAAGATCAGCAATAGTTGATATTGTGTAAGTAAGGGGTGTGTATATCTAGTTTTGGATGATAAGGGGTTGGTTTTGGTTAATGGTGGGTTTGATGTTGGGTTGGTTTTGGGTGATGGGGGGGTTGAATATTGGATTGTGGGATTTAGTTTTGATGCAGTCAGTGCAGTAGTCAATGTATAGGTCAGTATATCCTTGGTCCTGACGTCTTTTGAGTTCTGCATGGAGTTCGCGGGAGCGGATTTGTTGTAATATAGATATGTCAGGCCGTGAGCGAAGTTTTTTGGGTTGGAGTCATTTCTGGTAATAGAGGTTACTAAGTTTGTAGTAAGTAAGTAAGTAAGTAAGTAGTTAGTAGTAGTAAGTTAATATAGGTTACTAAGGCATAATGATATTTGTTTGCTTTTGGCTTGGAATGATATGCAAACTAATTACTGTGCCTTAGATTTCATCTTATATGACTTATTCAGTAAATGTTTCAGCAAAATATTTTTTTAAAAAAACTTGGGTTAGCATTATGTGAACTCAGTTTATGTATTTTGCTATACTTGGAGCCACAACCAGCCATTTTGGTTGAGTATAAATATAGTTGGTGTAATTTGAAGACATTCCAAAGGATTTTTTTATGAGTATGTTTTGCCACTAAACATTGCTGCTTATAATAATTATTTTATTTTACAGTCACAGACCAAAATACAAGTGCAACAAAAAAAACCAAAAAGAAAAAATACAATCATAAACAATTAACACCAGAAGTCTTGGCTAAAAGGAATTACAACGTTCTCCTCTAATAGTTACAGCTCTTAAGAAAAATTTTGAAACCTGAGAAGTAATATAGGAGGAAACATCCCCTAGACAATATAAGGCCAAATTACTAGCATTAGAACCAGAGGGATCAATTCCAAGAAGAGACAATAATTAAATTCTGGCTGTGTTATACATAGGGCAGTATGATAAGACATGCTCCACAGTTTCAACCTCAGCCCTATCACAGGGGCATAGTTGCTCACTAATCAGGAGCCTCTTGAATCGCCCGTCGAGTAGTGCTGAGGGCAAAACATTAAAAAGGGGTAGGGAAAAGACTCTTCTATACTTGGGGATGGTTAGAGTATTAGAAATATGAAGCCATCCTCAATCCACAATTATTAGAATGGCTGAAAATCAATGGGGAGCAGGTTTTATTGGCTCTGGATCTTAAATATTGCAAATCTATGTCCACAAGCCGTTGGACTACCCTAAACTGGGCTTCTTTGAGACCATAATCTCCCAGAGCATCCCCCATAAAACCTAGCAAGTGGAGTTTATTCATCAGCTCCCTCTCCCAACGAGAAGTATGAGAGTCAGCAAACACCAAGGAAAGGTGGCTACCAGGGACTGCCGAAAAGAGCACCCGAAACCACCATTTAAAGGTGTTAATCCACGCCATGCATTCGACTGAACGAATGCCCAGTTCCAGATACATTTGCTGCTTATTATTTTCAGGTGAGATTGCTGTATATTCTGTAGAGACCTAGAAAATTCTGTATATTCTATAGGGTGTTAATTAAGGACTGTTTTATTCTGCTGTGGCATAAAGCTGGAAACAAGGCTTTATCAAACTTCCTTGTTTCAGATAGTTAAGATTAGTGGTCTGCTCTGCATTACAGAAATGTCAGTGATCAAATAATTAGACCATGCCTATTAGCCCAGAAGCTCATCATCATTGAAGTGATGCTCTCTGTGAAAGCCTGCATTGATGCATTGTTTACAACTATCTGAGTACTCATGCAGTCCTTCCAATAGCTAGGAGAGATTGGAAGAGCTGGAAAGGCTTCTGTTTTAGCTTCTGAAGCTGCACTACAATACCTTAAAATGATATGAGGTGACACAGCCAAGTTGTTCTGCATTTAAAGGGAGGGGATATTCCACCACTTTGAAGAGACACTTCATGTGAAGTTGAACTTTCCTTGAAGTGAAGCTTACTTTAAAAGCTTAGCACAGCCCTATTAAATCCTCACTGAGTGAACTGAATCCTAAAATTTCATTGGGACTCATTTAGATGTTCATTATTTTGAGGCACTGTGGTTAGGGACCATGATCCACTAAAAGAACTGCAGGATTTTCCCCTCTCTTCTTATTTACAGATTTCTGCTTTTTTTTTCAGTGTCTGATTGATTGTTTTTAGAAACTATGTTTAATCACTTTTGCAAATGAAACTTATTGGATTTTGTCAGGAGGCATTTCATTTTTGATCCACCTTAAGCTCTCTGAGCCACATATTCCACCCAATTTGTATTGGTGCTCCCTCTCTGGTAGCATTCTACGGAGGATTGATGATCAAGATCTTGTCCTTTTATCGACATGCCTTCCGTAGTCCATATACTCATATTTGATCTTGCACATAAGTACCACAAATTAAAAAGAACCTTTCCTTTTCCTTTTGGGTATTTTTAATCAAACTAATTTTAAAACCACAGATTGTTCATTTGTTTCAACTCCTCGAAAAAAATATCCTCTTTTCTGGAGGTGGTGGTGGTGGTAGGGTGTGATTGTGTTATACTGTATGCTTTAAACTGCAAGAGGAGTTGATACTACAGAATACATGTTTTCTTGCTCATCTTCTTCTTCCTCTCCAGGACCTAAAAAGTAACCATCTCAGGATCTGAGAGTCCTTGTCCTACAGTCCAATTTTAAATGTGTCTCAAACCTTCAAGGACCAAGAGGTAGTATTACAGAGTTATTATTATTCCCAGTTAGTGGTAACTTTGGTCAACTTTACTATCTTTCTCAGCTGCTACAATGATAATCAAATGTTGTTATTCTGCTATGAATTTTTCCTGAAAACCAAAGAAAATGCCACCAATACGTTTATTTTTTTAGGTGACTAAAGAAGAAAGCCAGTCATGTTTGTTGTTGTTTTTGTTGTTGTTGTTGTTTAAAAAATAATGTTATCCTCTAGAATTCTTTAATTCATCCTCAATTATGAAAAAGAAAGAAAGAAAGAAAAAAATAAAAAAGAGGAAGAAAAAAGATAATGGTGTATCCTTCCTAGAAGCATTTTGGAAGAGCAATCATATGTCTACCTCACATTAGTTGTGTTATACTTGCTTACTCTTCTTATTGCCTTGGCTTTAATTGTTCTTCAGTGTATGAAGATGGCATATGTCTGCTTGGATTATGAATTTTACAATGCTGTTAGGATTTTGCATAGTGTCATAAGGCACTCTTCACTGATCTTTTATCACCAAAGGCCCCAGCCATCCACTGAAGACTGAAACTGGCAGACTATTTAGCGTGCCCTAAGTATAACTTTGAGACAGCAGGAGCTGGTGCTTGCTGTAATTATGCTTTCCCAATTGTAGAATCTACTCCCTATCGAGACTGGAAGATCAGCATCTGTTGCAACATTTAGGCTAAAATTAAGGAGGTGCACAAAACTGCTGATTCATTTAACTGTAGGGAATTGTTTTTAATTAAAATGTTTGAATGCTTGGATTCTTTCCAAGCAAAATATAAAATTGGGAAATGAAGTCAGATAGTGGAAATTTGTAGAGTAAAAATGAATGACAAATGTCACGAGACAGATAGACTGGCGTATATATGTATTTGAATATTTGAAATAGATTCGCTTTTGGTGGACTCAGAATGAAAGCGAAAAGTAATGTCAAAAGGTTTGCCATTTGTTGGCCAGTTAATATAGTCTTTGAAATGATGGAAATTGGTCCAGCATATCAAAAGGGCATTGGATTAGATAGAGATTATCTGTATTTAATGATAAAGCATTTTTCTATGACTTCCCATTTAAAATAGTACAAATCTTAAATGATTTATCAAAATTTTCAATTATTTATTTGTATTTTGCCTTTGTATTCAACTCAGTTGTGGCTAACAATATCAACTGTATCATCATATTTCTAATCTGAGTCTACTATTACCAAAATAATTGTTATTTTGCTGTTCAAATAGGCAGTAAAAATAAAATGAAGCTAAAGCTCAAGTATTTTAATCAAAAGGGACTCAAGTATCTAATATCTAATGGAGCCGTGCCAATAAGTATTGTGTATACAACAACTACTAATGATGCTTAACATAATAAATGATAATTTAATTAATAATTAAAAAGAAAATGAAATAGAACCATCTATCTGACAAAAAGTATTCCTGCCAGCAAAAGCACCCAAATTTGTTATTATTTTGCAAGTATGTACATTGTATGTCATTTATATGTGTGTTGTGAAAGAAAAGAAGATGTATACATGTGTGGGTATCAGCCTCTGTGTGTATACCCCTATGTTTGTGCATATTAAGTAAAGCCTTGCAACCAAATACAAATGATTGTGTCTTGCCCAGAATAACCTCCATCTAATAGAATAGTCTTGTCTAAACCTGTGCCCCTCAATTGGGGTTGCTATTGCCCTGGTTGAGAATTTAGAATATTATTCCAACATTAGGCTGAAAGACACCTACCGTATTTTTCAGAGTATAAGACGCACCTTCCCCCCCTAAAAGGGGGTGAAAATCTGGGTGCGTCTTATACACCGAATGTAGCCCCATCCAGCCTCTGAAACGGAGCTTTGCAAGGCTGAAAACAACCTCTCAAACCAAGCTTTGCAAGGCTGAAAAAGCAGCCTTTCAAACGGAGCTTTGCAAGGCTAATATACCTGTTCCAGGTTGTTTGCTAAGGACGCTAGCCAGATGGATGCTGGCAGGCAGAATTTCCCCCCCTTATTTTCCTCCCCAAAAACTAAGGTGCGTCTTATACTCCAGTGCGTCTTATAGTCTGAAAAATACGATAGTTTAGAAAGACTCCTGGTTCAGGAAAATAATTTTCTTGAATTGTCATCAAGACCTGTTTTGCTAGCCTTCTGCTATCTTTGGTAAAATAGAAATTCTGGAATTATATGTGAAATATAATACATACTACAGTCAGGGAGTAATAACATCACACAGTAAGCTTTAAGGGTGCTGTGGTGTGAATCCATTGCTACATAAAATAAAAAAAGATTTTTTTTCCTCCATTAATTTGCTCTATTCTTTCTCATTTAATGAATTGCTGACTTTGTCGGGAGAGGAGAAAGGTCCTGTCCTCAGTTTAAATCTTTTGATCATGTTCATTTTAACTCCAGAACAGTAGCTTAAATATATGCAAAGTTATATTTTCTCCCCATCTATCTTTAATGCCTCATATTTTCTGGAGCGCTTAAAGCTCTTAGTGAGTATCACACTGTAAAAAAAAATGCCTAGCCCTATACAGCAATTCAATCTAACCTTTCAGAAGTTATTCAGATCGTGGCCCTTACTATCAAATATTCTGACACCTTTAACTGGTTTTTTTAAAAAATCCCTTTTAATATTCCTTTTCAAGTTTTTGTCTTTTCCCTTCTCTCTGTTTTCCTTTTCTCTTCTCCTGCTGCTTATATTCTCTCAAATCCCACAGGTGTCCAGCTGTAGATTTCTTTGTTTCTTCTGTTTGACTAGTAGCATTTTTTTTCTAAATTCCCTCCCACTATGACTGCAATTCTTTTTCAGTGTTTGCTTTCTTTCTAATCAATTCTTTTCTTGTTCAAAAGGAAGATGCTCTCGATTGTTCTCTGCCTTTTTTCCCCACCCTATTGTGATGAAAGAGCTAGTTGTCTTCTACACATCTCCTGTTGTTCTTTAGTCTTGCTGTCCATCATTTTGGTGATATGACAGAGAATCACAATGTGAATGTAAGGGGGGGAAAAGTTCACCAATA